>CM050170.1:116322361-116822934 GCA_027410445.1 Discoglossus pictus | reverse complement strand
TCACAGATTAAAAGGCATGTGTGTGGCTGCAGTAGAGGCCTTTGTAACGGCTACCCCGGTAGTGAGAGGGTACCAGCCGTTGGAGACGTCCTTTTCCCTGGCAAGCTGCTGTGTAAAAGTGAAGTTGGTATAATCCCATCCAAGAGTTCCAGAGGGAGAGTCAGGTTCAGCATTAAATATCCATATAGAAGCACTGCGCAGCCTCAGAAGCCCAGACCACCCATATTGGACAACACTTTCTTGGGAGTCAAAGAATACTGTCTTTATTTTGTTGTGCAGAGATATATATACACATCTCTTCCCACAGGCCATACACATCCCCCATAGTTGGCCACACAATACACATAGAGGGACAATAGGTGGGTCACACCTCCCTGAGGCTACCTGGCAACTTTGATACAATCAGACATTGATTAGATCATCCTTCCCTTTGTTCCATCTTCACAATGTGAACACTTCACACAATGGACCTCTCTTGCTTATGAGGAGCCCTGTTAAAAGGGTTATCTATTATGTCAAGGTCTGCAATAGTCTGGGCTAATATTCTGCAGAGCATAAACCAACATACATACAGTATAACAGTAGGATCATATTTTAACATTTAAATTAAATAACCATAAAACAGGGTAAAACAGTGATGGGTTCCGTTACAGCCTTCATCCAGGGAAAGATTTTTTGGGAGCTGTGAAAAGTCTGGCGAGCAGAACAGAAGCTTCAGAGAGAGAAAGATGGGTCTTGGAGGCTGCTCTGAGAAGCAGTGAGGATACAGAGCTGCAGATTGGAAAGCTACTGTGTTCCACAATACCCTGCAGGTGTTCACCCAGAAAGGGTAAAGTTCCAGAGACGCCTGGGACTATACAAAGACAGTGGACTTTGGAAACAGATAAGTGCCAGTGTATATTGGAGGACTTTATTTTGTTTGGACATTAATTTGGGCAGTGAGGGAACTGCAGCAAAGAATTTAGTCAGCGCTTCAAAAGAAGCTAGGTTTTGTTTTTGCACTGCGTTTGTTTTCTGTTGTACGCTGACAAGTTTTCAGTAAAAATCTGATAAAACATACAAAGGGCTCCAGAGTACTCCATTGTGGTGCTGGAAACTAAGGCACTGAATTCCTAAAGTGGCAGTGATCTGTCACAATATATATATAAATATATACAATAGACTCTCAGTTACCCAGAACTCAAGCAACCAGAACTCTCAAGCAACCAGAATTTTTTTTAATCCTGTACCTTAAATAAACATTTACAGGGCTCAATAAATGCCAGAAACCAGGTTGTCATGCCACAAAATGCTTACAGGCACCTAGATTGCATCCCCTGTATGTCTCTGCAATTCAGTTTTATCTGGAAGCAGACAGGCACGAGTGACTGAGCCAGTGCAGTGTTGGCGTTACATTCCCTGGGGTCAGCACAGCAACCTTTAGCCGAACATACCTGTGTGTAAGTGAGGAGTGAAAGCTACTGCTGCTAGAACAGCCCTCACTGACAAATATACTTAGCAGATCATCCTATGTGCAGCTGATCTAGGCCTCTTTTATTAATTCTCAAGCAACCAGAAACTACATTTATTCAGCATCTACCAATCCCCATGGGTGTCGGTTAACGGAGAGTCTACGATATATTTATATATACAGTGCCTTGCAAAAGTATTCACCCCCTTTTAACCTATTTTGTTACATTACAGCCTCACAAGTTCAATGTTTTGCTAATCTGAATTTTATGTGATGGATCAAAACACAATAGTCTAGGTTGGTGAAGTGAAATGAGAAAAATATATACATAAAACTATTTTTTTGAAATAGAAAACAGAAAATTTGGCATGTGCGTATGTATTCCCCCCCTTTGTTATGAAGCTCATAAAAAGCACTATATATATATATCAAGAAATGGCGGGCATAAAATTGTAAGGCAGGCAATTCTGTTTGCCACACAATGTGAGGCTTTTGCTTCGGCGCTCATTGAACCTTTCCTCCCGCCTACTCTACGGGCCGCTCATTGCAGGGTTCATTAACCTGCAAGTTTTGTGCTTGGGAATGCCATGTGTCTCTTTCCAGCATCTCCCCCCTGTGCCTTCCCTGTGTGTTTCTCTTCTGTGTGTCTGCTAACTAATTGTGTGCGGGGCGCTGACTAGAGTTTGTTTTATTTTCAAAGTCCCGCGTGCCTGGCGTGGTTGGTGTAAGTGTTAGTGTCTTTGCAGTTGTGCATTTTCTAAGTCCTGTGTGTCTGGCTTTGCTCAGCCTCGTTTTCATCCAGTTTCAGATTTGTTTTTGTCCACCGTTTTTTCTCTCGCTTAGCCGATTTTCGAGTGATCAAAAACATCAAATAAGGCTCAAAATTGCTTGCAACCTTACTCCCATGCTTCATGGCTCTTCTCCTGTGCTGTGTGTTTGTTATTATTATTTTTTTTCAATAATTTTTCTTGTTTTTCTTGTTTTTTTATTTCCAATGGTCGGCCGTCAAATTTGTATTTTTCCGAGGTCGGATTGTTTTTCCCGAGCTTGCATGTGTGATGGGCCCACTGGCTGCAATGAGTGCCTTCAGGCTGCTTAATTGCTCATTTTAGTCCTGCGCGCTTCAATGCCTCAACTGCTCGCCTCGCTTTGCAAAGCGTGCAGGGCAATGAGCACCTTCGGCGCTCATTGCCTAAGTCCTGCGAGCTTGGAAGGCTCGCAAGCATTACGACAACTCGCAGTTTGACAATTATAATATGTGATATATATATATATATATATATATATACATATTTCTGTTGTGTAGTATAGGGGCTTCTTCAGCCGCACCAGCCACCCACCCCACAGAGCAGCGCTTTTCAACCTTTCTAGTGCCGCGACCCCTTGATAAAATTTCCCAAGTTGTGGCGACCCCCTAACAGTAAAATTACAGTCAAATTACATACAATTAGAATTTCTGATGGCTTTAGGTGACCCCTGGCAAATTGTCATTCGACCCCTGAAGGGGTCACGAGCCACAAGTTGAGAACCACTGCCATAGAGGATGTTTTTGGAAAGTGGGACACTCATGTTCTGGAGCTATGCTGCAGACAGAGGAGCTTTGTACAGGCAGGAGGTGAGGGAAGGGGAGCAGCTATGGTAAGTGGAGCAGTTATAGAAATAGGTCATGTGGGGTAACAGCTATAGGAAAGGGTTTTGGCCAAGGGTGCAGTTATGGGAAGGGGATTTAGGGAGGGGAGCTGTTATGGGAAGGCGGCTTAGGGAGGCACATTGAATGAGTTCTAAATGATAAGAAATATTAACTGCACTTTCAAATGCTCTATGGTGCCTTCATCAGACTTAGCGGCTCAAGCTTCTTTGTTTTTTTCCCTAGATATAATCTCCAGATGCCCCTGTTATACAACATCTATATCTATAAGCCACTACAATGACTTGATTTTCTTATTGAGCTATTTATGCCCTCCAGGCAGAGCTGTGGAGTCACTTGTCATCTCAGGTGACAGCTCAGCAGACATGCACAGTCCTTTCTGTGTGTGTCCAGTGTTTGTTCTCGGTCCAGTCTCTGTGTATACAAACTGCTCTGTTCAATATGTTACTAAATTAAAAGACCATTGTACAATGAAAAGCAAATATATTTGAAAACTTTGATTCTGCCTTGGAGGATTTTTTATTTTTTGGGGTTTTCTCTCTCTCTCTTTTTACTCTCTTTCCTTTTCTCTACCCTCCTTTTTAGACCAAACCAACAGGTTGATAATAAATCTCAAAGTTAGTCCAAAAAGGGGAAGACGCAAGTTATATGATATAATATGCTCCTAAAATAAAAAAACACATAATAACAAAAAATAATATATACAAAAAACAAAACAAAAAAAGTATTTTTAAGCATGAAAAAAGTCATAAAGCCAAATTGTAAAAAGAAAAATGTTTTAATGTCTATGCAAAACTGTTGAGAAATCCATGACACTTGAAGGAAGTTGTGTGTGTGAGAGGGGTGTTTATGTTTATGTAGAGCTGTATTTGCATCTATTGATGCAACTTCCTGCCTCTGCTCCTGTGTTTTTGCAGAAGATGAGGACTTACTAGCATTACCAAAGATAAAAGTGAACAACTCAGCGGGCCAGACAATGTACATCCGAGGGTACTGAAGGAGCTTAGATCAGTACTTACCGCATCTTTAACTAAAAGTGCATCATTAGTGTAAGGAATAGTTCCAGATGAAAAGTATTAATGTAGTAAAAAAAAGGTCATAGGGAAGACTCAAGTAATTACATACCAGTAGTACATCAGTAATATGCAAATTAAAGGGAAAACTGTTGAAAGAAAGAATTATTGAATACTTAAAACCTACTGATTTACGAGATCATAGGCAGCATGGTGGGAGATCATGTCAGACTAATCTAACAGACTTTTTTGATTCTGTAACCAAAGACTTGTTCTATATTAACTTTCATAATGTAAGTAAATCCTCATCTTCTGAAAAAGTATATGTATGAATTATTTTATCAATGTGGCACCCCACCCCAACAGGCCCAGGAGCAGGAAGTCGCATGCTTGGTTCCATGCACAGAGGACATAATAATAAAACAAACATGGAGGTTTTTTATTACTTACCACTGGAATAGGCCCCTTTTTGGATCACAACCTTGTCCTCACGAAGGGGCTTGTATACTTCAGTGAAGCTGGGAGCTATACCATGTATGGTCAGGTCATAACAGAAGGTCAGACAAATCACAGTCCACTGTAGAAGGAACTGGCAACCCACTTGTGAAAACCTTGTGGATTAGCACAACCAGAGACCTGATGTGACTGGTGTACTGCTGTCCATAGGGTCATGGAGAGTTGGACATGAAGCTCCAACTGCACATCCTTATTGTATAGTTGTATGTATATACATTTAGATATCACATATATAGTTGTGAGCATGCAGATTGTTGCTAACGCTGCAGGCTCGCATAGCGAGCCCGCAGCAACTGCGGCCCTCGCTTTGTTGATGGCAAGGAGCGCCAAAGTTGCTCCTTGCGCTGGTGATGAGCGCTCATCCCTACGACCCCCTACGACTTTAGGCCCTCAAATGCAGACCCTCGCGGAGCGAGGGGCCGCATTTCCGGAGATGGAGGCTCCCAAGTCGGCTGCAATGAGCCGCAGGAGGGATTTACACTGCAAAATTTACGGACTTAGCTTCCACAAATACGAGCCGCGGGACTTAGAAAAAAAAACATTACGAGCTCGCAACAATACGGCCTTAGCGCCCGAACCCCGCGCACATGAAAACATTAAAAACACAATAAATACACACAACAAACACATAAAAAAGCTTACCCACAGCAAGGGAGGGCACTCAGGAACTGTGCAAGTGAAGTTACACCTCTATTTAAGTACAAATTTACACACGAAAATCCCAAGAAGAAAAAATGACCGCCGAAAAAACGAAAATGAGGCTACAGGACCCTAAACACGCAAAACACCACCAAGCACATACGGATTTTCCGAAAAAGCCGTACGAGGTCCAAGATACACTATTAACAAGGACGCTAAATCATCCACAGCCGGGTACCACAAACACATTAGCCGCCATTTTACAACACTAACTTGCACAATGCGGAAGTACACAGCTACCCTAACAGATTTTCCTCGCGCACGCACACTATTTACACTACACACTGCACACATTACTGACACTTAACACATCAGCTCCACAACAGTGCAAACCGACATTGTATGCTGCAGCAATATCAAATCAGATTGTCAGCTCTTCAACACAATGCTTCCTGCATATATTACTTCAAAATAGGTAAAGTATATTCATTTATTAATTTATTAATTATTTCATGAGGCTCGCAATGAGCGCCAAAGGATCTGAGAACACCAACAAAATGAATGTCCCAACCAAACAGCATTACCTGCCTTACAACCTTATTGCCGTCATTTTTTGACGGGCAAGTCGCTAGTCACATATATAGTTGTGAGCATGCGGGTCGTTGCTAACACTGCAGGCTCGCGTAGAGCTTCGCAAAGTGAGGGCCGCAGTTGCTGGCAAGGAGCACCGAAGGCACTTTAGGCCCGCAAAAATACGACCTTACTGGAAAAAATACGACCTTAGCGGCAGAACCGCGCACACAAAAAAACATTAAAAACACAATAAATACACACACAAAATACATAAAAAGCTTACCCACAGCAAGGGGGGGGGGGGCACCAAGGACCTCTACAAGTGAAGTTACACCTCAATTTAAGTCCAAATTCAAGAGTTTAGACACACGAAAATCCCCTAAGTGAGAGAAAAAATGGGCCCAGAAAAAACGAAAACGAGGCTCTACGACCCTGGACCGCCCAGACACCTACAACTTACCCAAGAAGGGATCCGAGATAAGCTCGGAAACCCGCATTAACCCCACGGGATCCGAGATAAGCTCGGAAATCCGCATTAACCCACATTAACCCCTGCAGTGGGGGTCCCCGATCGCACGCGATAAGGGACCCCCGCTGCAATGAAAATTAAAAATTCCCGCCTTATGGGTCCTTAAAGGACCGTAAAGGTCCTTAAAGGACCAGTAATATAAACAAAAAAATAACCCTATCACGCATGGGGCTCTATACAGAGCCCCATCAACTCCTAAAAAACCCTGTCATTCATGGGGGTCAATACAGACCGCCATAAGCCCTTCATTAACCCTGTCACTCATGGGGTACAATACAGACTCCCATAAACCCATAATTAACTCTGTCACTCATGGGGGTCAATACAGACCCCCATAAGCACTTCATTAACCCCCTCACTAATGGGGGTCAATACAGACACCCATAAACCCCTAATTAACTCTGTCACTCATGGGGGTCAATACAGACCCCCATAAGCACTTAATTAACACTGTCACTCATGGGGCGTTAATACAGACCCCCATAAACCCACAATTAACCCTGTCACTCATGGGGGTCAATACAGACTCCCATAAATCCATAATTAACCCTGTCACTCATGGGGGTCAATACAGACCCCCATAAGCACTTCATTAACCCCCTCACTCATGGGGGTCAATACAGACACCCATAAACCCCTTATTAACTCTGTCACTCATGGGGGTCAATACAGACCCCCATAATATATAAATTAACCCTGTCACTCATGGGGGTCAATACAGACCCCCATAAGCACTTAATTAACACTGTCACTCATGGGGCGTTAATACAGACCCCCATAAACCCATAATTAACCCTGTCACTCATGGGGGTCAATACAGACCCCATAAACCTATAATCAACCCTGACACTCATGGGGGTCAATACAGACCCCCATAAAACCCCTAATTAAGCCTTTCACTCATGGGGCTCAATACAGACCCTCATAAGCACTTAATTAACCCCGGTCACTCATGGAGGTCAATACAGAACCCCATAAGCCAATAAATAACCCTGTCACTCATGAGGATCAACAGAGACCCTCCTAAGCCTCTATTTAACCACATCAATCCCATAAGGGTATATTATCACCCTTATAGGGCTGTTACAACCCAACATTAACTGCATAAGTGCCACTACACTGCACTATAGCCCCCCAAGAAAACATTACATCTAAACTAACCACCCTCTACACTAACCTATTAACACCTACACTACCTACCTAACCTACCTACCTACCCCCTAATAACCCCCCCACCACTCTAATTACAGAAAATAAAAAAAAATCAAGTCGCCAAAAATAAAAAAAATCTACATTACAGAAAATAAAAAAACATAACTCACAAAAAATATAAAAAAGGAACATTACAGAAAATAAAAAAAATACATTACAACCCCCCCCCCCCCCCCCACTACAGAAAAAAAAACATTACACATTTGAAAAGGAAATACATATAATACATACAATACAATACAATACAATACATACAATACAAATTAAATGAAATACAATGCAATACCCCCCAATCTATCTAATATACAATAAATATTATCTATCTAAAATACATCACCCAATCTATCTAATATACAATACATCTTATCTAGATAAGATGTATCCCCCAATGTAATGTAAAATACTATATAATATACAATACATCCTATCTATATAAAATACATCCCCCTATGTAACATACAATAAATGCTATGTCCATATAAAATACTCTGATTCTAAGCTAAAATCAAATAATTAAGACCACTTACCTTTGCAGATGTCCCTTCAGATCAGCAACCTAGGGAAAAATATATAAATAAATTAGTGCAACACATTTACAGAAAAAAAATAAACATTGTAAATATTTTAAATATTCTACTCCCCTTTCCAGCATGTCCCTGTCCTTCTTCTTTTCTTCTTCTCCGACGCGGCCCCTGTTAAAAAAAAACATAACATTAGTACACATACATAAACATAAAACAAAATAAACATAATCTACATTGTACTTGCCTCCCCACGATGTCTCCGGCCTCCTCCTCTTCTGCCCCTCCCTGGAACCGCGCTCTAAAAAAAATAACTAAAAAAATAACGGAGATCTGCACTCACGGACCTCCCCAACGTTAATGAGCCTCCTGCAGCCTTCTCCGGAAGAAAATAGGCAATGGCGCCTTCTGAATGGTTGAAAACGCTGTCTATCAAATTCAGCCAATCAGAATGTGCCAATGTGTGAGCCAATCTGAAAGTGATACACCCCAAAATCCCACTCTGATTGGATAATGCACCTGTTTATTTAAACCAATCACAAGGCGCAAATGCCTTCAGCCAATCACAATGGGATACACCCCCACGTTCTGATTGGCTGAAGGCATTTGCGCCTTCTCATTGGCTGTTGTCAATCAGTATTGTCAATCAGTATTACAGCCAATGAGAAGGCGCAGATATCTTCAGCCAATCACCCCGTGGGGGTGTATCCCATTATGATTGGCTGATGGCAAAAAAGCCTTCTGATTGGTTTAAATAAAGATAGACAGGTGCATTATCCAATCAGAGTGGGATTTTGGGGTGTATCCCTTTCTCATTGGCTCACTCATTGGTGTCTTCTGATTGGCTGAATTTGATAGACAGCGTTTTCAGCCAATCAGAAGCCGCCATTGCCAATTTTCTTCGAGAAAATTCCGTAGGAGGCTCATTAGCGTCGGTTTATGTATGTTTTGAGGTTTATGTATGTTGTACTAATGTAATATTTTTTTTCAACAGGGGCCGCGCCGGATAAGAAGAAAAGAAGAAGGACGGGGACATAATGGAAAGGTTAGAAGAATATTTATAATATTAACTATGTTTATTTATTTTCTGTAAACGTGTTGTAGTAAGTTTTACTTTTTGTTTACCTAGGTTGCTGATCTGAAGGGACATCGGCAAAAATAAGTGGTCTTAATTATTTTCTTTTAGCTTAGAGTATTTTATATAGAAATATATATAGAAGTATATTACATAGATTGGGTGATGTATTTTACATAGATAGGATGTATTGTATATTACATAGATTGGGGGATGTATATTAGATAGATAGGATGTACTGTATATTACATAGATTTGGTGATGTATTGTACATAGATAGTATTGATTGTATGTTAGATAGATAAAGGGGTATTGTATTCTATTTCATTTTATTTGTATTGTATGCATTCTATGTACTCTCTGTATTTCCCTTTCAGATGTGTAAAAAAAAATACCCATTAATACGTAGAGGATACAAATGTCAGCATCCAGATTCAATATTACTTACATCAGACCCAAGGATCTGTTCTCAGACAGATATTGAGGTCAGGATCACATGCTTCACCAGTGCATATATTAATGCTGGCTGTCATTAACATGCCATTATGAGACTTTGGAAGTCCACCGCCATAGCGGAATTAGTCTACATTTAAGCTACCAATAATCATATCTTAGATATCTGGCTATATGATAGCTTTAATATTGTGGGAGCTACATGTTAAGGGGGGGCTGTGATCGAAGGAATGCCTACCTGAGAGGCACTGTGAAAACCTTAAATCTCATACATTTCATTCACAATGCTTGCAGATGCAGAACATGCCTTCATGGACCTGAACTGTACCTAAAACAAAACCATAACACCTGCAAAATTAGGCCTTAAAAAAATAGGGACTGCAGCATCTCTTCTCAACAGAATTTCTCAGTGACCCTCAATTGGTGGAATGTTAAACAGAACCCTACGTGTCCACAGAGAAGAGGATCATGGACCATGTGATGGAAGGTAGCCATCTGACTACAAAATATCGCCATCACATATGCCAGATCCAAGACTCTGTAGCCAGATTAGAATAGGTTAACATTTGGACCAACAGATTGTCATTGAGGAGTGCTGTTGAGAAGGCACAAAACATATGGGCAGCCCCTACATCCTCCTCCGCCTAGCATCAGGGCCCCAATACCCCGTGGGTGGCCGCTATCTCCTTGTTGGTGGTGGTAGGGGTGGCAGGGGGAGGCATCCCACAGGAGGCAGCGGCATTAGTCGTGGTGCTGGTGGCGTGGCCTTGGCGGAGGCATGGGGGGAAGAGAGGAGCGGCTGGGTTGCGGGTGGCCAGGGGAGGCCTCCGGGGTGAAGGAGGCAGGGCTGAGGACCATCCTGAGCAGCCCGGCAAGGTATGATTCTGTCATTAACCTAAAGGGGGTGCCTCCTCTCCTCCCTATTGCGCTGGCCAGGCTGCGCATGACCTCCACATGATTGGCGGAGATGCTGGCCTGGATCCACCAGGGACACTCCATCTGCTGCCACATGATGGCCAGCATCTCCGCCTGTACAGTGTGGCTTGGTGGTGGGGATGGAGGTCCCTGGGTCATTGCTTGGTGAGGAGGTGACGGGGGTGGTGGCCTAGTGCGGAGGGTCTGGGACCCGGCTGGAACATTGCTCCATGGGGGTGGTGGTGTCATTGCTGGGCCTGGTGCTGGTGACCAGTCTGTGGCACTGCTTAGGGGAGGAGGAGATGGAGTCAAGCCCCGCTGCTCCCTCCAGTAGGAGGGACCTGGTGAGATGCTCATTCTCTGGAGGAGGGGGGCAGTGGGGTGAAATACCTCCGGTGCGGCCAATGGTCCTGCTGGTGACCCCACATCCCAGATGACATCCTCCTACTCTGAAGCAGGGCCCTCGGCTCCACTCATTTCCTCCTCCCTTGGCTCCGGTTCCTGGTGGGCGGGAGCTCGCTCGCCGACTCCCTGCTCCGATGGAGCCGACGCCCCAGTCTCAGGCTCACCACTGCACCCCCTTGATGTTGAAAGAGAGAAAACCAAGGTATTTGTCATTAGTATGATGAATAATACATTGTTTTGTGTGAATCTGACATCTAGGCTTGAACTTGGATGATTCTCCTAATTGCAACTCAGATTAGCTATCATTTGCTAGATTTGATCTATTCTTTTGCTCTTATTATTATTATTATTATTATTATTATTATTATTATTATTATCTTTATTTATATCGCGCCAACATATTCCGTATCGCTGTACAGGGGTTTAGTACATGGCAAAAAACAAACTTAACACCTTATAAAGAATGGAGGGCCCTGTTTTTGAGCATATAATCAAATGCACACACGGACACACAATTGAAAACTCGCAAGCTTACAATCTAAGGGTTTAGGTGTGATACAAGAGGGTGTTATTAAGCTGTGGAGTGTGCAGTTGTAATTATAAAGGCTGAAGATGATAAGATTTTTTAAATAGGTGTGTTTTTAGTAATTTTTTTAAAGGTTTTGATTGTTCTTGGCTCCTAATGCAATCTTGATTCCGGCTGCGATCTGTAACTGCATAGGCTGCAGTGGGCATATTAATAAATGGACTTGGTTGATTGGTTGATTACTGTGGTGTGATTTGTCAGCTTCATGGATTTATTGACGCATCCATCTATCCCTTGTTAATTCCAAAGAGCTGACCTGTCAGTGTCCTTGTTGGTCATCATGTACATGTGTAGTGTGTGTGATGTACATGTGGTGGCATGTTGGTGTATGTGATATTCACCTGACATGGAGGCTGGATCCTGCTGGGCCACCAGGCCTGAAGCTCCAGCGGCGGGCAACTGCCTCAGAAGGTCTTCGGCCGCCCTTTCCCACTCGTACTTCACAGTCACTTTGGGGCCCCCACTTGGCGCTGCAGCTTGCTTCTCCTGCCATGCTCCTACCATGCCAACCCTTCTCCATGCCTGGGCCCTAGGATGGCACCAAGGAGGACCACATTCTCCTGGTGCGTGTAGTTGTGGGCCCTGTGCTTGCCCTTAGCCTCTTGCCTTCCCGTCTGTGGACGGATATCCTTGCTTCCCTGACCTGTTCCTGAGGCCTGTCCCTCCCCAGAACTACCCCCCCCCCCTGGTATCAGGTCCCTCCCCATCTATCCCTGGACTACATGTGCCTACTTCTCAGGGCACCCTGCCTCCACCCATCTCCTCCACTCCACTATCCTTCTCTCCTCCACTCTTCACCTCCTCAACTCCTCCACCACTCTCCACCTCCTTAACTCTCCCACCACTCTCTTCTCCTCCGCTCTCCACCTCCTCAATTCCTACACCACTCTCCTCTCCTCCTCTCTCCACCTCCTCCGCCACCTCCAACTCCTCCTCCTCCTCCTCTCTCCTCCTCTCCCCTCCTCACTTCCTCCTCTCCGCCTCTCACCTGCTCTCCCCTCCTCTCTCCTCCTTCCATTTAAATCCCCCAAATAAGATAAGGATAAATAAAAATAAGTGTTTCTGTATATGTATGAAGAAAAAAAAAATGTGTTTTATGTGTATTTATAAACTGTTGGGGGATGGGGTGTGGGGGATGGGATGGGGGTGTATGGAGTGACCTAGCTCTATGTGTATCTATGTGTGTTATTTAATATATATGTATTTGTACTATGTGTAATCTGTAAATATGTGTAATCACAGTTTAACTGTAAATTTGTAATTAGAGTAATAGAAAATAATAAAACTGCAAGATGCTGCTCTCCTAAATTGCCTACTCTCAGAATCTACAACACAGTCAACACATGGGTGTGAGGAATGCAACATTATAATCTGTCTCTGTCAGTCATCTTCGGCTATAATGTGATTGGATCGTAACTGCAGGCCGTATCTAGTACAGCCCATTAACAGTTTGCGGCCGCGGGAGGGGTTTATGTGCTTGGGCTTTGGGCCGTAACTTGCACCCTTTCTCAATTAAATAGCACCGAAATTGGAAATGACCACAAGCCCGCAGACATATGGCCTGTATACCGCAAGATGAAGGCTTCGAATTGAATGAGGCTCATAGTGCCATGGCTGTCGGTAGGACTAATGAAAATTGTGTCACATGGAACATAGTAGATGATTGCCCATAAATGTTGATTCCCTTTGCATTCCTCCATTAGAGTGGGAGAAGAGTAGATAAAATTGATGGGAAAGAAGGAAGAATAGGAAGAGGTGGGAAAGGGATGGGATGGGAGGGGGGTACTGGTTGGTGGAACAAGTAAGTGTAGATAAACTATTGCGCTTCAGCCATTACTTTGTAGGGGTTGTAAATAAGACAGCTACACAACTGTATAACTTAACTAGCATTCATGTGTAAGTAAAAGGAGACTTTGTTTTTTGGCATCATCTGAAGAGTTGTTACCACGAGCAAACAAAATCCAGACCGTTCTGTTTTTCTAACAATGTTTGAGGTGTACTCTCGTGTTTGGACATCTGAGCCCCCCTTCGTGAATTTTAGTTGTGTTTACCTCTTATAGTTTGTTGTAGGAAAGCTCCCATGTGAATGAAGGTGTTAAGAGTGTTTCCCTGTTGTTCTTTCTACGAAGTCAAAAATATAGGGGTCCATTTGTTTTAAACAACTTTGGGTTCTTTCTGTGTCAGACAGACAATGAGGTTGTTTAATTCTCTAGGATGCTAAACAATAATTTGTCAGTATGGCAGAATGTGGAGGCCCACATGTAAATATTGGCCTTCCTTGTTACCAATAGGCACAGGTCTGTTTAGGTGATGGTGGGAATATTTGGCCTAATTTGTCAGCAAGATCTCGGTTACCAAACACACAATTCATGAAGGTCAAGTTCTACTTGAACATTTGAAATGTTATACTTCTAGGAGACGACCGGCCAACAGAGCATTGCATAGGGCCACATGCAAAGTGTAAACACTAATCTAATTAATGAAAACTTTGTACATTGTATAGTGCAGGTTGGAAAATATGGGAATTGGATGGTATAAGGCATTATATAGAATATAAAGATTCAAAGATATGCACATAGGGTTAATTTGTGGAGAGCTGTAAAAGACCATTAATCACAAGGCAGACAGGTGAGTTATATCTTTGCCAGCTGGGAAACATGGATGGATAAAGGCCCAAATGTTTCCTTAGGCAAAATAAGCAAGTGCTCATCTCTGATCGTCTAAGTTGCAGTGTTAACTACACACAAACAACAATAACCTCCACAGTTCTACCTGCATGCCTCTTAGGTCAGTGTTATGGGGGGTTGCTGGAGCTGAGATTTGCCCAGTAAGGTAATTACACATCTCTGCCAGTGCAAGATGCAGAGCAGTTCTGTTCCTGCATTACAGTAGAGTCTATGAATGATGAAATACTCCACTATAGGACAAACATGCATATGTTGTAATATGTTGGTCCCTTTGTCCTGTTTGGTTTATTATACTTACCATTAGTAGCATTTATGCTTTATACAGTCATAGTGACAATATAAGGATGTTTCAAGCAATAAGTTCCAAATTCTGGACATTACACTTTTCTGCATTTCTGTGAAGGGCTTGCATCAAGGCTCCTAGAAATAGCCTGCCTGGCTCCTGTAAAGTGGTCCTGGCTCCTAAGTTTTAGCTATTGTGCCCAGTCATGTACAGTATAGATAGATATATGAACAAATAAAAAACAAACAAAAAAATCTATCTATCGACTGATCTGTCTGTCTATGTTTATCTATGTATACATTTTGTTTTAACACATAACTTCAAAAATAATGAAACAATGAAATTGTCCCTGTTGCTATTATCATTATTTTAAGCCGACATGGGCCCCTAATCAATGGAGGCAATTGTTGTTATACTGGGAGCCCATAATGTAGCCTGTAAACTAATTTGCTATTCAATGGGCGTCTTTTATCGAGCAGCAAACGATCCCTACGGGTTACAGGCTGAAAATCCCCTGCGGTTTGTTTACAACAGTAACTTATGCCACATCTAAGCCTTTGATCAGTCAAGACAGCAAATGTTACAATCGCAAAAAATAGCAAATCTCTATTCAGTTGCTACAATTACCCAGTCCGCAATCTGTTTTCAAACCCGCAAACGGCAAATGTTGCCAAAATCTTACGGGCTTCCAATGGGAACTCGCAAAGGGTTTACAGACTAGTTTGTAAACTCTGCAAAAGATACATTAAAATACACTAATGGACTTTAAAATATGGGTGAAAGCAATGGGAGGTATTATAATTCATTTGTACAACAATCCCACAGAACAAATAGCTTTAAAAACTATTTTTTTTTTCGTATGTTGAAATGGTCATGCATATGGCAATATGAAAAGCGTGGCTGCAAGATGCTGAAAGCTATTAAAGACACACTACCTGATTAAACTGCAATACAAAAAACATAAAACTGCCTGCCATATTATCCCTTTCTCACTCACAGAGCGTCTAATGTGGACCCTAAAAATACAAACATCATCTTATATACATCTCACTCATCAGATCTACATTGGGAAAACAAATAGTGGCCAAATTACACATGGCATACATCAAGTACCAGCGGAACATTTGACATTTGGTTGTTCAGATCCCTCAGTTGTGTCCGACTCTCTGTGACCCTATGGACTGAAACACTTACTTATGTCTCTTTGTTTTATCCAAAAGGTTTGCATGTCAAAGATACTGAGAGGGTTGCCAGTTTCATTCTGCAGTGGACTGGGATTTGTCTGACATCTCTGCTATGACCCTATATCAAGTACCAGGGGAACATTTTATTTTGTATTGTACAGTCCGTCAGTCGTGTCCGACTCTCTGTAATCCTATGGACTGCAGCACACTTAGCTATGTCTCTGTCTGTTCTTATCCACAATTTTTGCATGGCAATGATACTGGAGTAGAATGCCAGTAGTCCTTCTCCAGTGGACTGCAATTTGTCTGACCTCTCTGCTATGACCCTACATGGTATAGATCACAGCTTTATTGAAGTACACAAACCCCTTCATCACGCACAAAGTAGCGATCCAGAAGGGTACCAGGGGAACATATACACCCACATGAATCTACTCTAAACCCCATCAGGAAGGGCCGCAAACACACACATGGAGGCTGTACAGAGGCACGTGGAGCAACAGCCAACTCACGTCCATCAGAAATATTGTCCGCTATGCCCATCCTGGAAAAGTTCCACACCATTGCTGGTGGCCATGTGCCAAGATGTATACCCATTATCATTTGGCGAAATCCCATCAAGTGTTTTGCTATCAATCAATTTACATTATCACCTGTCATGTTGTTATCAGGCCCTTCTGGGGAAAGCTGATACTCCACAGTATCACAAATTGCACTTTGAGTGTGAATTAACCCATTATTATGATATATGATATATATTATAATATGATATCTTTATGGTTTATTATTATTATTATTATTGGTATTATATGTATTAATCTATTGCATAGTAACTAGGGCTCATTAGTTTACATATATAGGAATGGGACACAAATGTGATGTATGTGGATGTCCCAAAACCCCAACCATTGAAAACACCCTGACATGATGAGAACGGTATAACAAAGCTTTATTTCATACACAGAGCACAATCAGAAATGGACAAGACTGTGCATTAATTATCATGGGTGTGGTGGATCCCAGGAGAGCAAGAGGCTTGTGGGAAAAAGTGGATACCTACAGAGGGTTAATGTCATAGTCTAGAATAAGCATGATGCATAGCACATACCAGGGTCATATATGGTCACTACACAACTGCAATCGGAATCTGATGAATAAAAGGTTCATCAAAAATCACTCCATTTAATAGAAGTAACCAGTATTGTGCATTGCACTTACTTTTGTTTAGCATCTGCTCAATTATTTAGATGCAATAAATAATGGATAATGTCATACAAATCTATTCCATATACAGTGTGTTTTCAGATATTAAGGAATAATCCAAAAAGGATGAGCTTATTCAGGAAAACAGAAAGATGAGGTTGAGGAATATCTCTTTCTTGTTGTGAGATTCGGCTATTAAGACCTACAGAGACAAGAACAAAATATCAAACAGAACACTGTTTCGACTGACTTCAACACCTCATCTCAACGGCAATCCACATTGAACATCAATTGCTGAAATGTTTAACACAACCATAGGTGCACACACTCTGTAGCCAGTCAATAGTATGTCAACATTAATACAAATTAATATTCATTCAGGAGTGTGGATGAGGAGGTCTTAGGGGAAGTTATCGCACTGGGCCCTCACCTTCCGTGCCTGCGCACTAACTCCCTCTACCACGGAGCGAAGTTGGAGTGAGGGGTGCATCCACCTGGGGTGGCTGTGTATCAGCTGGTGTTGGAGGTAAGGTGTGAGATGAAGAAACTGCAGGCTCTGGTTGTGATGGGGGTGGAGCCTGTGGAACCGAAGGCTGGAGAGATATAACCTGGCCTTCGGCCAATGGCACCAGCCGCTCAATGAGTCATGTCTTGGATTGTCTGTCCCTTTGAGCCTTTCACTCATACCTCTCCATCCTTTGATTGTCCCGCCTCACCTTACCATATATCGATCTGATGCTATCAACATGAGTGGTTGCAATCTCATTTTGCCTTTCTAGCTGGGATGCCATTTGTTGCATTAAGGTGAGGTTGCTCTCTTCCTCCATCTGGAAGGGATGCCAGTCGTTGTATTAAGGTGAGGTTGCTCTCTTCCTCCATCTGGATGTGGTGCAGGAGGTCCCTCAACGTGCCATGTGAGGAGGTGTGAGGTCTGTCACTGGACATACCGGGACTGTCGATGGGCTGTGGTGAAGACAGGAGTGCTCGTGCCGTTGGTTTTTCCAGAGGTGCCTGTGGTGCTGGTGATGCCAGAGGTGCCCGTGGCAATGATGGTAATAGTGTCGGCCGTGACGATGATTCTGGTGTGAGCTGTGGCGATGGTGTCGGTGTGGGCCGTGGTGGTGGTGTAGCCCAGGTTTGTTGAGGCCAGGTTAGGAGTGGCGGAGTGGTGCGGTCCGGCCAAGGCGGACATCTGTGGAGGTGGTTCCTGGATCCATGACATGTTTGGTGGATGAAACGTCTGAGAATGTGCCCATGATGCGTGTGAGGGTCCTGGGGTGTTCCGCACAATTGTGGTGTGGGTAGCCTGGAATGTTCGCAGCTTCCTCCACCACCACTTGCAGATAAACAACTTGCATCATGAGCATTGTGAATCATGGCTGATATCAATACATGTAATGCTGCTGCAGTTCATTAGGACACATTCTCAGCAATGGTTGTTAACATGCAGATGAGACATGGACCAGGTTAGGTGAGTATATGACATGCACATGCAGTCCTACAGAGTCTGTATCCGCATATGCTGCAGTGTGCACACCCATTCATGTACTTTCTTTTGGTTGTCAAATCAATATTGATCTATTTGGTGACTGCTACTCGGAATCAGTTTAACTGCAGGTATTGGACAGTCATTTCATTAATAACAATTATGATAATAATATGTTTGTTTCCTGGATGCACATGGTTATTGCTGCCCCATATATCTGTAGTCATTACCAGAGAGCTTACAGTGCTCTTGTATGTCAATTATCTATGTTTGTGGGGTTCATGTGTGTGCATATGAGGGTGTGATGGTATATATGATACTAATATTACAGGGTTGCCTGAAACCCCGAATCCAGCTGTCCTCGAAGGCTCACTACTGCCACTGGCTCGATCCACTCCTTCAGTGTCCGCTCCCATCCACAATATGTAATGTGGGCTGATAGTCCACCACAGGTTGCACAGGCTGCTCTGGCCTCCGCTGCCATCTTCCTCTTGACCTTCATCCGGCAGTCATCATACCTGTGTTTTACTGACTTGACATCCCTGTTAGCAATCCCTAATGCAGCAACAGCTGAAGCAACCTCACTCCAGGCATGTGTCTTGTGACTAGGCCTCACATCCATCCCACCATGAATGATGCTATAGTGGGCACGGATTTCCCTGAGGCTGTCCGTCTCCTCTGGGCTATAGTTGCGGGGGAGGATGTCCATCTCCTCTGGGCTATAATTGGGGGCCTGGCACTTTGCCACAGCCTCTTGCCCTCCCAACTGTCTGGGGTCCCTGACATCCCTGTTCTCTCCTTGGGGCTGGTCCCTCATGTTCTTCCCCCCACCACCCCTTGGGATCAGGCCCCTGACCCTTTGTCCTGATTTCTTGTGTGCCTACATCTGGGGGCACACCCCTCCCAAGGCTTTGGAACTAGTAAGGACAGTAGTTATACAATGCTTAGTCAAAAGCCAGAGAGTAGTCATATGTCAATCCAGGGAACAGGGAGCAAGAAGGTACAGTGGGGGGGGGAAAGTATTTGATCCCCTACTGATTTAGAACGTTTGTCCACTTACAAAGAAATGATCAAGTTATAAATGCAGGTCAATGAGGGAAATAAGTATTTGACCCCTTCGACTTAGTACTTGGCTAGGCCACTCCAGGCCCTTAATGTGCTTCTTCTTGAGCCACTGCTTTGTTGCCTTGGCTGTGTGTTTTGGATGATTGTCATGCTGGAATACCCATCCACGACCCATTTTCAATGCCCTGGCTGAGGGAAGGAGGTTTTCACCCAAGATTTGACGGTACATGGCCACGTCCATCGTCCCTTTAATGCGGTGCAGTTGTCCTGTCCCCTTAGCAGAAAAACACCCCAAAGCATAATGTTTCCACCTCCATGTTTGACGGTGGGGATGGTGTTCTTGGGGTTATAGGCAGCATTCCTCCTCCTCCAAACACAGCGAGTTGAGTTGATGCCAAAGAGCTCGATTTTGGTCTCACCTGACCACAACACTTTCACCCAGTTCTCTTCTGAATCATTCAGATGTTCATTGGCAAACTCCAGGCAGGCCTGTACATGTACTTTCTTGAGCAGGGGGACCTTGCGGGCGCTGCAGGATTTCAGTACTTCACGGTGTAGTGTGTCACCAATTCTTTTCTTGATGACTATGGTCCCAGCTGCCTTGAGATCATTAACAAGATCCTCCCGTGTAGAAAATGGAACAAAACCTTGCAATAAAAATCGGTGTAAATTGTGTCAACACATCTGCAAAGAGGACACAGCCACACATAACAACAAGATCTATAACATCAGAGGGTTATATTCTTGTACATAATCCAATATAGTCTACATGATACAATGTACTGAAGGTGAGAGAGACTGCTACATTGGAGAAACCAGTCAGAAATTACATATGAGGATGAATCTACACAGACATTCCATCAATAAGCACACTGAGGACAGTTACTGTACTCCAGTAGGGCACCATTTCACCCAGAATAATCACTCCATGAAAAATCTCAAAATCAAAATACTCAAAGGTTTTTTTAAAAACACTAAGGAAAGAAAGACATTTGAAATTAAAATGATTATGCTCTTTAACAGTAATAACTCAAGCATTAATGTAGACATGGAATTTTTATCTCATTACCAAAATTTCTTGTAACCTCTAACATTCATGATTGTAAATCTATATGTGTGTTTATTGATTTTTTTTTGTTATCTGCCTTCTTCCTGAGTTTGGTTACAGCTCTATGGTTCCTTAGATGTGCAACTATTTACGACCCCAATTTACTTACTTTGGTAGGCACCCCACACACTTGCATGGCTGGCTGATCAGAACATTATTTGTGAATCCTGGAATTTTTTGCTTTTTTTGTAAATCTCCAATCAGCATTGCCTCTGACTCGACAAAGAGAGTAACGTTCTTGAAAGCTCGTCATGAAACCTATGAATATGTTTGTCCAATAAAAAAGGTATCACTATATACTGCAATACTCTGATTATTCATCTGGATTACTGGACATGCACGGCTATCTCACGCTGAGCATCAACCCACGCTGTGCAGCTTTTGCTCCTCTGAGCACCTTCAGCGAGCCTCTCCCCTGTGTACCTCAACTTTCCTGCTTTGCACTGATCACCTTTGGCTCTCATCACAAGCCCCACGCTGAGCGCCTCTCCATGCTGAGCGGCTTTTGCTCCTCTGAGCACCTTTGGTGCTCATCGCGAGCCCTGCGCTGAGCCCCGCGATGAGCGCCTTTGCCTTATTGCAAGCCTTTCTTCCCGCCTACTGTACGGGCCGCTCATTGCAGGTTTCGTTAACCTGCAAGTTTTGTGTTTGGGAATGCCATGTGTCTCTTTCAACCATCTCTGTGTGTTTCTCCTCTGTGTGTCTGCTGAATGTTTGCGTGTTACACGCTGAATGCCATTTGTTTTATTTTCAAAGTCCCGCATGCCTGGCGTTGTTGGTGTAATTGTTACTGTCTTTGCCGTCGCGTATTTTCTAAGTTCTGCGTGCCTGGCTTTGCTCAGCCTCGTTTTCATGCAGTTTCAGAATTTTTAACGTTTTTCATCCGCCATTTTTTTCTCCACTTAGCCGATTTTTGATTGACGAAAACCCCCAAATATGGCTTAAAATCGCTTATAACCTCACTTCCTGGCTCTCCCCTGTCTTGTCTGTGAGTGTGTTATTATATTTGTTACATTTTTTGTTTTGTTTTTAGGGTTTTTATAGTTATGCGCTTGGCTCGCAGTTGCGCCCCTCACAATGCAGCCTAAGTACTGCGCCTTGCTTCACCTCGCTTTTCGAGGCTCGCATGTGTGGCGGTGCCGCGAGCTGCAATGAACTCATTGCAGCCTAAGTGCTGCACGGATGCTTCGCGAGGGTTGCATGTGTGACGGTGGCGAGACTCGCGGTTGCGACCTCCAACATTGCATACATATAAAGTGGCAGAGCTAGTGCATAGGGGGCCTGGGGCCAATTTTTTTTCTATTTTGCAGGTCAGTATTTGATCCCCTATCAATCAGCAAGATTTCTGGCCCCTTTATGTCTTTTATACAGGTAACGAGCTGAGATTAGGAGCACTCTCTTAAAGGAAGTGCTCCTAATCTCCGCTTGTTACCTGTATAAAAGACACCTGTTCACAAAAGTAATCAAATAATCAGATTCCAAACTTTCCACCATGGCCAAGACCAAAGAGCTGTCCAAGGATGTCAGGGACAAGATTGTAGACCTACACAAGGCTGGAATGGGCTACAAGACCATTGCCAACAGCTTGGTGAGAAGGTTACAACGGTTGGTGCGATTATTTGCAAATGGAAGAAACACAAAATAACTGCCAGTCTCCCTCGATCTGGTGCTCCATGCAAGATCTCACCTTTTGATTAAGGGAAAACTGCTATCAATCAGTATCCTCACCACATGCCATGGCTGCCTGTTATTAATCATGAAACTGCCAGTAGGCAGGACAGACTGTGTGTGTTTGCTTATTTAGCTGTTATTAATGTGATAAAAAAAATAGATCATTTTAACATGCAATGCTGTGCTCTTTCACACCATGAAGATCACTTACAGTAATGTAAATTGGCCTTTAATTATTAGAAACCACACTTGTATTGATACATTTGGTTGCTGCTTGTTATCTATATTATTTATTGTTCATAGCACTCTATTATACTAAATAATTCCATATACATCATGTGTATTTGTGTGTATAGTCATTCAGTCGTGTATGACTCTCCGTGACCCTATGGACCAGGGCACTCCAGGCACATCTGTTTGTGCCTATCCAAAAGGTTTTCTTAGCAAAGATACTGGATTGGGTGCCAGTTCCTTCTACAGTGGACCTCGATTTGTCTGACCTCTCTGTTATGATCTGCATTGTATAGCTCCCAACTTAATTGAGGTACACCATCCCCTTCACCACGAAAAAGGTGGAGATCCAGAAGGGTATGTACATCATATAGTTGAAATATGCTTCTCACTTAATCCTCCCTTGAAGGTTTTCAGTCTCTCTTTTAAGTTATTTGAGCCATATCTTGCACCATGTCATTATCCCTTCTCTGAAGTGTCTCTACATTATTTATATTTTATTTTGGCTACTGGAGGTAGAAACTGGCAAGGAATTTGAAAGAACAAAGAATATTCCAATTCTTACCAGTAGGTGTCAGTGGTGCATCATAAACATATGTACCTCATTAACATGCCGTGTAGATACCACTCTATAGTTTAATACAGAGATCAGTTTTCATCAAGGACCAAAATCTTCCCCATTGGGAGAACTTCTGTACAAATGAAAGCGAAAGAGCCGTCTGAGAATGAAGGAAGTTGTACATTTATTTTGCACCGAGGATCTAGGTGAGAGTTGTTGTATTAGGGTTGGGTCTATAGGTAGGTTCAAAGAGATGGTTGGGTTTATGAACTCATCTAGGTGTTGCGCTTAGACCAATGGTGGGCAAGTTCGGTCCTGGTGGGCCACACACATGCCTGGATTTGATGATATCCCTGCGGCACACAGGTTAGTCAATCACTTTTTCAGTCATCCTGATTGACTCACCTGTGCACAGAAAGGATATCTACAAATCCAGGCCTGTGTTTGGCCCTCCAGGACTGAACCTGAGTACCCCTGGTTAAGACTATAGTTATATAAGATGTTTTAATACAATTCTCATTCAATTACTTAGCTGTTGTTGGTCTTCGCCTACTTTAAGGTCAATGGGGTAATATGGCTTTGTCTTAACAGGTAGGGTTAACTTTTCAGGCGACAAGTTATATCAAATAAATTATTTTCATTGGTTAGTGGCTGTGTTCGTAGCCAATCATTAGCCTCTTATCTAATCAGATTGTTCTTAGACCTGTTTCTCAGCCAAACCCTCCATCTCCTCTTGATGATCTTATGGTCCTGACAACGAGCTCAATCAGAAGCTAATACTCTAAACTGTGAAAGTGAATGTAATACTGACTATTGCTCATATAAATCATTAAATAAGAATTTATTGACGACCATTGTGTAATTAAAATAAATAGGTCCTTTGGTTATGGCATTACAGTGGCCATTTACGTTGCTATTAGGGCTGGAGGTTGGATGAGTCTTGGACAGGGAGCAGAACATGAATGGTCAACTCACATACATGATTTCAGATAACTGACCACATCCTATTGTTCTCTGATTAAAATCTGGAATAATATTTTATGTAATTTATTTAAAGGGGCAAACCTATCCTGTTATGTGCACGCACGCTTCAGCGATGTAGCTGTCTGTAAGTGCCCGGTAAGTGATAAGGGGTTTTCGGGTTAAGGTTAGAGGGTTTGGGTTAGGGCTGGTAAGTGGTGTAGGGGGTTAGGGTTAGGAAGGTACTTTTAGGGGGTTAGGGTTAGGCTAAGAGGGTGTAGGGGGTTAGGGTTAGGGCCAGCAAGGGGTGTAGGGGCTTAGGGTTTGAGGGTTAGGGTTAGGGCAGGTAACTAGTGTAGGGGGTTAGGGCCGCCAAGGGGTGTTGGGGCTTCCCGTGCCGTGCGTGCACATAACAGGATAAATCCAAAGGGACATATTGTAGCCATTGCAGATTTTGCATGAGCATAATCCATAACACTATAGAATGTTTGTGAACTTTCAATTTTGCAAGGTGCAGAGAAGAAAAACTCTGTACTTTAGATTGTAAGCTCAGGGACAGAGCCCTCAAAGTTATTTGCCAGCCAGCAGTGGTGGCCAGCAGCCACTAGATGGTGCAATGGTTGTTCATTAATATTTTCTTCAATTTCTTCTTTGTGTGTTAGATTTAACCCTAACCCCTAACCCTAACCTAACTCTAAGCCCTAAACCATAACTGTAAACATAATCTTAACCCTAACCTAACTCTAAACCCTAAGTCATATTTGTCTCTTCCTGTGTAGAAACTTAATCCTAAACCATAACCCTAAACATAAACCCGAATCCTAACCGGACTCTAACCCCTAAGTCATATTTCCCTCTTGCTGTGTAGAAACGTAACCCTAAACCATAACCCTAAGCATAAACCCTAACCCCTAACCGTAACACTTAGTCCTAAACATAAACACTAACCCCTTAACCATAACACGTAACCCTAAACCATAACCCTAAACATAAACCATAACCCTAACCCCTTAACCATAACACTTAACCCCAAACCATAACCCTAAACTTAAACCATAACCCCTTAACCATACCACTTAACACTAAACCATAACCCTAAACATAAACCCTAACCCCTTAACCATATCACTTAACACTAAACCATAACCCTAAACATAAACCCTAACTCCTTAACCATAACACTGAACACTAAACGTAAACCGTGAACATAAACCTTAAACATAACCCATAACCCTAGCCCTATGAAATAATTAAAGAAGGTCTCGGTGAGCATTGCGGGCAGATAACAAGAAAGATCCCAATTTTTATATTAGTTTGTTACATAGTGTTCCCCTAGATAATATGTTGGTGCATTACAAATAAATAAACAATAATAATATACTGTAGCAACACATAAATAAATGAAAATAAATGTGCTTGAGATATGTTTGGCAAACTGAAACAAATGGGAGGTGGCCCATTTCCAGAGTTTACTTAGCTAGTTTAAGTTCAAAAGGGTGGTAATAAAATACATGCTTGTAAATATACACCAGATTCCTTGTCATTTTTCTGTTAAATACACAGGAAGAGGGAAATATGGTAGGAGAGTATGTTCTCTACCCAATAAACCACTAATATATCTTTAAAAAATATATATATCTTTTATACAGTATAATAAACATGATTTTTAAAATATTTTACATTTTTGAACTAAAATGTTCCTTAAATGATTTCTTTGTTTCTATATATATATATATATATATATATATATATATATATAGAGAGAGAGAGAGAGAGAGAGAGAGAGAGAGAGAGCAATAACTGTATTTCTCAGAATGCTGAAAAGAAAACACATTTTTTTTTAACTTGTTTTAGACATTCAAGTGTGAACATAGATGTACTATTTATTTACTGTACTACTGTACGGTGGAGGCTTCTATCGCTCTCTTGCCCACTATAAATTACATGATTGTTGTGGTAAACTACCTCCCCACAAAATCTACTACACAAGCTAGGAACCAGCCCCACGCTGATAAGAGGCAGTAACCTTGAAATAACTGTCTGTGGGTAGATTTCCTGGTTTGTGCATAATCAATCCTGGGCTTTGCTTAAAGCGATGTAATACAGCAGGCATATGCTTAAATGAACCATGTTTTAAATGGTATTGGATTGCAAGAATGAGGCGTTTGTGGGTACTTTTGCATGTCCCTGCCCAGGTTCCCATAATGCAGTGCAATAACTGTGTTTTTTGGAATTCGGAGTAGGAAATATGTTTTTTAACTTATTTTAGACATTCAAATGTGAACACAATTGTACTGTTTAGTTACTATATATATATATATCTTGTAAGTAATAATATTATTAGCCAGAGCACAGTATCAGAGGATTTCTTATAAGCGCTGGCTTATCTGTAAGGATCTGTCCGACCTCTGATAGGATTGGGACCTGTTTTTCCGGTAATCTGATTAATAATCAACCTGCGCATGTCCCTCCTGCCCTCTCTGTGAATAATCATCTGTACACCGGAGTGGCCAATCCAGCTGCTAATACCCTATAACAGACCTGGAATCAGTGTGCACATAGCTTTCCAACAATTGTTTTAATTAAAGGGACTGATTTTAAAGAGCATAAAAATTTGGCTATAGGTTGTACTAGCAGTTTTTCTCTATATTAAATCATCTTTGAAATATTTAGAATTGATTTTGTGGCTTCAGTATGCTACTTTGCGGCTCACTATACTTATTTGTGGCTCAGAGTACTTGATAAGGGTGGGAGAGAGTTTTTACTGCCAGATAACATTGGGGGTCTCTATTTTGGCCACTACAGAGGCAGACAAGTAGACTGTAATCCGAATTAGCATATCAAAGCAATTAATTAATACACATTGGCTTCTCACAAAAAGAGAAAATTAATAGTCCTATGTAAAGAGAGTTTACCATCTGGATCGCTGCCTTGTCTTGGTGAAGGGGCTTGTGTACTTCAATGAAGCTGTGAGCAATACCATGTAGGGCCACCCAAGATAGCATCTTTGCCAAGAACACCTTATGGATAGGCACGACCAGAGACGCTAGATGTGCCTGGCATGCAAAGAGGTCAGACAAATTGCAGTTTACTGGAAAAGGAACTAGCAAACCACTCCAGTATCTTTGCCAAGAAAACCATATGGATAAGTACAACCAGACACAAGATGTGCCTGGCTGCAGTCCATAGGGTCATTAAGAGTCAGACACGAATGAACAACTAAACAACAACATAGAGAGGGACGTGCTTTATAGATCATTTATACTTAAAATACCAATTATACAAGCTGAGTTATCCAACACCAGTGGCGGTTCTGCTGCTGGTACAGCAGGTGCCAAGCACCAGGGCCTTCTGCTACTGGAGTAAAGAGTGAGTCTTATTGTATTAGGGGAGAGGGACATTTAATTATTTATATTGGATGGCGTTCTGATCACCCTAGGGGTAACCTGACACTTATATATGTCTTCAAATGACCCCTATGGACACCTAGCTTGTACTGAGTAGATGCTAGGGGAAGACCTGGATTATTTTGCCCTTCTTTCACTGTCCATTTGCTGCACCTCCGTTTTGGAGGTTGGAGTCCTGCCATGTAACCTATACACAGGAGATCTATTATTTATAGACCTAGAAAGTCCTATCGCATGTTGGATCTCTACCTTGTCGTGGTGAAGGGGCTTGTGTACTTCAGTGAAGCTGTGAGCTATACCATATAGCGTCAGCCAAGATGGGCAGGTTATAGCAGAGACATCAGACAAGCACACTGGAGAAGGAACTGGCACCAACTCCAGCATATTTGCCAAGAACACCTTATGGATAGGCATGACCAGAGACGCTAGATGTGCCTGGCATGCTGTGATCGATAGGATCACAGAGAGTAGGACACAACTGAATAACTTAACAGCAACAAATAAAGTCCTATATAATATTCCCAAATTTGCTTATTTAAGACACACAGCAATCTCATAGGTTTGTATTTTTACTGTAATAATCTACTGAAAAAAGTGAAAGGGGATAATTAGTATCCTTCCTTGGATCTGTATCTACGTTGTATTAGTGGAGAGCTGTGTCCCACATAATAATAATACAATATATTAGCCAAGGCAGTGAGTGATCCGTCTGTGTTCTGCTATAGTCGCGCAGATTATAAGCGCCGCCACTTGACTCAGACACCTATCATTAGGCTCAGGGCTGACCTTGTTTTCTTCGCAAATACTTCTTAGGATGCAGAATATCTGGTTTTGCTTGTTTTGTTACATCAGACCTCTCCCGGCTCCTCTGGCTACAGACAAATGTGAAAATATGCAAGTCAAGTCTTAAAATCACCATAAATCATTTTTATACATAATAGCAGTAATGTCAGAAATCGTCGCTCCAGTCCATGCTTTTGTAGGGTGGGTCCCACATTGTGATGTATGGGGAGGGTGACAAGGCCTTGCAGCAATGGCAGCAGCATGTTGTGTATTCTGGAGCTCCCTATGGCCATGTTTGAATTAACATACAAGTTCTGTAGAAGATTATGCAATGTATACACCCCCTCCCCTTCATTAGAGCAGCACCTTGTAAATAACAAGTAATAATAATAATGACATGGGCACATTTAGGTTTTATGTTGCCCAGGGCCATTCTGACCTGTGTGCCCCCACGTCCCAATGGCAGCTTTTCTTTCCCATTTACAGACAGAAAAATCACTTCATATATACATTTCTGTGCATATACAAACATATGTTAATATACTGCACTGCATGTTCAGGTAGACTGCTGCCCCTGAAAAATGTGCAGCCCTGGGCCTAGGCTGAAACACACCCTTGAATAAAGTGGCAGCATTTTCTTTATAGCTATTTTCAAAAGTTTAATGTATAGGGTACAATAAAATAATGTAACAACAATCTGATGCAACAGACTTGAGGTCCCTGCTCCGAAGAGCTTACAATCTAGAGCAAGAGCTCACATTCCTTCCAAATATTGCACACTCCATAGCTGCAGACAGTGATCATGGCCGGATTACCCATTAGGTCAACTAGGCAGCCGCCCAGGGGCGATTCCCTGTGAGGGGCACCACTTCTTAAAAAATGGATCCTGGCTTAAAAAAAAATGAAATGTTGCCGTTCATAGACTGGCTACTAGGGGGTAACCACCTAGAACAAGAGAGTTACAAGAGGAAAGGGAAATTACACTCAAGACAAAAATGGGTCCGTGCATACCTTGCACACCCACTCGCAGGGGCTCCTCCACTTCACTGCCTAGGGGCTCCAAAAAGGTACATACAGCCCTGGCAGTGATAAAGCTCAGGTTTATGGTATATACATCTTTCAACCTGTGCTTTAATATGGAAGATGCTGTGTAATCAGTCATATACTCACACTGCACATACACTAATTGAGCATTAACATCTATAAAGGGTCATGGAAACACCTTTTCTTCGCTGCATACTTATTCAGAGGAGCATTTCTTAGTCAGCCAATGGGAGCACTTAGTTGTATGATCGCACAGACATTAATTCCAAGGTTACAGCTTTTGGACTTTTTCTGCATACATTAGTTGTGCATAAAATTAAAATGTGTACTTTTCCTTTTCATTTCGAAGTACTTATTAATATGGATATGCAGGTTCCCTGGTGGTCCAGTGGTTAGGATTCAGTGCTTTTACCCCTGCGACCTGGGTTCGATTCCAGTCAGGCAACCAAGAGGTCACACCACCCTGAAGCCATGCAGGGTTGGGCCTGGCCAGTACTTGGATGGGAGACCACCCAGGAATAGCAGAAGCTGTATGCTGTGGCTCACTGGAGAAGAAACTGGCAACCCACTCCAGTATCTCTGCCATGAAAACCAAGTTGATCATTATGGTGTGTTGCGGTCCATGAGGTCACAGAGAGTCGGACACGACTGAACGATACAAACACACACAATAGGGTTATATGCTAATCTGATCTAGTATACCATTTTAGCTTCCCATCATGAAATTATAATGATTTAATGCCATGTATAAAGGACACACAATACGCCATAATAAATTAGATGATACAATACATACAAACTGTCTAATAGTTTTTGTCAGGTGACCTAATTGTTAACCTTTACTTTGTAAGGGTCATCATATTACTGCAGAACTCTCACTTCTCACTCATTTTCACTGCAATTCCCTTAGGAGAGGTCAGTGTTAAACCTAATCTCTGCTCTTTCCTGTCTAACCACTAAAAGTGTCAAGACGTCACCATGCTGATTAGTAATGATCTCCCTGGGGCATTGGTTCCCAAAAGTGTATGTTCGATAGACTACTTAAACAGCAAGTCCCACCTTAAATTATTTCTTATATATTAATGAGCACTTTTAGAGAAGATGAACTATATAACATTTATGAAACTTGTGTAGTGGGCCAGTGACTCCTCCATGATTGTGGAGAGCAGAAGTTGAGTTTTGGTCAATGACAAACCGATTGTTGAGCTGATTTGGTCAAAAAGTTCAAGAGCCATCTTGTGTTCTTGAGCAGCTCGCATCGACTAACTCACAGAGGTCTTATATCCATAAAAGGCACATGCTAAAACATTTGGATGTCTCTTTCATACAAGAGCAACTTGAGTTTAGGTTAAACTTCCCTTATAAAGCTGTTGAGGGTCTTTGCGGACCACCCAATCACGTTTCTGGCTGCTTCTTAAAAAACTGTAATGCACTGTGCTATACTTGAATATAGACAGTGTCTTTGTAACCCATGACATCTAGTATTTGGGCATTCTTGTACTACTTTTCTTGGCATTTTACTTATTTTTGAATGGATCTCAAGGACCACTGGTGGTCTGCACACCACAATTTAGGAACCTTTGCCCTAGAGGACTGAGATGGTTCTACCTTAGGTGGTAGCTGTCTTTGGAGAACTTCAGTGACTCAGATTACGATCCCTTTCCCTGCCCTGTTTCAGGCTTACTCAACTGGTCTTATTCAGATTACTCAACGAGCCTCAGGCATATCCCACAAGCAGGTCAGTTATGTCAGAAAAACCAACAAGACCAGTTCTTTAATAATAGGCTACCTGAAATGGAGTGACTGTGGGAAGACGAGTGCTCATAAAAAGAAAGCAAACGTAGAACCCATAAAAGGCTTGCTACCTCGTTAAAAGCATGCCCCTTTAAATGGTTTGTGTATAGCCACATTGCAGGGTCTGCCTTATGATCACAGCCCTGCTGGGCATTTTTCCAAAAAGCCCCATGGTTTTATCACCCAGTGGGTTTATAAACTGTTCCAAAGTACTTGGTTACCATGGAAATTCTGCAAATTATTTTACTTATAAAAAGTGAAAATCAGCCACATGGGAGTTTTGGTCAGAAGCTGAGCTGGGAGCTCTCGGGGTTAAACGTTTAGACTCCAAATCCACCTAAAATCTTTCATTTGACATTGAATGGCAGTATTGTATGTCCTTATCCCCTCGACTGGCAGTCCATTCTACTTATGTAGTGTCTGTGTCGTACAGTTGTGTCCAACTCTGCATCACCTCCTGGACCACAACACACCATGCTCTCTTCCCCCCATCTCCCTCCCCTGTGTCTCTTCCCCCATCTCCCTCCCCTGTGTCTCTATCCCCGCTCTCCCTCATCTGCATCTCTTCCCCACTTCCCTCCCATGTGTCTCTTCCCCCTCTCCCTTCCCTGTGTCTCTTTACCCCTCTCCCTCCCCTGTGTCTCTTCCCCCTTCCCCTGTGTCTCTTTCCCCTTCCCCTGCGTCTCTTCCCCCTCCTCCCTTCCCCTGTGTCCCTTTCCTCCATCCTCCCTCCCCTGTGTCCCATTCCCACTGTGTCTCTTTCTCCCTTTCCCCTGTGTCTCTTTCCACCCTCCTTGGTGTCTCTTTCTCCCTTTGCCCTGTGTCTCTTTCCCCCTCTCCCTCCCCTGTGCCTCTTTCCCTCTCTCCCTCCCCTGTGTCTCTTTCTCCCTTTTCCCTGTGTCTCTTTCCCCTCCTGCCTCTCCCTGTGTCTCTTTCCCCTCTCTCCCTCCCCTGTGTCTCTTCCCACACTCCCTTCCCTTGGTCTCTTTCCCCCTCTCCCGCCCTGTGTCTCTTTCCCCTTCTCCTGTGTCTATTTCCCCCTTCCCCTGTGTCTCTTTCCCCTCCTCCCTTCCCCTGTGTCCCTTTCCCCCATCCTCCCTCCACTGTGTCTCTTTCTCCCTTTTCCCTGTGTCTCTTTCCCCTCCTGCCTCTCCCTGTGTCTCTTTCCCCTCTATCCCTCCCCTGTGTCTCTTCCCACACTCCCTTCCCTTGGTCTCTTTCCCCCTCTCCCACCCTGTGTCTCTTTCCCCTTCTCCTGTGTCTATTTCCCCCTTCCCCTGTGTCTCTTTCCCCTCCTCCCTTCCCCTGTTTCCTTTTCCTCATCCTCCCTCCACTGTGTCTCTTTCTCCCTTTCCCCTGTGTCTCTTCCCCCTCCTCTGTGTCTCTTCTCCCCTCCCCTGTGTCTCTTTCTCCCTCTCCCTCCCCTGTGCCTCTTTCCCCCTCTCCCTCCCCGTATCTCTTTCTCCCTTTCCCCTGTGTCTCTTTCCTTTCCTCCCTCTCCCTGTGTCACTTTCCCCTCTCTCCCTCCCCTGTCTCTTTCCCCCCTCTCCCTTCCCTGTGTCTCTTTCCCTCTCTCCCCCCCCTGTGTCTCTTTCTCCCTCCCCTGTCTCTCTTCTCCCTCCTCCCTCTCCCTGTGTCCCTTTCCCCCATCCTCCCTCCCATTTGTGCCCTTCCCCCTTTGTCTCTTTCCCCCCTCCTCCCTCCGCTGTGTCTCTTTCCCCCTCTCTGTCCCTTTCCCACTCCCTCTGTTTAATGCGCACTGCAGCTTGTTTGGAAATCCGTACAAATAGTTTGTAAAGTGTGCATGTGCACCCCTGGAGCGTTACGCGCACTTTACAAACTATTAATGTGATAAAGAAAAGTATTTCTTAACTTTTTTGTACTTTGTATTATTAAGAAGCAATTAAAATCTCTGTTTAGACTACCTAAATCAGGACATGGTCCCTGATAGGCTAGGACAGTACACTGCACACCTAGCACTACAGAGTCTGTGTCTGCATATTCTGCGGAGGGCAGACCCATATAGGGACTATTTGTATGATTTTATTACAGGTAATGTTTACATTGTAACCCCATACCTTGGGATGAGGCGGTGCATAAACATCCCGATGCCTTAATAAGGCCATTAACAAACTTTGTATTTGTATGCAAATTGCTAATCCCCAAGATCTAAGTAATTATGTTGCCGTGATTAATCAGATATGGCCAATAAAAGATTAGATAAGATGCCTGAGTAGTAGTTACAATAAACATACTAATTGTTTTCCTAAATACAATTAACTGTGTCTCTGTAACAGTTTAAAGGGACAATGTAGTAGGAATAGGTGGGAACCGCGGAGTCCGTCAATTGCTATTTGCATGTTTATCCTGGCTCTGCTCTGCTCATCAGCCATTCAAGCAAGAAGAAAGCTGAGACATAACAGAGAGGTGGAATAATTTTAAAACGAAATTAGGTGGCCAAGATTAGACATAATTGCACATAATCTTAGGAAATTAAAATGTAATTTTTTTATAGTTAACATTATAGTAAAAAAAATTCCTGTATCACATATTATAATTGTCAAACTGTGAATCTTCGTCACGCTTTGCAAAGCGAGGGACGCAGTTCTAGCCACAAATGCGGCCCTCTCGAAGCGACGCCCGCATTTGCAGAGGTGGCGGCTCTCATTTGCGGAGGTGGAGGCTCTCGCTATTAAAAAAACCCACATAAGCCAGACTTTAAAAAAAAAATCGTCCCGTGGGATATTTAAAAATAAATAAACTTGTGGGATGAGAAAATTACGATTTAGAAAAAATACGAGGTTGCAAAAATACAAAGTTAACTGCCGAAACGCGTACATCCAAAAACAACAAAAACACAGCAAAATAATAATAAAACATTTTAAAATAAACACACAGAGCACGGGGGGACAGCCAGTACATCTGGGAGTGAGGTTGCAGGAACATGAAAACAGATTGTTAGCTCTTCAGTATATTGATTGATGGATATATTAATTACAAATAGGTAAAGTATATTAATTTATTATTTTATTAATTAATTTATTATTAATAAAAATACATATATATATATATATATAAAGAAAAAGAAAAAAAGAAGGGGAGAGGATTGCAATGAGCGCCAAAGGCGATCAGCGCGGGGATCACAATGAGTGCCAATGGTACTCAGAGGAGCAAAAGTATACAAGGGGAGAGGCTCGCAATGAGCGCAAAGGTAATCAGAGGATCAAAAGTCTTACTTTGTGTGGCAAACAGCATTGCCTGCCTAGAAGTTATGGGACTACTATGTCCCTTTAAGGACCTTCATAGGTTTTCACAATCGTATTCTATCACTGTTCACAAATTAATATGTAAAGAAAACTGTGCTAAAAATGTTGGTCAATGTATACCAAGCCTTATTTCCTAAAAAATAGTAAAAACATAAATGCCAAAAAATTGCCACAAATTGCCTTTCCTGTTTTGTGCCTGCCAGATGGCACTACCATGGTGTCCCGAGAGTTAGGGTTTTGGGTTAGGAGTAGAGTTAGGGGTACATTTAGGGGGGGGTTAGGTTTAGATTTAGGTTTAGATTTAGGGGTTAGGATTAGGGTTAGATTAAGGGGTTAGGGTTAGATTGAGGGGGCTAGGTTTAGGGATAGATTTAGGGATTAGGTTTAGGGGTTAGTGTTAGGGCTAGATTTATGGGTCAGAGTTAGAGTTAGATTTAGGGGTTAGGGATAGGATTAAGGCTAGATTTAGGGCTTAAGGTAAGATTTCAGCGCTACAGAATATGTTGGCGCATTATAAATAAGCGATAATAATAATTTAAGGGGCTAGGTTTAGGGTTAGATTTAGGGCTAAGTTTAGGGTTAGGGGTTAGTGTTAAAGGTTAGATTTAGGGGTTAGGGTTAGATTTATGGTTAGGATTAGATTTAGGGTTAGGATTAGATTTAGGGGTTGGGGTTAGATTTAGGGGGCTAGGTTTAAAGGTTAGGGTTAGATTTAGGGTTTATGTTTATGGGTTAGGGTTAGAGGTTAGGGTAAGATTTAGGAGTTATGGATAGATTTAAGGGTGAGGTTTAGAGGTTAGGCTTAGATTTATGGGTTAGGCTTAGAAGTTAGGATTAGAGTTTAGGAGGAGGGTTAGTTTTAGCGGTTTAGGGTTAGGCTTAGGGGTTATGTTTAGGGGTTATGGTTAGATTTATGGGTTATGGTTAGATTTAGGGGTTAGGTTTAGAGGTTAGGAATAGATTTAGAAGTAAGGGGTTAGGATTAGAGGTTAGGGTTAGAGGTTAGGGTTAGAGGTTAGGAGAAGGGTTAGATTTAGCAGGTAGGGTTAGGTTTACGGGTTTGATTTATGGGTTAGCTTTTGGGTTAGAAGTTAGGGTTCAGGGTTTGGGTAGTGGTAGAAGATAACCTTTACATAGTATAATAGTGGTGTGCTGTCCTCCCTAGGCACATATAGGGTTTGAAAGCTTGAAAAGCAAGTTTCTGATCACTTTGCCTGAAGATATGCCCAAAAATGTAGGAGAAAATGCACTTCCCAAGCACCAAGGTGAGTGTTCAGAATCATTATTAGCAGGTATTCAGCATAATAATGTTATCATGGATATGTATTTTGACCATATAGTGGGTGAAGATGAAGAGACCATCCCTCATTGCACCCTGCATTGATATAATTCTATGTGCTTTCTTAAAGCGATGTTTTTAGTATCTTTATCTGCAGCCTATAAGAACAATTGTGTCAGTGTCCCTTTAAATGTAATACCATTTCCAGTGGGCCTGGCCCCATACCCAGACATGTGGTGCGCAGGTGTGTGTGTATATTGCCAACTCGGCAGATCTAAGGTGCCGCAGTAACTCAATCCATTCGTGTACTCCACCCAATCTAGACAGGATCATGCGAGACGGGAAGCTTGCATTGTACTTATTATTAAAGGGACATGGAAATAATTTTTTGCTTTGTTACATCAGAAAGTGGGTATTTTATAATATTTTATGCTGTGTTTTCTTTTTATACGAATATAGCTCTCAGAGCACAAAAACGTATTTAGAAGTATAAATGCGCTTGGGAGCCTGCCCTCTGCAAACCAATGCTCTCTGAACTCCCTGTTAGCTTTAATGAAAACTTAAACAGGTTTTACTTAATCTTTATTTGTGCAAAGAAATGCTTGAAAAATAGATGCAGTCCATATCCCTTTAAGGAGTCACTATACAGTGTTCTCTGGTGGTCCAGTGGTTAAGATTCTCTGCTTTCACTGCTGTTTACCTGGGTTTGATTCCAGACAGGGAGCTGAGAGGTCCTACCACTCCGAAGCCAAGGTTGGGACTGGTCAGTACTTGGATGGGAGACCACCTAGGAATACCAGGAGCTGTATGTTGTGGCCCAGTGGAGAAGGATCTGGCAACCCACTCCAATATCTCTGCCATGAATACCAAATGGATTAGCAAGACCACGGACATAAAGATGTGCCAGGTGTGTTACAGTCCATGGGGTCATGGAGAGTTGGAAACGACTGAACTACACAAAAATAAATAAAGTCTTCAACATATTACTAGACGATACAATGCATACCGATTTATTTAGTACTTACTTTTAAAATGTATAGCAGGACTTCTTCACAATCATTGTTTTCAGACTTGAGAAAAAATGGTCCGGTGTCTGCTGAGGTCATTGATCAAACTAATACTGACTAGGAAACAATGATTAGTTAACTAGTCATCTTATTAAAGTACTACTTATACTGGAGCAGAACACTTCTCAAATCCTTGTTCAAAATAAATGTGATCGATGGCCTCAGCAGACATGGGTCTGCAGAATAGATTGTGGGCAGAGCACTTCTTAAGAACGTCTAGTTTTTCCTCCAAGTATAATCCCTTTGCAATTACTGCTAGATCGGCAGACATGGGCCTAAATGGTCTAATAATGAAAGTGCTTGTGAGGTGACAAATGTTTCTGCAATAGCTCACCCCGTCTCATGTTGCATTATTTACAAAGCTTTGTCATTACAATAGTGACAGGTGAGTCCCCACCTACACCTGGCATCTGGAGTCCTGGCGCCGGCTGCACAATATTACAAGGCAGACATATACATATATTATTGGAGACTTTACCCTCTTTTTATCTGTAATATGTGTTATATTACTGGAGGTTTTACCATGGCCGTATTTAGGTTTTATGCCGCCCTAGTCCAATCAGATTTGTTCATCCCCTAAGACCCACTTGCAGCTCCTCCTTTCCCCTTTCTATATTTCAAATGATAAGTGTATGTGTTTTTATATATATTGTAATAAATAGTACATTTGTGTTCACATCTGAACGTCTAAAACAAGTTAAAACACTTGTTTCCTGCTTGGATTTCCGAGAAATACAATTATTACACTGCATTCTGGGAACATGGGCAGGGAGATGTAAATGTGCTCGCAAAGGCATGGGTTTGTTTAAGCATGTGCCTGCTGTATTACACAACTTTAAGCAAAGCTCAGGATGGATTATACTTAAGCCAGGAAATTTACCCACGTACAGCTGTTTCAATGTTGATGCCTCTCATCAGCGTGGGGCCGGTTCCTAACTTGTGTAGTAGATTTTGTGAGGAGGTAGTTTACAACAACAATCATTTAATTTGTGGTGAGCAACAGAGTGATAGAAGCCTCCACCGTACAGTAGTACAGTAAATAAATAGTACATTTGTGTTCACATTCCGAGAAATACAGTTATTACACTGCATTCTGGGAACCTGGGCAGGGACCTGCTTATGTGCCCACAAAGGCTTCGCTCTTGTAACCCAATACCATTTTAAAAATTGCTTCCTTTAAGCATATATAAACATATTTCAATGTACTGCACTCCATCTTCAGCCAGCCTGCTGTAAATGTGCTGCCCTAGGCATGTGCCCCATGGACATTCATTTGTATTTTTTTCTTATTAAATACTTTTTCTTACGTCATTTGTTTTGCATCGTTCAGTCGTGTCTGACTCTTTGTAACACACCATGCTGATCCACCTGGTATTCATGGCAGAGATAGTGGATGGGTTGCCAGTTCCTTCTCCAGTGGAACACAGCATACAGCTCCTGGTATTTCTAGGTGGTCTCCCATCCAAGTACTGACCAGGCCCAACCCTGCTTGGCTTAAGGGTGGTGTGACCTCTTGGTTCCCTAACTGGAATTGAATCCAGGTCGCAGGCCCAAATCCTAACCACTGGACCACCAGGGAACCCGCTTAATTATGCTCACCTTTTCCAAACATATTTTAAGTTAACTGGCAATTGATACCTTATAGTCCTGTTTGCTCTGAAAGAGTTAATATTGTAGCCTGTATTGAAGAGGCAGCAGGGTAGAATTCCACACAGGCCAGGATTCATTGTCTTGCGTGTCTGTGATCAGTTTAGTCTTGTCCACAAACTATTCAGAAAGCTCTAATCCTAGCGGGATTACGTCAAATGCTGGAGAGTGAGCGTGACGAAGCATGTACATAACGACGACCTGAACACCTAATCATCAAACCTCTGGAACGGAAAAAATCCTTGTTATAAAGCGCATAGGACAGAATCCCTACTACATATATAGAGTAATGGTGTAAATTAGCTAAGCTTGCAAGGCTGCAGTCACTGTCACCAACAGAGGAATGGACTTTCCATGGTGTGGTCCAGTGACTTGTTATATGTGGGTACACAGTAACAACAGGGGCTGCCAGCCTTAGATCTTTATTGATTTACTAGCCACGTGTCCGTCAAAAATGACAGCAATAAAATTTGAAGCCTGGCAATGCTGTTTGTCAGACAATGTGAGTCTTTCCCCCCTCTAACTTGCAGGACTTGCGATGAGTGGGTTTGGCGCTCATTGCAAGCCTCTCCCCCCCCTCTACTTTACGGGCATTGCGATGAGCCCCGCAATCAGTGGCTAGGCTCAGCAAACCCGCAACTTGCAGGTTTTGCAATGAGCGCCTTTGGCAAGCCCGTAACTCCCCCGTGTTGCTTTCCCCCCACTCCCTCCCATGTCTCTTTGCCCCCTCTCCCTGCCCTGTTTTTTTTTCCTTATCTCCCTCCCCTGTGTCTCTTAACCCCCTCTCTCTCCCCTTTGTCTCTTCCCCCTCTCTCCCTCCCCTTTGTCTCTACCCCCTTTCTCCTTCCCCTGTGTCTCTTTACACCCCTCTCCCTCCCCTTTGTCTCTTCCCTCCCTCTCCCTCCCCTGTGTCTCTTACCCCTCCCCTCCCTCCCCTGTGTCTCTTTACCCCCTCTCTCCCCTTTGTCTCTTCCCCCTCTCTCCCTCCCCTTTGTCTCTACCCCCTTTCTCCTTCCCCTGTGTCTCTTTACACCCCTCTCCCTTCCCTTTGTCTCTTCCCCCTCTCTCCCTCCCCTGTGTCTCTTTCCCAGCTTCTCCCTCCCGGGTCTCTCTTTGGCCCCCTCTCACTGCTTTTAAATCATTTGTGAGCTTGGTGGTGGTTTAAGCTGTAATTTTGAATCCTAAATCGCTATTGCTCAAAGCCTTGCGGGCTTGAACAAAGATTTTACGTGTTTAACGCGGCCATTTTTTTTCAAGGCCGTAACTCGGCAGCCGTTGGGAGGCCGCCAAAAGACGCCATTGAATAGCTTTAAGCCTCAATTATGGACTCGCTAAAGTTTTGGGCCCCCCTCTAGTTGTAAAAAGTGTTTTGTGCTGGGCCCCGCTGGAACCAAATTACTCAGTGCTCCTCCCCCAGACCCCTCCCCATAACTGCTCCCCTCCCGAAGACAGCAAACCTTACCCCCATTGCTGCTCAACCCCCAAGACCCCTTTCCAATGTGTATATATATAAACATCACCCCCACACAGCACCCACCCCTCTTAGGATCCATCCCCACCCAGTCCTTGTCAGCAGCCACCTTCTCTAAAAAAAATGGCTGCTGAAAAAAAACAAAAAAATTCTGAAACAAGATAAAAACAGGGCTCTGCCAGGCCAGGCATGCAGAACAACATAGTGTAGGAAACATATATACACATACTATATACACATATGCAACAATATATACGTGAAAAAACAGAGCACTGTAGTCCACAGTGATATCTTTCCTGTTGGACAAACATATCACTAAGAGTGCCAGCCTGTTATGGTAAAATAAGAAAAATTGCAAGAAATTGTGATAATGTTTTATAAAACTCAAGTCCCTATTAAGTCCTGTATTTTTAGTGTATGAAGAATGTGATCATCTTTATTTCAAATGCTTTTCTCTCCTGGACGTTTTTAAAATTGCCTCAAAATATTTAGATTTTTATGATTTGGATAGATTGATCATTCTGGGTAAAATGGTGTCCAACTGGGATACAATAACTGTCTTCATTATGCTTTCTTATAGAATGTCTGTGTAGGTTCATCCTTAACTGCAGTTTTTGACTGGTTTCTCTAATGTAACAGCCTGTGTTGCATATACAGTATTAGATTGTATTATATAAACCACATTGGAGGATGTGCATGTATATGATCCTTTTAATGTTATAGGTCTTGTTATTATGTATGGTTGTGTCATGATTACAAATGTGTTGACATAACTTACTGCCACTTTTGTCAGTATTGCTTCACACTTCATAGAGGGCTAAACCTCTTTAATATATATATATAAATAAATAAATATATATTTAATATATATATATATATATATAAATAAATAAATAAATAAATAAATATATATATATATATATATATATATATATATATATATATATATATAATAAAGCCTTCAATTATGTTTTTATTTGAACTGAGCACTGGGGCGTCTCCCCCTTCTCTGGGAGAGCTCAGGCTCACACAGAGCCGGGCCGTGACCCCTTCCTTTCAACCTGGACAGTCACAAAGGGAAGAGCAAATTGCCTTTCTCATTCCGATCACGTTGGAAGCTTCCAGGGAGAGTGTACACAAAGCTTCCTAGAAACAAGGAAAAGTCCCTTGACATTTTGTGAGTATCACAATGGCCACTAGGATGCTGGTGCGTGTGATTTTGAAATTTTTCTATAGCCCTTCTATACCAGGGGGTTTGTTTGAGGGCATGGGAGCACAGTGGCTCTGTGATTTTGTATGACTCAACTGTAGGAGTATATTAAATGATCACTGTAATTTAAGAAAAGATTCACATGTTTATGAAGTATTTGGGCTTAAATGCTCAGAAGGCCCATCACGGGGGAAATAGGCAAAGGGGCAGTGGGCAAAATAACAAGGTCATTGTTAAGAGCTTGCACTATTGACTCTATCCACTGTGGCCCGTGTGGACGCAGCTGCTGCCTTAAAGGGGAGGCCACGCTGGAGGGATGTGAGTCCATGTGCTCCTGCTTGGCAACTGGCAGGAGCAGGAAAACGTTACTTTTATTAATCCTAAAACTCCTCCCCCTCCATTTAAACCCACCAATTACTCCCCAACACTACACCGGGTCCAAAGCCCCCTCCCCATGCTGTATCCAGGGGCTGCATTTTACTTCATGCTTAAAGGAACAGGAAATAAATAAAATGTTATACATGTAAAAGAGCAGCTTTAAACATGACCAGAGCTGTGTTTTGTATGAACAAAATATTATGTAAAACCTGTTTAAACGTAAATGAAACTCATACATCTACGTCACTGCTTATTGGCTGGCACAGGCAAGCCCCAGATGAGTTAAACATTTGAATCAGTTTGTTTCTGCTTTAAGAACATTATATGAAAAAAAGAAAACACACAGTGGTACATTATGAAATACCCTCAATGTCTCTTTAACAGATATGATTCCTCAGTGTAGCTATGACGTGGCTGCTTCTATAGGTGAGATAGAAATTTATAGTATAATGTTAAAAAACTATTGGTATTCATATCACTTGAATGAATGAAAATTAATTTTCAAACACTGAAGTTCACCATTTTGAGCTGTCAGTCAGCCTTACTGATCCATCCACAGATTGATTGTAAATGAGGGATCATTGGCATTAATAATTGATTAGACTCTGAGGCACTGGGTCCATTGTCTTGAGTACAGTCACCTGTAAGATTAGGTATGAAGGCGCTCCTTGCCAGCAACTGCGGACCTCACAAAATTTACGGACTTACAAGAAAAAAATACGAGACGCGGGACTTAGAAAAAAAAACATTACGACCTCACAAAAATACAATTTTACTGCCCAAATCCTGTGCACAGGAAAACATTAAAAACACAATAAATACACACAACAAACACATAAAAAGCTTACCCACAGCAAGGGGGGGGGGGGCACCCAGGACCTCGGAAACTGAAGTTACTCCTCAATTTAAGTCGAAATTAAAGAGTTTAGACAGTCGAAAATCACCTAAGCAAGAGAAAAAATGGCCGCCGAAAAAAACGAAATTGAGGCTACAGGACTCTAAAGACGCAAAACACCACCAAACACATACGGATTTTCTGAAAAAGACGGACGCGATCGTAGAACAAGGACGCCAAATCAGCCACAGACGCGTACCACAAATTAGGCGCCATTTTACAACACTAACTTACACAATACTGAAGTACACAGCTACCCTAACGGATTTTCCTCGCGCACGCACACTATTACACTGCACACTGCACACATTGCTGACACTTACGTGTTAGGATGGAAGGTTATAGGCTTCTTTAAAGAGATGTGTTTTTATTGAAGTTTTGAAGGATTTGAGGCAGGAGGATAGCCTGGTGAAGCGAGGCAAGGAGTTCCAGAGAATTGGGGCAGTTCAAGAAAAGTCCTGGAGGTGGGAGTGAGAGGAGGTGACAAGAGTGATGGAAAGAAGAAGGTCTTTAGCAGTACGAAAAGGGCCTGTGGGGAGTATTAGGAGATGAGAGCAGAGATGTATAGGGGTGCGCTGTTGTTGAGGGCTTTATAAGTTAGAGTCAAGATTTTAAATTTTATTCTGGAGGCTAAGGGAAGCTAGTGAAGTGATTGACAAAGAGGAGCTGCCGACTCTGAACGATGTGTACGGAAGATGAGTCTGGCAGAGGCATTCATAATGGATTGAACTGGGGAGAGGCGAGTGATGGGTAGGCCAGCAAGAAGTCAGTTGCAGTAGTCGAGACGAGAAACAATGAGAGAGTGTATTAGGATCTTAGTAGTGTTTTGTGTAAGGTAATGGCATATTTTGGATATCTTCTTTTGATGAAGAAGGCAAGGTTAAGAGACTGTATTTGAGGGATGAAAGAGAGGGCAGAGTCCAGTAGAACCCCGAGACAACGGGCTTGGAAGGTGGGAGTGATGATGGCGTTGTTGACAGTAAGAGAAATGTGAGGAATTGAAGCTGTAGTAGAGGGTGGGAAGATTAGGAGTTTAGTCTTAGACATGTTGAGTTTTAGATGGGGGCGGACATCCAAGAGGATATGCTAGAGAGGCAGTTGGAGACGTGTGCTAGAAGAGAGGGGGATAGATCTGGTGCTGAGTCTATTTGAGTGTCATCTGCATAGAGATGGTACTGAAATCCGAAAGAGTTTATTAGGGTACCGAGAGAAAATGTATATAGATGGAGAAGTGGAGGGGGCCTAGGACTGTACCTTAGGGTACGCCAACAGACAGGGGTGAGGAGAAGAAAAAGTGCCGGAGAAGGAGACGCTAAATGATCATTTGGACCTTGGAGGTATGATGAGAACCACGAGACAGCCGAGGGAGGGATGTGGAGTAGAAGTGGATGGTCAACTGTGTCAAAGGCGGCAGAGAGATCCATAAGAAGTCTGAATACCCTGGATCCATGCTTCCCCACTCAGGGTATACCATGACCCATTATCCAGACACACTGTCTCCACTGTCCACAATAACATGACAACCCCCTGCTGTGCCCAGAAACTGACCGGAGGTATCTGATAATTCAGGACTTCTCAGCACATATACAAGGAGACAGACCAGCTGGCACCATGCCATTGGTAGAAGCCCTACATGACATGGGGCAATTAGACAGCAAATGGTGTCAAATTGTATTTGTTTATGGCACCCTTTGTTTTATCATGGCAGAAATGGTATAAAAATGTGTACTCCAAAAATAAAGAATGAGCAGGTTCTGACAACTGGTAGCAGCAGTGGGATACCCCAGACTTGATAACAGGATGGCAGATTATGATGACAAGTCTGTCTCTGAGCTACATGAGAAGATCAAAGCAAGGGGTATGCAGGTGCCAGGACACAAATCTTCAAGGTGCAAGAAGATTTAATAAAATACTTTTTGGAGACCATTGTTTCTCTCAGGGTGTGCAGCCTAAAGTAATTGTAGGTGTTGGTGGTAGGTCCCATATTATATATAGCCAATCTGTGCTGCCATCGCTGTACTCCATGCTGAAGTTGACAACATGAAATGGAAGCCTGTATAGGCGATATCTATTGATATCAGGACAATAACAAAACATAATGAATAGTCTTATCAATAGGCTTAAATACACACTCAATATTATCTACAAAATGTGTGGTAACTAAATGCATCTCGTAAGAGGTGTAAAGTGAATGATTACTGTGCGATTTATAGAGGCCTCTAGTCTTCATATTTAGACTTATCATGGACTAGATTATTGCAGACTAGACACATACCTCAGCTGCTTCATTTTCTGTGGGCTTATCTAATGTACTATTGTAGTTCTGAGGAACTTTAAGAGTTTGCCTAAAGCCCATTCATGCTCTTATCAGTTACAACAGACATTACACGAACTGTCTATTCACTACTGTACTTCCTGTTGTACTACTATATCTCACATCTACCACTTCACAGCAGTACTCCTGTTCAAGACTGTTATTGAGTTCAGTTGATGACAACACACATTTAATTACCAGAAATTTCCCAAAGATCTGTAAATTTAATTTAAATTTGGGGAGGATCCCCCCAGGGGTGTGTAGGTAGTAGTAGTAGTGTTTTATTTAGACCTATACCATCAACGATTCAATATGTTGGAATCTTTAGAGTATGCAAGTGTTGAGATATATAGTGCGCCTTCATCCTTATTGCCAACAAAGATAAAGACCACTGTGTGTCCTTTGGGTTAGTCAGTGTACTGTCCTATTGCTTCTTCTAGACTTTATGGTAGCAGATATCTACATACTTAATTATATGTGTTCTGTCTATTCTGAAGCTCCTTCATTCCATTTTCTGTCCCAGACTCATGACTCTGATGGACACCATCTTGGTATCATTAAGTCAATTAAAGTAGCATTTACATAGCACTGCCTTCTAGCAGGAAGCAAGTGCTATATTTTTGTTGGTTAGTGGCTCAGAAAATTTATATCTGGTATGGAAAGAGTAAGTGGGACTGGCAGCACCTATAAGCACCCTAGCACAAGCTTCCTGAGAGAACCCAGAAAGAGTTCAGAACTGGCATATTCAACATTTCTACAGATTCACTTATTATTTAGAGCTTACGCTTTTAGGGCTGATTAGTTGGGAGTCTGTATTTTATAGCATGAAGTCCTCCCCTCTGGGGGTGGCCTTAGGTCACAGCTGTAAAACATGGCACCCTATATCAGCAAGAATAGGTTAAAAAGGGAGAGGTTCTAGGAAATAAGCATATGTTACTCTGAAGACTTCATAGAAGGAAGTGAAGTGTACATCTTATATGACAATTTCACTGAGGAGTTTGACGACGTACTGCTTCAGTTGGGCTAGATAAAAACCTAGTTCAATGCTACCCAGTACGACCGTCCAGTTCTTTGTAGATCCCTGAAAGCAGGGACAGAACCAACCTAGCTCACAGCCACAAAAGTGTCCAGTAATCCACAGGAACCAATCACTACCCAGCAGATGCTCTCGGCTGTAATAGGGTCCAATGCAGATCCAGCAGCAAAAATCACAGAAATTAGGATTATTGTATCCCTCAGAATGAAACACACACATCAATTATGTATGTTTAAACTGACCAGTGTTTATTAATGCATAGCACATTTATACACAACCCAGTTTTTCATGTGAGGAGGCCAGACCATCAGTTATGTCACCCCCTCCTACTCTGCCCCCCCCCCCCCCCTGGTCTGGGAACTTACCATCCAGGCCAATTGGCCCTTTGATACATACACATACCCGCCTAAGTGCCCACTGTTCCCTGGTGTCAGCTAGCCTTTTCCCCACTGCACTGGATACCCTACAACCAGGCGCCTCGCAACTGGTGACCCCTCTGCCCAGGGACCCTGGTAATACACAAAAAAAATCCAGCATTCTACTACCAATACAATGCCTGGGTTACCTCATACATCAATAAATGAACATAACACTACAATAATTCTGGGATGATAAGGCCGCATCACACTGCTTAATACACCCACACATACATTGCCCTGGGTATAATAAACACACACATACAATAACTCTAATCACCCCCATCCCACAGGGCACACAACAAGAATGCAGCTGTCACAATCCAAGTACCCAGGCTGGGAGGACATGGTCGGGTGAGAGACGGAAGAAAGAATAGCAAATCTCTATGTTAATCCAGGCCCCCCCCACAGGCCAACAGCCCCACAAAATCCTTGAAACCCACAAGGAGAATACAATTAATGATGTCACCTACTTAATACAACTATATAAAGCAATAAATGCTTAAAGAGTGCACTGAAGCACTTGTGGCAAAATCTCTCCAAGTTCATCAATGTTACTTTGGGTTCATAAATATGAATGAATGCAGAATATACTCACGTTTTATGTTATTCATTGTTCAGTAATATTCGTTTCTGTGCTGTAGTTTGAACTGATACATGTCTACTCCTTCACTTCCTTCAATCAGCAAATGTTATCTCTTTCAGACTGGCTGCCATTTTCATGCCTATGATTTCATTATGATGTAACAATGACATCATAAAACATCACAAGGCTTTTACCAACTGGTAGCCTAGTTACATATAGCACTGGGTAGATATAGTGCGTGGGCTGTTTTCTGGAGTATACACTAGATATAATAAAGCCAGTCCTCCATCTACCTATAAGACTGCCATTGGTTTGGCCAGTAACATTCCTTGATGTTGCAAGTTAAAAGAAACTTTATAAAAGAGAATAAATTAATAAGTTAAGAGAAAACCCATTTTGGATGAGATATTTTGGTTGAAGAGGTATCACTGGTACTGTGGCCACTGGTTTATCTGGTAAAAGTACTATATACCAACCAAATAGCCTTATCTCTTGGCAGGATATTTGAAGAGGAAGCAATACAATTTGTTTTTAATGTACCCAGCTGTCAAGTTACAATCTCAAGTTCCCAGAGGGAACATACACAAGAGGCCACCATCTGACCATGAAGAAGTTGGTTATATCTAGGAGGAAGTGTGTACATCATAAACATACCAGTTGTCATTTTTGGATGAAGGATTAGGCAAGTAAAATTCTCTTGTAGATCATGTATCTTGTAGATTATTTCTCAATAAATGATTGATATTTTTCCCTTGCCTTTTCGCTTTTGTATGCCTTATCACCAACTATGTTCTCCAATTCAGGGTTGGGCAGATTTTATTGCCACCAATTTAAACTTCACATGACACCCCAGAGAACCCCAGAGGGAATCATGTGAAACTAGCTAGCTAATTATCCTTCCCACTTAAACTTCATGACATCTTTGATTGCTAGGATTAAAAGACGCCATTAAAATTTTCTCTTTTTTTATCATTTTTTTATCATTTTTCTGCTTATTCCTTTGGAGGGCCTTCTGGGACATCTTCCTGAAATTCAACGAGCAACTTCGCTGTTTGGTTGAAGAGACCAGAGGTGCTACACAAACAATACAGAGACATGAAATGAATGGCATTGCTGTTGGCTATATATGTGCAATCAGTGTAATAGCGAGGTTCTCTGTGGGTGCTCTGAGGAATATTCTATTTGATCTTTCTTGTATAACCTTGGCTTAGCTCTCTGGGCACATATTCTACTTCTCAGTCCTTGAACTTTGACTGTCACTATTCTGTTTGATATTAGCCTTAACATCTGCATGCTTATATTAATGCATGCTTATAATAATTTCTAAATACACACTGTACCAGACCAGACTATATACCCATTATCCAGAGGAGTCCAGGAGGAAACCAAGAGAGGTTGGATTTGGAGGTTGGGGGGGGCAGTGCTGTAGAGCACCACAAAAACGTTTTTTTATTTCCTTGTTTAATTACTCCTGGGCCCCAACCATCCAGCCACCCTCCAATTTAATAAAACAAAAATATATATATATTTATATTTATATATATATAAAGAGTGAGGTAGCCATCAGTAATCCAGATGAATCAGAGTATTGCAGTATATAGTACTAACTTTTTTATTGGACAAACATATTCATAAATATATGACAAGCTTTCTATATATATATATATATATATATATATATATATATATATATATATATATATATATATATATCATTTTTAAGTATATTAAATATATTAAACCTAGTAATGCATGATTAAGTTTAATTTTGCTACTTTTTGTTTCCCCCGTTCATATAATCTGGGAGGGACTGCTCCCAAAATTCATAACCCCCCTTCCCCCATGCCCCTCCAGTTCCTGCGCTCCTGTTGGTACTGTGAGTTTGGATATTTTGTAAAACCATTTGAAAGAACTACAGAAAACACCAGTAAACACAGTAAAAAGTTCTCATAAATTTTACTACAAAGAAAGAATAATAAGCACAAAGGTCACTTCTTCAGCTGTAATAAATCTGAAATCCAGTGCATATCCAGGGTCAGAGGGGATTCATACTACTACAATAACAACATGCAGAACAGGTGTAAATTCACTGTCTGTGTTAGCCATAAACACTAGATCTGTACTAGGCCAATGTTTTTTAATATTTGTTCATTTTAGGAAACTTATAATACAATGTGAAATTCTGAGCAATCTATTTTTTCTCTCCTCCCCATTAATCTGAATTCCTCTTGTTGATCAGTCCTTCAGTTGTGTCCGGTCACCATATGGACACAGCACGCCAGGCACAACTGTCTGGGTTGTGCCTATCCATATGTTTTTTTTGGCAAAGATACTGGAGTGGGTTGCCAGTTCCTTCTCCAGTGGACTGGAATAACCAAAGCAATATTACAGCATGGGGTGTGCATTTCAAGGTTAATATTATTATTTTTTTAATTTGTAGAAAATATATTTTGAAATAGGTATATTTTTTTTAGATGGCTTATTATTTTACGTGCAGGGCTGCACTGGAGACAATGGACCCAAAGCCATGACTAAACAGTAGTTAATGACAATGCTCCATTATTAATAAAATATATGAATCTCTGTAGGTATATCCAGGGCCATTTCTAATGGCGGCCATGGGTGGATCAGAACAACTAACTGACAACTCAAAGAAGCAAATGTGATTGTTGGTTTACTGTAGGAAAATACACTTTATTAATAACATTACATTGAAAGAAAACTATGACCTATAAATGATATCATATTTGATATCTCTGCTGTTACTTTGCATTGGGCTCCCTGATTGAAATCAAACTTGATCCCAAATCTTGCACGTCCCACAATGCAATTAGGAGGTGCTACTTTGGAATAAGGGGATACCCAGAGCTGAATTAGCAGCTCTCCCGTCCCTACGGCCATCTCTTATCACCCTGGGTTTCCATCCTGTAAGTAAATATTATCCGGCACAGGCCGGGCCTACATCTTTACTTCCATGAATAGTGATTTTGGCTACCAGTTCCTCTGCCTTTTCCTTTCCCATCCACATATCATCCTTCCTCTCACTGCCACACTCTGCCAGATATCCTGTGGGGTGTGCGCTGGTTACAGACAACCTTTGACTCTTGGCGTCAGGCCTGATGGTACTAGCCGCTTCTTGCATTAATCTGACACTAAGCTGCTGTTACCTCAGAGACAGACAGTTACTGTATGGTCATCAGAGCATTATAACAGGTGTACAACCACACAGACAAACTGGGCATGAGTGGATGGAAAGAATCCATTGCTATGGAACAGTGGGACTGCAGCATTAATGCCAGACAACACTGAGGCTTGGATCGCATTAAATGTGCGGATCAAGATTAGTACAGGTTATTAAAGGAGTTTAAGAAAAAGGCACTTGTTTGTGGAGTATGTAACAGCAATAGGCATAAAAATATTTTTAGAGAAAACTGAATGCATATTAATTTTGTCTTTGTTACTTAATTTCCTGAAAGATGGATCACTTATTATCTATCATTGCAGAGAGGGGTTGGAAAGAGGTTATTGCCTTTGACATATTTTTATTATTACTAGTTTCTTGCCCATCATAGATGACAGTATCAAATTTATGTCCAATTGTTTGTTCTGTCTCTCTATCTCTGTGCGCTGTCTCTCTCTCTCTCTCTGCGCTCTATGTGCTCTCTCCCTCACTTTCTCTCTCTCCCTCCCACGCTCTCTCCCCCTCTCTCTGCCTCCTCCTTCTTCTCTCTCTCTGCCTCCCCTCTCCTCTCCCTTCCTATCTCTTTCCCTCCATCTCTGCCTCCTCTCTCCCTCTCCTTCTCTCTCTCTGCCTCTTCTCTCCCTCTTCTTCTCTCTCTCTCTGCTTCTTCTCTACACCTATCTCTCCCCTCCCTCTCTCTCCCTCCTCCTCTCTCACTCCCCCTTCCCTCTGTCTCCCCCTTCCTCATTCTCCCTCACTTTCTCTATCTCCCTTCTGCTCTCTCTCCCTCTCTTTCCTTCCCTCTCTGCCTCCCCCTTCTCCTCTGTCTGCCTCTTCTCTCCCCCTCCCTCCCCCTCCTCCTCTCTCTCTCCCCTCTCTCTTTTCCCCCTTCACTCCCCCATTCATTTGTGTCTCCCCCTCCCTCTCTCTCTCTCTCTCACTTTTTCTCTCTCCCTCCCGCTCCCTCTCTATCTCTTTCACTCCCTCTCTGCCTCCCCCTCTCTCTCTTCCTCCCCCTCATTCCATAGCGCTAAACATGGGTTAAGTTCCAGGCAGAGACAAAAACAATATAAACATATTGCTAAGAATGGAGGGCCTGAGCTTAAAATCCGGTGTCCATAGAGCTTTCCCCAAAGCGCCAGGCAAGATTGAAAGCTCACAGACTTACAATCTAAAGGATATAATGGATTTGACTAAATTGGCATCACACCCCTTCCCCTTCAGAAGAAGACAGTTTGCAAGCGTTGTTTTCCAGAATTTTTAATTACCCTATCATATACATAACTTGTACCAAAGTATCATGGATGCCTCCATGGTCCAGCAGACGTCACAAAATAGCTTTCTGAAAATGTCCATGACAAATTTTGCTTTTAAACAGACTCAGGATTTACTATCACTTTCATTGTACAGTGGCCCTTTACAGGGTCACAAAGGAGTCTTAGTAGAGAGTAATTAAAAAAATAGCTAACTGTATAAATAATTAATTGGTCTGCTTGTATAGTATGTACTGTCCCACCAATGGCTCTGTGTCTTCCTTCCATTGTCATCACATGGGTCACGTGTGCTAGGTCTGTCACACCTGCCTGTGAATGAATACCAGACATCTACAGCCTTATTAAATTGTGATTCGTCCAATTGAATAGGGCTCTATTTAAGCACACAGCATATTTTACAGAAGTTTTTAGTTAGTGAACTTCTATCCAAAAACAAGGTCTTCACTAACTAAAAACTTTTGTAGAAAAATATGGTATGTACTTAAATAGAGCCCTTTTAAATGTACTGAATCGCAATTTAATAAGGTTGCTAGTATATAACAAACATCAGATAAGAATCCACTTTAACAATAGCTTCAATAAAGAGTGCTCTCTGGATATTAGATATTAGTGTTAATGTGACACAACGGTTAAAAAGAACACATAGAAAAAAATATAATTAACATTTTTAATGGATAAATTAGATAATTAAGTTGGGGTGATACAAAAGAAGAGCATGCCCAGTTGCATAAATAATAATAGTCACTGAGATGGTTAAAGTTATTTAATTATATTAATCTCTATCAACTGGCCCTTCTAGATCCCTACCTTGTTGTAGTGAAGGGGCTTGTGTACCTCAATTAATATGTAAGCTATACTATGTATGATCATCCAAGATGGGAATGTCATAGCAGAGAGGTCAGACAAATCATGGTAGACGGAGCTGGTAACCCACTCAATGTTTTGGATAACCATGACCTTAACATAATGATGGTGCCTGGCGTGCTACGCTTCATAGGGTCACTGAGATTTGAATGGAGTTAAGTAATTGTCCTAGATAAAGTTTGCTAGAGAGGGGGAGGCCCCTTGAGGCAGGGATAAGAGAATATAACTTAATTTATAAAGCAATGTTTTTATGTGTTTTTATTTTCTGTGTTATCTACAATCATTATAGATAATGCACTAAAACTAGAGAATTGGTGACAAGATGGACTTTTTTTTCTTATCTGCCTCAAATTTTTCTTTCTATTTTTGAAAGCAAAAATGGAAGTGCATACACAAAATAGTCATAACTGGTTATTTCGACAAATTAAATGCTGCTAAGAAAACAGGAAACCAATTTGGGCCAAGGGGGTTTTATCTGGAATCAACATCTATATTTTATATTTTTTATTTTTACAGTTTATTCCCTCAAAAAGACACATATTTCCGTTTTCAAGAAGTCCTTTGTAAGTGAGGGTCTGCAGATATATCAAGGAACCATGTGCAACTTGAGACTTGATTCAAGAAATGTTACTGTATAATAACAGCCCCATAGATCCTAAGGTCATCTTAAGCCCCTTTTTCAAGACTGATCTACAAGTACATATTATGATACTACAAATACATATTACCATATATCTCAGCTCTTATTTCAAAATACTCCCTCTCCGTTCTGCTAATGACCTTCTTTCCTCATCTCATTCCCGCCTTCAGGACTTGTCTCGTGCTGCCCCTATTCTATGGAACTCCTTACCTCGCTCCACTAGACTCCTCCTGTCTCAAGTGCTTCAAAACTTTACTAAAAACACATCTATTTAATGAGGCTCATCACCTTCATACTTAATATGCCCAATGTATCTATAACCTTCCAAATCCTTTAGACTGTAAGCTTTTAATCATATAGGATACTTGAGAAAGTCATTTATATGCAAGACTCTAAGCTCAAAGACAGGGCCCTCTACTCGTTTAACCTGTATGGAAAATGTTCTTGCCTTGTGCTTGTCCTATGTATGGCGCTGAGGAATGTTGGTGCATTATAAATATTAGATAATAATAATAAATTATATATATATATATATATATATATATATGTATATAAATAAATATATATTTTATATATATATATATATATATATATATATATATATATATATATATATGTATATATATATATATATATATATATTATACAGTAAACTCCTGATTATCCGGCACTCAACTAACTGGGACTCTCAAGCAACCGGCACTGACATCAATTCCCCATTTTAAAAAAAACTCCAGCTAAATCGGCATAACTGACACTATCTGGCCGAGACTGCACAAAAAAAAACGAACTTTTTTCTTACTTGTTTTATTCTGGGCCAAAATGGCCCATTTTAGGTGCTAATGCCATTTTAAAGGCACTTTGGGGGGGTTTAAGGGTCGTTTAGACCCTTTTTTGGGGGGGACTCACGATTAACCAGAAACTACACTTATCTGGCAATAGGGAGTCACCATTGGTTCTGGATAATGGGGAGTTTACTGTATATATATATTACATTGTGGTTATAGTTTCCTTGACTGTCACCTTATGCGACAAATATACACCATATATGGGGCTTGGCTGCATTGGGCCCACTCTTCCTGCTTTCTGTATGATGTCACTGGAGGTAACAAAAGGGAAACCACAGCTGCAATTCCGGAGGAAGACAAGAGCATCAGACCAGTCTGACAATCAGCATTTGTGAAGGATATAAGAGAAGGCCGTGTGAGACTTTTAATGACCTGGAGATGATAAAAGCAACATATTATGTACTTATTAATATGGTTGTGAGATTGTATACCATAATTAGACATTGATAATTAATAAAATTCAAAAACAATGGTTTAAAAAGCAATATTCAATATTCACTTTCAAGATCAGTCTACTTTCAAGATCAGGCTAAGCTTTTGCTGGTGATCTCCCATTATAAGGTCAATGGGGGGAGCCGACTTATAGCCATATTAAATTCCAAGGCCGTAGCGGCAGCGTGAGACCCGCAATGAGTTACAGAGCTATTAAATTAGACCATGGCACAAGTTACGGGCTTGAGACGCATGCCCGTAAATCCTTTCCGCGCATGCAAGCTGTAAAGGGGCTGGACGAGCCGCGATAGGTCGTAACTATCCAATTGCAGTATAACGTAGTGCAACCTAGACCTCTCAGCCAATAAAAAGTGGTCTAGCCGAATATGATTGATAAAGGGAGGTTATAAATTTGCGTTACACACACCCATGCATTGACTGTGTTGTATTTTCTTTTGAATTCGCATCCAGGTCCCGGAGTTGGTGGGTTTTCAGAGTGAGAGAGAGCAGGAGAGATGTAGCTTGAGATTTTATTCACTCATATTCTATTTCATACGGATTTACACTTAATACTTGCTTACACATATTTACAGATTACACATATTTGCAATACACATAATTTAAAGAACACACATAGAGATATATATAGTTAGGACACGTAGTCCCCCCCCCCCCCCCAACACACACACACACACCCACACACACCATCCCCCAACAGTTATTAATAACACATAGCACACACATATTTTTTCCAACACAGATATACAGTTATACTTATTTTTATTTATCCTTATTTTACTTTTGGGATATTATAGAGGGAGGAGAGAGGAGTGGAGAATTGGAGAGGAGGAGAAGAAGAGAGGTGAGGAGGAGGGAGAGGAGGAGAGTGCAGAGGAGGAGGTGGGTGGTGGAAGGGGGCCCAGGGCATCAGGCACACATAGGAGAGGGACAGAGGGGAAGGGGCCTGATCCCAGGGGGGTTGGTACGTTGGGGAAGAGACAGGCCCCAGGGACAGATCAGGGTGGCAAGGGTCCACATTCACAGTCGAGAGGGCAAGAGTCTAAGGGCAAGCACAGGGCCCACAATTACAAGCACCGGGAGAATGTGGTCCTCCTTGGTGCTATCCGTGGCCACCCCGTGATTCTTGCAGGGGGGAGGGAAGTTAGGCCAGGGCCTAGGGCTCAGGCTTGGAAGGAGGTAGCGGCTGAGGTTACTGTGGTAGGCACAGAGCCAAGGGATGTGAGATCTGTCAAGCACATATTCTATGACATTAGGGCTAAGGTGAGGAGGATGATGGCTAAGGAGGACAAGGACCCCAGCGTGCCGTTTATTGAGTGGGAAGGTCGCCAGGGACCTTCTGAGACAGTTGCCCGCCGCTGGAGCTTCAGGCCCGGTGGCCCAGAAGGACCCAGCCTCCATGTCAGGTGAATATCAAATACATCATCATGCCACCACATGTACATCACACACACTACACATGTACATGCTGACCAACAAGGACACTGACATGTCAGCTCCGTGAAATTAACAAGGGATAGATGGATGCGTCATTAAATCCATGAAGCTGACAAATCACTGTCATTCCTGGGCACTACAACAGTAATCAAGCAATAGAGAGTCCATGTATTGGTGTGCCCACTGCAGCCTATGCAGGTACAGACCGAACCAGGAATCAAGATAGTGTTGGGAGCCAAGAACGATCTAGACCATAAACCAAAGAATAGATCATATCTAGCATATGATAGCTAATTTGAGTTGCAATTAGGAGAATCACCTCGGTTCAAGCCTAGATGTCAGAAAGTAAGGAATGAACAAATAACAACGTATTATTCCTCATACTAATGACATATCCCTTTCTTTTCTATCTTTCAGCATCCAGGAGGAGGTCTGGGTCCAGTGGCGAGCCAGAGGCGGGGACGTCGGCTCCATTGGAGCAGCATGTGGAGGAGCAAGCCCCAGTCCGGCAGGAACCGGTGCAGGGGGAGGAGGAAGAAAGAGGATCTGAGGGCCCTGGCTCAGAGGAGGAGGATGTCATTTGGGTGGTGGGGTCACCGTCCGGACCTTCAGGAACACCGCCGGGATTTGACCCCACTATCCCCCTACTCCAAAGACTGCAAATTTTGCCAGGGCCCTCCAGCTGGACATATGGAGACAGGCCAGCCACCACCTCTTTTCCCCCACAGCAGTGCGCTGGCCTGGCCGCCGCCACCACTGGGCACACCCACACCACTGCGAGTTTCGCCCCAGGTTCCAGCCAGGCCCCAGACCCTCCCCACTCCTTCACCGCCACCTCCTCACCCAGCAACGCCCCGCAGACCTCCATCCCCATCACCACCAAGCCAGGCTGCGAAGGTGGAGATGGTGGCCATCATGCGCCAGCAACTGGACTGTCTTCAGGGGATCCAGGCCAGCATCTCCGCCAATCATGCAGAGCTCATGCGCAGCCTGGCAAGGGGCAATAGGGAGGAGAGGAGGCACCACCTACCTGTCCTGGCTGCTAAGGATCGGACTCGTCCCCAGCCCCACCTCCTCTACCCATGAGACATCACCTGGACATCCGCAGTCCGGCCCCTCCTCTCCTCCCACCATGCTTCCACCACCGCCACTTGTAGTGCCACTGCCTCCCGAGGGGTTATGTAAGTAACATTGAATCTGGCTGCTGACCTTTGTGTCCTCTTCTTATTAATGGGTATTTTCCCATATTGCTGATTATCCAGAGACCTAGCTAATAGTTAGTAATACTTGCAGATGGGAATCAGGTGAGTTGTTATATTGTTACAATTACAGTATGTAACACCATACTGTACATGCATGTTGATTAGTTTTTTTTATCCTCCTCTGTCTTTATTTAGTTCAGCACTTTTTTTCAGATTTTTGTTTTTGTCACCACACTGTATGTGTGAAACTGGATTGGATTACACAGTCCAGAGGCTGAATCATCTGTTTTATTGAGCAGATCTAGACAAGTTGTAAGTGCTATGCACATTAATGGTTTCTTCAATTAAATGGACTGATTTCTGATGATCCTTTTTTTCATCAGATTCCGGTTGCAGTGGTGTAGTAACCACATGTGACCCTGGTAGGTGCTATGCACCATGCTTATTCTAGACTATCACATTACCCCCTGTAGGTATCCCCTTTTTTCCACAAGCCTCTTGCTCTCCCATGATCCGTCCACACCCACGATATTAATGCACAGTCTTGGCCATTTATGATTGTGCTCTGTGTATAAAATAAAGCTTTGTTATACCGTTCTAACTGTGTCAGTGTGTTTTCAATGGTTGGGGATTATGGGACATCCACATTCATCCCATTAGTGTCACATTCCTATATATGTAAACTAATGAGCCCTAGTTACCATGCAATAGATCATACATATAAAAAGAATTATAGTCATAATAGTATTAGATACCATATAATACTAAATATCATATATAATAATTACAAAGGGTTAATACACACGCCAAGTCCAATTAGTGTTACTGTGGAGTATGAACATTCCCCTGAGAGCCTAAAATGAATCTCCATCAGCAGTAATTTCCACTACTCCCATACTGGAAGATCCCACTCCATTGCTGGCGGCTATATGACAAGATGTCTAGCCATTCCATTTGGTGACCTCCCATTATGTTTTGCTATTCATCAATTTACATTAGTGTGGATTGCTAAATGGTGGTGGTGAAGGGGCTTGTGGACCTGAATGAAGCTGTGAGCTATACCATGTAGGGCCAGTGTAGTTGGGCAGGTGATTGCAGAGAGGTCAGACAAATCACAGTTCACTAGAGAAGGAACCGGCAACCCACTCCAGTATCTTTGGCATGCAAACCTTGTAGAACAGCACAGGCAGAGATATAGCTAAATGTGCTGCAGTCTATAGGGTCACAGAGAGTTGGACACAACTGAAGGACTGAACAACAAATAATAAAATGTTCCCCTGATACTTGATCTATATGATGTGGTGGTGAAATATGGCCACTATTTGTTTGCCCAAAGTAGATGTAATGGGCGAGATGTATATTCAACCATATATATATTCCAAGGTCCACATTAGAGCCTATGTGAGTGAGAAAGGGTTAATATGGCATTGGTTTCATGTTTTTGTGTTGCTATTTAATTAGGTAGTGTATCTTTAATTACTTTATGCATGTTGCAGCATGGCTTTTCATATTGTCATATGCATGACCATTCTAACATATGATAAAAAATAAATAAATGTAAATGCATTTTTTTTTATTTGGGGTTTATTGTACAAATAATTGTAATACATTTCCATGCTTTCCCTATATATTAAAGTGCACTGGTGTGTTTATATTGTCCTTTACAATGTTTAAAAGTTGTCTGTAAACCCTTTGTGGGTCCTGAGGCTGTAATGTTTTGGCCTCCATTTGTGGGTTACGAGCGTTTTTTGAAATTTGGAACGTTCCAGTTACATGCTTGACAGAACAAAGTATTTGCGTTCCACATCCTGTAGGCTTTTTTCGGCCTTAAGCAGCAAGTCTTGACCAGCTTGCTTTACAGGGCCAATTTAATAACCGCAAGTCTTGCAGGCTACATTACGGGCTACGGTTTTACACAATTTAATAGAGCTATAAGTCTTGTAGTACTAAGTTCGGGCAAAAGGTTATAATATCACAATGCTCTCCACTGGCTGGGAACTTACTTCAAAGTGGTTCACCTTAGCAATGAGCTTTTCCTCTGTAGACAATTTGTGAAAAACTGTTTGGCCTCTTATCTAACCAGATTGTTCAAAAAGCCCTTCAAACCAAGCTCTCTGCTAAACCCTCATTAACAAAGAAAAAAAAATGTACTACTTAAAATGCCCCTCCCTAATATGCATTGTCCGATCAGGATGACGCCAAAGTCTGCCACATTGGCACTGGTCCATTTGGAGGTTATAATTCAAAACTCCTTCTCTTTCCTCTGGTAACCAATCAGAGAAAAGCCAACATTGGTGTTGTAGCTATTGGCTGTTTTTGGAAGGTGGGTGACCAATAAGGGAATGGGCAATAACCCTAGGTTATTCAATTAGACCGATTACACTAATGTTGAGTGGGCTATAGACTTACAATGAGGGGAAGGTGCCAAAATAATAAGATTAATAAATATGTGACCGAAGGCAGCAATTGGCCATTATTTAAATAGGCGCTGCTTGGTCTACCTAGAATGCAAAATGGGAAGGACATATGCCCAAAGAAAAGTATTATAGCTCCATTATGAGATGGGCCTATCTTCGGTTGGGGTAGGCTAATTGTGACACCCTTGATGACCTTATTAGGGTAAAGACAGAGGTCCAATACTTCAATCTTTGAAAGTAAATTATTTATTAATGGTCAATACATAATCAACTATTTCCTCTATCTTAGGGAATTACAATGTTCCTTCAAGATCTAGAAATTGCACAGATCTGCTGTAGACATTCACTTAAAATTGCATGAGTGGAGTGCTGGTCCAAAATTTTCATGGGCAAGACATACTGGTAATACATAATTAAGTTTAGTTTTGTTATTTTTTGTGTGCCCTATTCATTTAATCTGGGGGGGTGTCTGTCTCCCCCACCCAACCCAGTTCCTATTCCATTGCTCCGTACATACTAACACTATACCAGCTTCAGATTCAAAAGGCCTCAGAATTAATGTATTAAATTGTATAACAACAACCACAGCCTGTACTGGCAAAGAGCATAGTCCAATGCTGCATCATTTCGTCATCTCCTGCTATCACATTTGACAACTGTCACTTTTTTCCAGAGACAGTCACACTTTTGAGGTTTATTCCTCAGTTTAAAATACTCACTGAGATAGTGTTTTGACATTTTGTGATAGATTAATAAGGTTATTTTCTATAAAAAAAAGAAGGAAATTCCTTATACTGATCTAAGTTCAGATATATTCATCAATAATTTATTTATCAAAATGGCTAATGGTAAATGTTAGGCTCTCCTCAACCCTCATTCTTCTTGAGGATCATCAGACAAGGTCTCAATCGACTGTTGACAAGCATTGTGCTAAAGCACTCTTGGTGAATACCACTTACTCTTTAGAATGAAGTTCCTCTTTTATGAGAACCTACACCTATCTGTCCCAGCCATCCATATGTCCTCTTGGTGGGAGAGTCCCATATTTAAAGGCATATCCAAGCTTCATGGATTAATACATTTCTGCACTCCTTCTGCAAACAGCAGCTTTTATGTATGTAGCACATCTCAAAAAACTTGTATTTGTATTACTGTCTACAAATCTGTCTAATGATTATGTTGACACCTCCAGGGGTGTCTACACAGGGATCTGATTCCCCCCCCCCCCCCCCCCCCCCCAATCAGCATGCAGCATCAGGGGAGAAATATTAACCCACTATTTACTTACTGTTGCTTTCTCAACCAATCTCCTTGCACCTTCCTATCTGTATGTCTGCAGCAATACATAGCACATATCAGTGATACACTTCATATCCCAGACTGCTTTACAGCACAAACATAAACCCCATAGTTTAAATCAAATGTTTCAGGTAACCTGATTGGCCAAAACAAATCATTTTCATGGGTGTTAGCACTAAATGTTCAATTGTCAGAAATTACAAGAGATTTTGCTGACTTCACTGTAAGTGTTTAAATGTTTAAATACACTACTAATTCTCTTCTATCAGATGCATTTATAATCCAGCAAATTTAGAAATATAACATTATATATATATATATATATATATATAGACTAGCTACTTGCCTGTCAAAAATTACGGGAATAATATTTTAAGGCTGGGAATGTTGTACCTTCGGCGCTCATCACGAGCCCCGCGCTTAGCGCCCTTGGCGCTCATTGCAAGCCTCTCCCTCCATCTACTGTACAATTGTAAGGCTAGCAATGCTGTTTGCCACACAATGCGAGGCTATGGGCCCTCTGAGCACCTTTGGCACTTATCGCGTGGCTTGCAATGAGCGCCTTTGGTGCCTATTGCAAGCCTCTCCCCCTGTGTAGTTTATAGGCCTTGCGCTTGAGTGTTACTGTCTTGGGTTGTGTTACTGTCTTGAGTTAAGTGTTAGTGCCTTGGGTTAAGTGTTACTGCCTTGTGTTAAATGCTAGTGTCGTGGATTAAGTGTTACTGCCTTTCGGTAAGTGTTACTGCTTAGGGCTATTTATTATGTCCTTCGGGCTAGTTTTACGTCCTTTGGGCTAGTTTTACGTCCTTTGGCCTCGTTTTCCTCCTTTTGCAATTTTTTTTTTTTCATGTCTTGTCAGTTCAGTGGTTTGGCCATTAAAGTCGTAATTTTGCAAGGCACACAGTGCATGTACGGGTTTTGGTCATAAGTCATACGGGTCGTAAGTCCTGCGGGCCTCAACTGCTTGCCTCACTTCTCGAGGCTCGCAGTGCAATTATCGCCTATGGAGCTCATTGCAGCCTAAGTCCCGCGTGCCTCAACTGCTCGCTTTCCTTCACGAGGCTTGCAGTGCAATGAGCGCCTTCAGCTGCAATTAACTATATATGTGATATATATACACACACATAGAAATATATTCATATATAGATAGATATAGATATAGATAGATAGATAGATAGATAGATACATATATATGTAATAAAATAGAAATGAAATTATATATATATATATATATATATATATATATATATATAAACGCACATATATATTGACCACTGGTTCTTTAAATTTCTTATATATTTTTGTCTTGGTTTTGCAGATGGGAGAATAAGACAAATGGTCCCTCTGGATATGAAGATCTAGAAGCAGCGCAGCGTTAGCAGAAAGAGATTAGTTAGTGAGCAGAAACCAGGGGGGGGGGGGAGTCCAAAGTATTAAGTTACCATGGAAACGGTAACTTCAGCTTTTGCGTGGAAACAGGTGAGATAGGATTGTTTGTGAAAATAACGGCTGAGGTGTATAAAGGAGTCTTGGAGGCTTTCCAGACTAAACCCCCAAGGGCCTAACAGCCGTGTCCCAGATGGATGAATATCCCACTTGATTCACACACGGAATGAAATGAGTTGGATCCTGTATCGTACTGCGCGCCAGGCACGGAATATCACATATACCAGGGGGGCTGGTACCAGACACACATGGGAGGGTCTTACATATTCATAAAATAGATCAATATTAGACATAACCTGAAATCTATTAATGTGGCCCAGCAAAGGTCCCCCAGCTACTGCAGAAATAATAGGTATATACACATAAATAAATAGAATTGCAATTGCTATTAAAGGACCACTTTAATGGTCTTATAAAATGCTTGCTAAAGTAATAGATAGGCTTTGATAAGAAGAAAAAACTTTATTACATCTTTCCTGTGCATTTAAACAATTAATTAGCATTTTTTAAATCATGCGCCCAAGCTATATAAGCTGCAGAACTCTCCACCCACTGAATGAAGTATTGTAGCTGGAGTAGGTGCCAAAGTGGTATACCCCTAACAGCCATATCCCAGATGGACAGATATCCCGCTTAATTCATATATGGAATAAAATTAGTTGCATCCTGTATTGTATTGAGGCTCCAGGCCAAGATATATCAGGAAAACTGGGACCGGAGATACTGTAGATGTGAGGTTCTTACATATTCCTAAAATGTAAAAAATGTTTTGCATTGAGCCCCGTCTGAACCAAATCACTCAGTGCTCCTCCCCCAGATCCCTTCCCATAACTGTTTCCCTCCCAAAGACCCCTTCCCATAGCATAAAACCTTCCCAAGCCCCTTCCCATTGCTGCTCCACCCCAAGACCCCTTTCCAATATAAATACATATATAAACATTACCACCACACAGCACCCACCCCTCTTAGCATCAACCCCCACCCAGCAATTGTCAGCATCCATCCTGCATAGCACCCACCCCTCTTAGCATCCATCCCTACATAGCACCAAGTATTTGTCAGCATTCATTCCCACACAGCACCCAACCCCTCTCCGCACTCACTTCAAATAGCACCCATTCATATCTCCTTTCTTCCTCCCTCACATAACCCATCCCCCCTGTACTTTGCTGCCACTTTGCTGCCCTTGCTCTCTAACTTTCTTCCCTGATACACAACCTTGGCGTGCTGAAAAAAATCCAAACTGCCACCTCTTGTTACTTTACTAGAAATGTTCTTATTTAGAAATAGAGAGAGGGCCACTATAAATTAGCAGAATGTCCCAGAATGCTCCCTGAAGTATAGGCTCTAACATCATAGAACTATTTAAAATAAAATATAACTTTCATATTGAAAATATCCATGTACACATGGCAGGCAAAACAAGGGTTGCCCAAAAATATATAAAAACAAGTATGACATCTGTGATACAAATATATACAAATATATCATACAGAAGCAGTCAGAGACAAATAGTAGGTACCTAAAGTAGTGGCCATACTATAGCAGTATGTACATGTTTAGAATCCTCGTAGATCTAACACGTATGACTACAACCTACTAGTGGGATTAATCCATACAATAGGATCACAGACACATGTAAAATATCCCTACATTATGTAGTGGAGTTCCCTATATAAAGCATACAGGCTATCTTGGAGGACCCACTAGTGAAGCAACAAGAGGTGGCAGTTTGGATTTATTCGACACGCTGAGGATGAATAGTGGGTCCTTCAAGATAGCCTGTATGCTTTATAAAGGGAACTCCACTATATACTGTAGGGATATTTTACATGTGTGATCCTATTGTATGGATTTATCCCACTAGTAGGTTGTGGTCATACGTGTTAGATCTACGAGGATTCTAAACATGTACATACTGCCATAGTATGACCACTACTTTATGTACCTACTATTTGTCTCTGACTGCTTCTGTGTACATGGATATTTTGAATGAGGACTAATAAAAGTTATATTTTATTGTAAATAGTTCTATGATATAAGAGCCTATAATTCAGGGAGCACTCTGGGATATTCTGCTAATTTATAGTGGCCCTCATAGATAAGTGGTGCCTTGAGTGGGAATCAATACACATCAATACACATCAAGTACAACCAATACCAGGCCTGGAGGGTGTGCAACCAAGGAAAAATTACATGGCAGTGCCCCCCCCCCCCCAAGAGGAGGGCCCTGATGCACTGCACCAAAATTGGTAACGCCCCCCCCCCCCAGCTATTGCAGAAATACAAAGTATACATTTAAATAAATAGAATCACAAATGATTGTTATTAAATAATCCTTTTGATGGTCTTATAAAGTACTTTCCTTTATTAATACATGAAAACATTGCTGCATTTTGAAAACCTTTGTGCTGATAGAAGGTTGATCAATGTGATATTAATATATATGGTAAAAATTACATTTGGGTTTCTATTTGGCGTTCAATGATAGCAAATTGTGTAGGGTAACACCAACATGAACAGGTTTGCCAGAATTCCATCAACCGGTATAATAACAACAACCAAAAACACCCAGGGATACCTCATACACACGCTAGATAGTAAATAGAAGAGAAAAACTATGATCCTTGAAGGATCCTTCTATCTTGAGTGCTCAACTAGTTTGATGCCCCAAATCTAGCTAAATGTCCTAATTTAAGCATAGAAAGCCTGACACAGATGCCCCAAAAGGGCATAAAAATTCAATAGGAGCATTGATAAATGAACTTCTATTATACAAGTGTAAAAACATCTTGACTGTAGTATAGGGACTGTCAGTGGCAATATCCTTTATCTTAGTCAACAATTGCAGGCCAAAACAACCTAATCCTAATGCTAATTCTGGATCAAATGTTTGCCCATAGGGAAACGTTACAATGAGATTTAGCGTGGAATAAGGTCTCTATCTATCTGCCTTACAGCTGTTTCGTCACTTACACGCGGCTTTGTCAAAAACACTAAGGCCCTCATTCAATTGCAATTTGCCCAATTGAATAGTGGTCTAAATAAGCACATAACATATTTTTTGAAATAAGTTTTTAGTTAGTAAAGATCTATCCAAAAGCAAGGTTTTCACTAACTAAAAACGTATTTGAAAAAAATATGTTATGTGCTTATTAAGAGCACTATTCAATTTGCCAAATCGCAATTGAATGAGGGCCTAATTGTATATTTTATCTGTATGGATTTTCACAGGGAATTAAATGTGTTGCATCCTGTATCATACTCCAGTGATAGACAAGGGATATCAGGGATACTGGGACCAGAGATAAATGTGAGTTTCTTACATATTTATAAAATAACTAAATATTAGACATAGCCTGAAATCTATTAATGTGACACAGCAAGTGCCCCCAGCTATTGCAGAATGAAGAAGTATACATATAAATAACTAGAATTACAATTAATTGTTATAAAACTGCCACCTTAATGGTCTAAAGTGATTACTAAATAACAAGAAGAGTATGTTTTATACTTTATAAAAGTTGTTTTTTGGCATGAAAAAATATTATGTAAAACCTGTTACCTAAACTTCTTTGAAACTAATAGGAATTGCAGAAAGCATACTTTAGTCTGTAGATTTCATTGGCTGGGAGAGGCTATTATCAGAGAATATAGACTGTGTATAGAACCTGGATACATGCGCCAGCTAACTGCACTGAAACGAGTACTGGCTCACAAAAAATAATAACATTTTAATAACAGTACTTTTCTGGGTCATCTGGCGAGACTGAGATGAGTAACCAGTAAGTAGGTGGCTGTGTGTCAGAATGAGGAATGAACCAGAAGGCCAACTGAGTAAGCCGTAGGTGTGAGAGCTACTAGTGTCAATCCTACAAGTACCTTCTAATTACAGCATTAATTAACTTCAGCATATCTGTCTAATCTACACAATTCTACTTTCATCTTGCTACAAATTATTTAAAAGTACTGTACCTTAAAACAGGGCTTGACAAATCTGGAAAGAAATGGAGCCATGGCTACTAAAATATTACTGCTGGCTCCTTAACTTTTCAGCATTATACATCGATTTCTATATATAATCAATTATTATTATTATCTTTATTTATATTGCGCCAACATATTCCGTAGCGCTGTACAGGGGTTTAGTACATATAATCAAATGTACATAGTGCTTGTTTCCAAGACACGGAGACACGGTTGAAAACTTGCAAACTTACAATCTAATCAATAGCCTCATTCTTAAAAAATGTCTACCTAACTAACTTGGCTTGCTACTAAGTTTAGATAAATGTGTCGACCCCTGCTTAAAAAAAATGTATGTTTGAGATGACATGATTACCTTATACCAATACATTTGTGCTTGCGTCGCTCAGTCGTGTCCAACTCTCTGTGACCTCATGGACTGCAACACATAATGCTGATTCACTTGTTATTTATGGCAGAGATACTGGAGTGGGTTGCCATTTCCTTCTCTAGTGGGCCACAGCATGCAGCTCCTGGTATTCATTGGTGGTCTCCCATCCAAGTACTGACCAGACCCAACCATGCATGGTTTCAGGGTGGTGTGACCTCTTGCTTCCCAGACTGGAATCAAACCCAGGTCACAGTGGTGAAAGCACCACATCCTAACGACTGGACCACCAGGGAACCCACCAATACATTTACGGTTGACTAAATGGTTAGAGAATGGAAGAAAATGGATCTTCAAACAAAGGGCTAACAGATTGTGGAATTCACTACTAAATGAGGTTGTAAAAGCTCATACTGATCATTAAAAAATGGGTTAGATGTGTTTTTGAATAAAAAAAGTAAAGCATAAAAGGTTATTTTGATTAACCAGAATAGGAAGCATACTGATCAAGGGAATCTCCAATTTTGGGGAATTTCCAATTTCGGGGGGAGAGAATAATTTTTGCCCCAGAGTGAGACATTAGATTTCATATTTTAGCCTAAAGGTCGTTTCGCCACATATAATCTTCTTCTTCAGGCATTCTTCTGGTTATACTGTTTGTTTGTTTTTTTTAAAGTTTTGATAGGAAACATTAGATGATTAAGCTTGAAGAAAAGTTCCTTCATCACTTCTAATGATAATCTCACATGATACTCACGTGATAAATCATCACACACAGTGGTAAGTGATAAGCCACAACAGGATACCCCTATTAATATAATTAGAATAATGATAACACAGGCAGTCCCTGTGTTACAGACAAGATACGTTACTGTCAATGTCTTTAGGTTGGATTTGTATGTGACTCGGATAATAATAATGGCTCATATGTGATAATAATAATAAAGTTTAATACTGTAATAATAATAATAACAACCCTGTACTGTAATAATAATAATGTAATAATAAGTTACAGAAACTATTGTGCTCTGTCTTTTAATTCACACAAACAGAACATAAAAACAAACTCATACCAAAAGTCATGGGAGCCGTTCTTAAGTGGGGGTCGCTGTAACCCTGGGACCTCCTGTACTTTAACACTGTAAAGTCTCTTTGACTTTTATCGCTTATCCATATGGACACTTGTGGTTGCCATGATTAGGAGAGTGCCCAGACCTTTTCATGTACTTTCAAACTTACTTATCTAACACATTCACTGATTTTTTAATAACAAGTTGTAAGTATACTTATTTAAAAAAAGACATAGAGCCGACCATAGTATAGTAGATTAAACAATATTTTATTAAGGGTATACAGGTATGTTCCTAGGATATACAAAAAGCTCCTATTTAGAAGTATACTATTCTTCTTCTTCTTATTATTATTATTATCTTTATTTATATTGCGCCAACATATTCCGTAGCGCTTTACAGGGGTTGAGTACATAGCAGAAAACAAATTAAACACCTTGTAAAGAATGGAGGGCCCTGTTTTTGAGCATAAAATCAAATGGACATAGAGCTTGTTTCCAAGGCACTGACACATGATTGAAAATTTGCAAACTTGCAATCTAAGGGTATACTAATGTAAAAGAGATATTTTTAAAAAATGCACATAATTTTAGAGGTCACAAAACAAACAAACAAACAAATAAAAGGAGGAGATATCTTATCACCCTTAGTGAGAGTACAATATATATACCAAAATAGAAGAAAAAAGTGGGTTAAAATAGCTACAAAATATAACTATTGGGTCCAAAAATAAACCTCAAAATTATAAGAAATGTATATATTATATATAACATAATCTTCAGCATTGCTTTGCAAACTAAGGGCCGTATTCTATTGACCAATTCTCAAAGTCACAGACACTTAAAACCACTTCTAATATTGCCACATATTCTATTAGCTAATCGCAATCCGATTACAAGTTACCCGTCCAATCACTACTTTCCACCAAAAAACACAAACCCAGCCTTAGAACTCCATTGGTTTTAGCACAGCTCGAATATTGCGAGCTCTAAATAATAATAATACACAAAATCGATATTCTATGAGACCCGTAGCGCTAGATCGGAAATATAGTCTAAAACTGAAAAAAGTATCATGTTTCTGTCAGAAATATTACAAGTCTAAATAGGTATCACAAGGGCTTTTTCAAACACTTATTAGAGCTGTAACAGCAATTAAACACACAATACTGTACTTTAAAAGCACAGGAAGGCATGGAGAGACATTAGAATTAATTGCACAACAGTCTCAAAGCCACAAATATGCAATTAAATAAAAAAAATGTCCTTGTGTGAAATGGATCCCAGGACTAATACATGTCATGGAACCCGCATTGACTAGAACAGATGCTTTAATGAAGTTTATTTATTTCTACGTTGCTGGATTGTGAGTCCGATCTCTAAATTTACTTCTCAACACATTAATTCGTTGTCACTGAGTGAAGTTTAAGTATAAACTCCATGTTTCACTGACATCATGATGACGGACTCATTTACTATTGGCTGGGTCTAAGAAGTAAATCCGAGCTTGCTTAAATATTGTCAGATCATATGATCACGCCCCTTAAAATCAGACTTAAAAAGTTTGCTAGAGAACTTACTTATTTATCCTCTAACTTTGGAGCTTTCTTACTATCTACCTTTAAACATATACAAAATCTAAATGATTTTGAAATGATGTTTTGAAAACGTCGTTTTTTTATTCTGCTACTGTACCTCTACTTGATTTTTTTTAATTAGTTCCAGTGCCGGCGCCTTTATCCCCTCTCCCCCTCCGCCTTTCACTTGAGAGGCAGCTGAACACAATCCCCCCTCTGTTAGACACATTCGCAGCCGTACCCCTTGTGTCTGACTTCTGGCTGCAATTTATTCCATTTCAATCTTAACCCAGCAGAAAAAAAATCCCCCCGCTCCTCCTTTCTTGGCTGGGCCTCCCTTCCTTCCTTCATTACCTGTTTCCTGTCTGTTTCTGGCTCTCCTTGTATGTGTGAGTCTCTGCTCCAGCCTACTCCTCCCTGCAAGGTTTTTTGGGGTCACATATTCCCACCCTACAAGCAGGGAGCGTGGGCCAGAGAACAAGAAGCAGTTTATATGACTCTCTGTGGGGCCGATCATTGCAGGAATAAGCCCAACAGAAGAGAAGAGATGAGCCATTGTACTAAAATAAAACAGTCATTTAGTATATTGTAAGACAGTAATTCAGGATAAATTGAGGCTGATAGGTCCAACTTGTCCATCCTTTTTAGATATGTTCTGATCTTTGTAGTATGTTAAATGTGAATTTAAATTAATTGAAATATTTGATTTAGGAAAGAAAATCCCACCAATAGCCGTGTATGACCTTTTTATACAAAAATGTGTCCACAACCTTGATGAGAACCCTTTTCTTTCTTCATGGTGGAATCTTGTTTGTTCTAACCTCAAGGGGAGACCTCTTGTCAATTGTAAACATCTTGGCAACATATGTTCACCTGACAGGATTTATACTAACCCTGGATTTATAGGATCATGGAGATTCGGACACGACTGGATGACTAAACAACAACAAATTGCTTAGACATTACCTCCATGAAATGTGACCTTTGTTAGTTCATTGATTCCTCAGTTTATTATTATTTATTATGATGTTTTAGCTAATTAAGTGGTGAATGAAGCATTCAAGTCATTTTAAAGAGTCACTGTATGTTTCATATTTACAACATTATCTTTTGAAGAACTATACTTGATAATGGGTAAAATACTAATGGCAAAAAAAACGCCTTTAAATAACTGTGTTATGAAATTACTCTTTACCATTAGCAGTCATTGATTTTTTTCAGCTGTAAACTAATGAGCTTCGCATTAGTCTATGTTATGGATGGAGAAATAGATCATGGTAGTTACATAGTAATTGAGTTTGAAAAATACTTTCAGTCCATCAAGATCAACCTTTTTAGATCTCGTCTGATCTGCAATATGCAGATTAATTGTTTATTGGTTAATTGATCAAGAGGAAGACAAACAAAAATAATGATGATGAATTATAAAGTAGTAACTTACAGAAAGGGCAGTAGATAAGTGTGATAACCTTCCAGCCAGGGGAGTAGGAACTGGGGGGGGGGGGCAGGGGATTGTGGGGACAAACCCCTTCCAGTTTAAATGAATAGGGGATATAAAAAATAGCAACATTAAGCTTAATCATGTATTACCAGATTTGTCCACTATGGAGTTCTATGGAGCAGTATGTCTTTCCCATGAAAGCTTTGACCCATAATATATCGACATATATATTATTTATATATATACATTTTTAGTTATATTGCGGGGGCAAAGGCATTGTGAATGTACACAAAGACATAAAACAAAATTATCTTGAGGGGGCACTGCAACTATGAGGGCTCCCCATAGCAGGGCCCCAGTGCAATGCACCGGGTGCACCAGTGGTAGGTCTACCCCTGCTTCGCCCCTCACACAAACACAGGTTTTTTTTGCGCCTATGCCCAGGCTTTCAGTATAAGTGGAATAGTAAATACAGTGGGTTACAGTGAAAAATTTCTGGTATAAGAGTAAACATTTTAGGTAGACAGAATGGGCCGATCAGATGAATATATTGTGACATATTGTGAAGACTAAATCACTTGCCCTTGTCATAACTCTACTTTGTGGATTACTGCCCAGATGGTCAGGAGTTTCTGGTCTAGTTATATTTCCTATACAAGCCCTTAGATGATTTTTTTCCACAAAGTCATGGCTTCAAAGAGTTGGCAGGTTTTCCACGGTCTCATGTTAGTTCACCAAGTTTGCACATCCTGGACACCTACAGTGGTAAAGCATTCCCCATGTATTGAATATTGTGGAGCCCCCGCCAGTACAGTGAGGAGGTGACCTGTAGATTGAGAATGGAGGTCCATCAACTTTATCTTGTCAGACATTTGGGTGACGTTAGTTCCTGGGTGCTTAACACCTATGTATATTAGTCTTGGGTCTAGAATACAGCTATATTTGGGGAAATAAAATATCAATCTTTATTCAACATCAGAACTCCGCCAAATTAGAAAATTATACCATTTTCTATAGTTTTCAAAATTAGTATATCAAAGGAACAAATTTGGAAACAACAATGTCATCTTCATACAATCTAGTCATAATATCATATATATGAATGACTTAGATTGTGAAAATGTTGTTTTTACCAGCGATTATATCTCTTAATTGCTTATTTCATTCTTCTCACACTTCTAATTAAGCCTTCCACGGTGTAAACCAATATACAGTATATTACAATATAAGCATCAACCAGTTGCACCAAAGTGATCGTAGGCCTATGACCTCATTGGGTCCTCCTGACATGAAGGGCACTCTAAATGGAGCCCCAAAATTGACTGAAGTACTGACTTTAGATAGGCGAGAAAAAGAAAAGAGAGAGACTGGTCAATTAACCTCAACACATTTAGAATGAATGCTATGAAATAGCTAGTGTAGGTCTAGAGGCTTGTACTATATGCAAATCAGGCAATGGTATATACAAATAAAAACTATTAAAAACTAAATTTCCTTGTTCTCAGGAGGCCGTGGACCTTCTAATAGAAATTAATATGCTCACTACAGGTTGTAAACATCCATGCACTGGAATTGTGCCTAAAGTGGATGCCCTAACTTGGGAACTTCATAGTAATAATAACAAAGATTCTATGGGGTAATTTGGTCTACTACTGAGATCACTTTTAATAGTAGGGCATTTATACTGCCAAATAAATGGGTGGAATAAAGTATAACAACGTATGAGACTCCAATGATTTTGTGGGCAAGGTGCACGTACCTAGACCCAACATGGTGTCCTACCCTGGACAGTGTTAGATGTAATGAGAGAAAATGGAGGCATAGAATAACCTTCCAACATAAGTGGTAGTGTTAAAGAAAGATAGTTCCAAATCTTATAAGAATCTCAGTAAATGGTATACTATTGGAGTTAAAAATAATTGGTGCATTCCAGAGGACAACTCCCAATATTCTAGTGTTTTTCATCTCGATTCCCTGGGACTACAACTGTATAGGGTTTCAACGGATATTTGACTTATTTTTCTCTAAAAAATTACAATAGAATGCTTTATTTACATCAAAAATAGTGCTCCAGAGTTTAACATAAATGCGGTTTTGCAGCACGGTCAGAATTGTCCTCTGATAAATTCTAATTTGGGGAGTGTCAATCAAATGCTTGCAAATAATGTCTCCACTGAGCTCCAAGACTCAATAGCCACTAATTAAATTCTGTGGCTGTTATTTAAATAATGTTTAAGGATTCTTTCGGGAAGGTTAAAGAGCAACATTATCTTAGGAAAATAGGTTTGATGCCAAAGTAGAATCAAAATGCCCATCTAGTCTGGCCCATTCTATCAACCTGAAAAGCTTGGCTTAATTAACTATATTAAAGGGACATGCAATTCATCAAAGCTGTTCTACACCAAAACATTTATTTTATAACCTAGTCCATCTTGAAACATTTCTAGCTAATAACTGTTTAGAGCAGTCTTAGGCAACAGGCTGCCTAAGCGCCACATGCATCCCTTAGATATTACCAATGTGGACCCCATGCCATTCTCTAGAGTGGGAGATCATGTTCCTCTTGGACAACACATAATCCATGTTATCTCTCCACAAGTAACAAATCACTTACTTTTTCACTCCAGAACACATAACCTCTATCGCCAATTAATCAATTTCTCCCTCTTTCTCAGTTATTTTACCATTTATTGCTACATATAAAACAAAAATCTGCAGCCCTTTAAAGGATTCAAGGGTTATATATGTGACCCTTCAAGACTGCTTGCCACTGGTATAATGGCAGTCTCTGCAAGGACAACAATCACGAGCACCATCAAATGGCAAACCAGCTCAATCCTTTTGGTTTTATAGACATTTTAACCTCAAAGGGAACAAAATTGGAATTTATAATTGCAGCAAAGATAGCATTTCAGCATTCAGAGGGAGCTTGTAATGTTTGGTCCATTCAGGGCCGGAGACAATGTCCCTGTCAGCTGAATTAATTCTTCCATGGAGAAACTCCTGCTTAGACAGATAAACAGTTTGATAACACAGCAGCGTTTTAAATAAATTTTAAAACGAAGAAAAGAGCTTCAAATTAAATATGGTTTTGCACATTTTCCACTTGATTTTAACTGCTTTACTTGATGGTAGGGTGGTTTTAATGACATCACTAGCCCTTTAAACTCTGCTGAACATTTCTCTGCTTGTGTTGATAGAATTTGTTTCTTTATATAGCTAAGTCAATGTTTAATAACTGTAATATGTATAGGACTAATTGAAAGCTGGATTTTCTTTCTGGGAGGGCATTCATTTCACTCAAGGAAGGTCATCGCTCAAACACAAGCCAGAAGCCCCTGAAGCCGCATGGTGCCAGCAGCAGCCTCCCATACAGCCAATCAGCATGGGCCTCCACACAGTCGGCAAAACATTCTGTTTACTACTGGAGTGTGTATTGCACAACCAGAGCTAAAAACAGCATTTTTTCTCTTAAAAATCTGATGCAACTTTTCTACAATTATTTCGGTCAAGAAATGTTCTAGATAGGGAATTCAGTGTTTTGCTGCATCAGAAGACTCCATGCGTGTTACATGATCACATGATTCAAGCAGGGGATGTGAGAATTAGTCAATTTAACAGTAATTTAATTTATTATGACCAGATATTAGTTATGTTATGGCGAATACAAATGTGATAGAAATACCATCCACTTTATAACCAGTAAGAAACGATAATTCTGAGTACATTTACATGTCTCAAGTAGGCCAGCCCGGTTTTCCCACAGAATGTCTTGGTAAACAGTATTTCCACTGGCGCTAAGGATTCTGGGTAGTGACATGCAAATGAGGCTCAAAACGTACCATCTTTTTGTATCTAGACCCAAATAACATGGGGAATCCAGGCATTACATAAATGTTTTAAGTAAGCAGAATTCATTGATTCCAGTCAGAGAAACCAAGTGGTCACACAACACTGAATCCTAGAAGGATTGGGCCTGGTCAGTACTTGGATGGGAGACCACCTAGGAATATCAGGAGCTGTATGCTGTGGCCCACTGGAGAAGGAATTGGCAACCCACTCCATTACCTCTGCCATGAATAGCAAGTGGATCAGCATGATGTGTTGCGATCCATTAGGTCATGGAGAGTCGGACACACACACACATCCTATAACCATTTCAGAAGTAAGCACTTGGAACTGAAAAGGTCCCTTTAAAGGATAACTATGCTTTTAATTAGGAAAAATGTGTCTGCCTGACCCGGGAGGCGTCCATGATACTTGTGTGTGTGAAGGCATTGACAGTTCTGCAGGAGTATACCTTGCAGTTATTAATGCAAGCTGCCTGCTTTAAAGCATGTTGGGAAGGATGTATGTGTCAAATACCAAAACCTCCATTTATTTAACAAACCCCCCTCCTCTCTTCCCTTATCCCTCCCTACACTGTTCAGTAGATAAGAATATGCCCTCAATCTCCAGTAGATTCACAATAAACATTGTCCAAGCAATCAGAAAGTGCTCAAGTCAGACAACATGGAAACTTTTTATACGCAAATGCTAAAAAATAATACATTTTTCTCTAGATATGTTTTTTGTAATGTTGTTCATTTGGTATATTCTTTACAAACATATGAGTTTTTTTCCTAAACTACACTTTTATTGCAGAAAAACCTAAAAGTTTACAATCTGTATTGGTTCTCAAAATCAGAGTTTGCTTTTTATCATTATCTGGTGATTTTAATATAAAATGCTTAGTGCGTGCTTTTGTGGACATCACAAGATCCAGAAAATAACTATGTTTTTTTGTAATATGTTGTTATTTTTATTGGTTAATTAGGATATTGAGTTATAAATAGGCACACATCATGAGACAATATAGTCAAAACTAAGGAGATTACAGAGGCACATCATGAGATTATAGGCACACATTGACAGATTAAAGGGAATGTGCACTGAAGACATGTAACTAATCTCAATAACTGCCCGTAAATTATAGCTATAGCCTTTAAATAAATATAAATATATATATATATATATATATATATATATATATATATATAAAGAGTGAGGTAGCCGTGAATGTCCAGTAATCTAGATGAATAATCAGAGTATTGCAGTATATAGTGATACCTTTGTTATTGGACAAACATATTCATAAGTTTCATGACGAGCTTTCGAGAGCGTTCCTCTCTTTGTCGAGTCAGAGTCAATACTGATTATAGTTTTACAAATACAGCAAAAAATTCCAGGATTAACAAATAATGTTCTGATCAGCCAGCCGTGCAAGTGTGTGGGGGTGCCTACCAAAGTAAGTAAATTGGGGTCGTAAATAGTTTTACATCTAGGGAACCATAGGGCTGTAACCAAACTCAGGATGAAGGCAGAGAATAAAAAAATAAAAAAAATCAATAAACACACATATAGATTTACAAGCATGAATGTTGGAGGTTATAAGAAATTTTGATAATGAGATAAGAATTCAATGTCTACATTAAGTCCTGACTTATTACTGTCAAAGAACATAATCATTTTAATTTCAAATGTCTTTCTTTCCTTAGTGTTTTTAAAAAAACCTTTGAGTATTTTGATTTTGAGATTTTTCATGGAGTGGTTATTCTGGGTGAAATGGTGTCCAACTGGAGTACAGTAAGTCTCCTCATTGTGCTTATTGATGGAATGTCTGTGTAGATTCATCCTAATATGTAATTTCTGGCTGGTTTCTCCAATATATCTCAAAATATAACATAAAATATAATATAACAACAAATAAACTATTAGCAGCTAGAATTTTTTTTTTTTAAGTGATAGTTTATGGTTCCATCTTGTCAGGTTTTATCACTTCATTACAATCTGTAGTGTGAGTGGTGTTATATTTATCTATCAGTAGGGAGGGAGGATAGGAGAAAGCAAGCTAGGTTTGTTACGTTAACTGGATCATATAGAATTTGACTCCTACCCATTCCTTTGTACATGCTCAGAAGCGGGCATCTTACAACAAGAAATACAAGCATTGCCTCTACAGAAAGTCATTACCCCTCTTACCCACAGAGTCTCACTAAAGTTTTAAGGGACTAGTAGGATCATGTGTTTTCTTCTAATTAAGAACTAACGTTAATTACATTTTCACTATTTAATTATACTCAAAGTTTTCAAAAAATGCATATCTGTTTCCTTACTGGATATACACTGGAAGTTTAATTACCTTTCTACCCACCCACTTAGTATCTCAGTGGACATGTTGACAACAGTTGGAGACTGTGGGCCATAGAAAACAACTAGCTGGCCATATCCAGGACCACCAGTTGGACAGCCCAGTTTGAGATCTGCACTAGCAAACATGGATTTAATAGGATTTGATGGATCTGTTTCTTGATATATATCCAATGTAGCCATGTTTGTGACTTGTGAGTATCAATTTATATGACAATGACATTCCGGGAGTAACCGTTTTCTCCGTTGTTGTAGTCACTTTGCAGATTTATATTTCTGGAATCCACCTGAATTTCCTTTATGCATACATTTCAAAACACCAACATTTCCATATTTCATAATAATATAAACACGTTACTTAAAAGAACACTGTAGGAAAACACGGCAGGTATGTAACAAACAAAACATCAGCAGACTTGTAATATAATCTTATAATTATGTGACTCCTGTCATGTCGTGGAGGATACCATTCTGGACAAGTCCCATAATACCAGGATCAGAGTTGATGTAAAATAGGTTGAACTTGATGGACCAATAGTCTTTTTTCAGTCTCTGTTTCGATGTAAACTAGGCTATCTCCTCCCATCCCATCCTCAACTTTGAACCCTGACAACACAACAGTCTTTATGTGAAACTGGTCAATGGTTTTATGAGTCTCTTTGGTAGAGATATAAAAATATTCACTAGATATAAGCACCAGAAATATGTTTTTTCAATGTACGTTGGTGGTGGTACTGAATTCTACAGGATACTTTGCTCTGTCTGGTTGAGAAGATACCAGGCTGATTTTGCATTACCAAGTGTAGATAAGGATACCCCAACCTCTAATGGGGGAAGAATCCAGACATTCCTTACATACCATGGATTCTGACTCAATCGTTCAAACATATCAACTAAGTAGATTCCTGTTGGGCCCTCAAGGTTTTGAGGTGGAGTTTACATTGTTGCCTATCTGTGGTCTTGTTTGTTCCAGCATTTTACCCTTGGGGCAGACAGGAGACAAATACGGTTGAGTCATCCTGAACCTGCTAAATATCAGAGGTGAGGTCACCAGGTGAAAGTATCATTGCAGACGCAATCTGTGGAAGGTGAAGCCAAGTGATCTTCAACATAACAGGTGTCGGGTTAATGATTTATAAATGCACACCAATATTGAGAGACTTAGAAAACCTTTTAACTTGTCAGACAACTACAGAAAATGGACAGCAATTAAAGTGTCAACGCTATCTGTGTTAGCATTCCATGTTGTTGGGTGGAGAGATCTATCATATGTAAACAGGCTTGAACTGGGTGACTCTATTCACACCACCATGTTGGTTACTGGTGAAAGTGAATTTACCTAACTACTAAACACATTGTCTTTTATCAGATAAACAGATCAGGCATTTCCAAAAGGTCATATAGAACACCTTATAGACACAGGTCTCAGGTCAAAGTGTAGTACGGTATCATAACATATGTGTTTCTTCTTAAATTAGACTTGTTTTACAAATATATATATTTTTGTATGTAGCCTCCAAAGATGACTTATGTTTATCTACAAGTGTGTATATGTATTGTATATCATGATCTATATACATAGGCAGGGGTATAGGAACTGGGGGGATTAGGGGGACAACTCCCCCACAGATTAAATGGGGGGCATGGGCATTGAGAATTTAAACAAAGGTTGGTGCACCAGCAGTATATCCGCCCCGGCTTCCTGTCCTAGGAGTAGAGTTGAGTTACTCCCCCCCCCCCCCCACCCCCAGGTTTTTGTGTTTCCTATGTACATAAGCAGTGCATATCAGAAGGTAAGACCACCCTGTACTTATTTCATGATGCCAATGACAAAAGTCCTGGAAAAGAGGGGGATGTTGATGATTTCCCTCACCTGTGGCGCCATCTTGTAAAGGAAAGTCCCTGGCAATTAATGTACGATAGCAATACGTATTTAAGATACAAAAGGAAAAAAAAATGAAAGTGGGTTTCTGTTATAACAAACTTACAATCAAAGTCAGTGATTTTCAATCTTTACTTGGTTAAGGCCTTCTCCAAAATTATATTTTGAGGACCCCTCCCCACTAATAGCAAAAACACACACCCTCAGGATTTAGCACTAAGGAAAAGATTAACAAACACAAAATGGATTCCTATACTCATAAACAGAGACATCAAAACTACTGATTTTCCTCCAAAAAAATGTTTTAAAGGCAAATCTAAGTTTCCTTGGTTAATACATTTCTACAATTCTTAGGGGAAAATTGCACGCAGTAATACAAATGTTGGAGTTTTGTATACATGATTTCTCAAGTGTTTTTTATTTTTTATAACTCTAGGTTTCCAAGCAATTACCATTGCAGACTGTGGGCCATAGAAAACATTTAGCTGGCCATATCCAGCCCATAGACCACCAGTTGGACAGCTCAGCTTGATATATGCAGAACATTTCATTTTTTTTTTTTTTCAATATCTAGGAATCCCTCTAATCATTATGTTGATGCCCCAGGGGTGTCTACACAGGCAACTAAGCCCTCCAATCAGCATGGAGCATTTGGGGACACATTTTAACCCATTATACACCTGATGTGTCTCCCTTAGCCAATAGGAGAGCACTAATATGAGCCCAGAAGTCAATTCTGGGATGTGACCCGCCCGGCTGCTTCCTTTGTCTGCTGTGTCTGTGAGTGTGTGTGTGCGTAAGAGAGAGATGTGATTAAGTGGAGTGAGAGTGTGTGTGTGCGTGTGAGAGAGAGAGAGAGGGTGACATCAGTAGTAGTAGTTGATGCAGGGAATGGACAACCTGCAGTTTTGGCAATCAAGTGTTAATATGCTGCACAGAGGAACTCTTATATGAAAATACATAGCACCTTCTAACATGGTGCCAGACTACATATTCCAGGTTGCTTTGCAGCACAAACAGGAACCCCAGAGATTGATGCAAATGTTTCAACTGCCTGAGGTTCTTCCTGATTGGTCAAAGCAAATTATGAATTGTATGCTCATTTAGCCTGTGTTTCAAGGAAATGTTTACTCTAATTTTCAACTGTCAGAAATTACAAGACATTTTGCTAACTTCGTTTTTAAATGTTTATTTTGGTATTCTTTCATGTTTTCATACACTACTGATTCTCCTCTATCAGATGAATCATAATCCAGGAAACTTAGATATGCCTTTAAGTCCATGCCTTACACCACTGCTAATATTGTTAGTTTGGTACATACTTCACACACAGGTGTCTTTTTCCTGAACTGCAATGGTTCTTTAATTCAAACAATATAAAAACCCATAAATGATCTTGTGGTATAACCGTCAAATATGTTGTATCTGACTCTCCGTGACTCTGTGGACCGCAGCACGCCAGGCACATTTCTCAGTCTCTGCCCTTCTCAGCTCCATCAAGTTCATGTTCATTGCTTCAGTGACCTCATCTATCCATCTCCGCCTCTGTCGTCCCATTCTTCTTGTGCCTTCAGTCTTTTCCATCATCAGAGTCTTCTGCCGACTCATGATATAGCCAAAATATTTAACCTTCAGCCTCATTATCATACCTTCTAGTGAACAGTTCGGCTTCATTTCCTATATTACCGATTTATTGGATCTTCTTGCAGTCCAAGGGACTCTAAGCAGTTTTCACCAACATCAACATTCAAAGGCATCAATTCTTCGGAACTCAGAAGTTATTATGGTTTTTAGCCCCATTATCTCTATTTATCCCCCTAATTCTAAACTCTCCCTGATCCTTTCCTCTAACCCCTTTCCCTTTCTCCATAATCCATTCCTTTTCACTTTCCCTGTTTCTATAATACATTGCCTATTGCAGAAGAGTGGTCTACAAATATTTTCAATTAAGCTCCCAAAAGTTACCATTTAACAGCCAAACAGCCAAAATTGTGATGAGTCATTGTTTATGTTATCTACCTCATTGGAACCAGTAGTTCCAAAAAAACTCAGCACACCCTTGTTATCTGTGGGTTTCACTAGAAACGAGGAAGGAAGAACATCAGCGCCTGGGTATAACTCCCAAACCTCAATGTGCAAAAAATGTGGAAATGAACAAATTCTGCTCGGATTGATTTGTTTTCAAAACCACATTCAAATTAATTAAATCTCTAATTTGAGATAATGTTAATTATTTTTAAATAAAGTATCAGTGTAATAAACTTTCATAAATAACCATTAAAGTAGTGCTGTTTGTTTGACTTACCAGTTGGAGGTTTGCATATGGCGGGTACAATAAATTTAGTAAAACATTCCTGAGATATTCTGTGAAGCTTCTTAATGCTAATGTGCAGCTCAGTTTGCCTTTCAGAGTGCTTGATAATGTTAGGTGGCATTGTTTTTGCCTCAACAGAGAGAGGCAAGCAGACTGTAATGCTAATTAGCATGTCACACCTCCTAATTAGTATCTGGGATATGCTCGTATACATAAGAATACAGCAGAAACAATGTTGTTACCTCAGGAATTATTCACTTTAGAATCCATTAGCTAGTGCAATGTTTAGCTAGTTCAATAAGTTTAAAAAATCTTGATTTGGAACACGTCTAAGATATTTTTTTTGCAAAAATACTGTTTACAAAAACAGCATAAAATACCTAAACGCTCATAACGAGGCACAGTAATTAGTTTGTGTACTGTATTATCATCACTAATTGTTTGTTAAGCCTTTTTTTCAAATTACTTTTTTGCTGACTTTATTTTATTATTGATAAGCTGGTGTTTTTTGTCTTATCTTCCCATTTCAGTATAAAACATCAGTATAAACAACTTTTACACTAACACTAACAAAATCTAGTGAGAAAACATAGGCAGAAAATCACTCCTTTTATTAGGAAGAAGTCCAGAGGCTTTATTAGATAATTGGATACACATTAAATTTATAACACACCCCTTTCACCTCACAGGCCTAGAAGTAGGCCGGTTGCATCAATAGATGCAACGACAGCTCTCCATAAATGTAACCAACACTCTACACACACACACAACATCTACAAAGGTATCATGGATTCCTCCAGACCTCTGAAGGCATCAAAACAGGTTTTTGTTGTAAAATTAAAATAATAATAATTATTTATTTTTGTTCAAACTCATAGTTCTCAAACATATTTTTTTGTTTGCATTGTACAGAGGTCCTCTAACCAGCTAGTCACACCTAATGGTATGATAGGTGACATATTGTACTTACTGTGGGGTTGTGACTTCCCCCAGTCAAAGTATAAGACATGACATATCGCCTACTTTCTGGGACCATCAGTCACAGGGTAATCACAAATGTAAAGTAGCACAGCAGTGGTTCCAAATGTTGTTTTTGTCCTTCAGTCATTTCTGACTCTTTGTCACCATATGGATCCAGCATGTTAGGTACATCTGTCTGTGTTTCTAGTTGTGCTTATCCATATGGTTTTGTTGGCAACGATATTGGCGTGGGTTGCCAGTTCTTTCTCCAGTGGACCGCGATTTGTCCGACCTCTCTGCTATGACCTGCCCATCATGGGTGACCCTACATGGTATAGCTCACAACTTCATTGAGGTTTACAAGCCCCTTCACCATGACAAGGTAGTGAGAAGGGGCCAAATATTGTAACTATAGGTAAAGAAAAAGGATGTTATCAATTGATTATTATGAGAAAAATTCCTATAGTAAAAAACATTGAAGTTTGCAATATTTAGCTGTCAGTCAGCCTTTCTGATTTACCCACAAAATGAGATTGTAATCTCTTGTCAGTGCTGCTTAGCTTCTTAGGCATTGTATGTATTGTTCTGAGACATGGGTATAGGAACTGGGGGGTACAAGGTGGCCAAATCACCTCCCAGATTTTTCAATGTGTGTGTTTATGTGTAGAGAAGCAGTTGTGTGGTATTTTTATGCTATATGCGGTATCCCCCCCCCCCCCCCCCCCCCCATCCAAGAATTTCCTTTGGCTCCTAAACCCATGCTTGGGCATTCTGATTGCACTCAAGGCAAGGAAGGCAATGCATCAAGGGCTAATCTGTAATGAATGCATGGGTCAGGCCCCATTCAATCTCCTATATCCCAAAGTTACACAGGTAAAAAGTCCCCAGTAACATTCCCTGACTATTCTATCCCCCCCCCCCCCCCCCCCCGCCCCAGTGTGAGTGCGAGTGCCTTACTCACAATACCTGAGTGTAACCCCTACTCGCAATATTACACCGGCTTCCCCATTGATTTTCACACATCAGGAATAATACAAATTGCTTTTCCTCAAAAAAGCTATTCAATTCAAAATTACTTATTACTTGCAAATCTTAATAGTACTGATTGTGCCTAAAATTTTTACGAGTACTATAGAGCCCCTCCAAATGCATAAAAATTACTTTTCGACTGCTTTCCCTCCCCACTCAAATCCGATATTTTGTTCCCTGATCACCCCTGGTCACCCATCTACATAATCATGGATGTACATCGAGACCCTAATAGCCCCTTAATGGACCCCAGCGGCATCTAAAAATAAACTCCATACCATGGGGGTCCTTAATGTATTTGTTATTACCTATAGCTTTACAATTTTATTCTCAAAGATTTTATTTCATTGTACAGTGGCATCTTTTCTTTGTTGCATCTGAAAGTGGATGTTTGATAATATACCACAGTGTGTTTTAGTTTTTATAAATTAATCTCTCAATGCAAAAAAAATAAAAAGTCTTGAATGTATGACTTATCTGGGGGCTTGCCCCTGCCAGCCAATTATCAGTAATAGATATATGACTCATCCTTCTCTGCCAATGACATCCACAGACGCGCATATGCTCTGTGCACTTCCTGTTAGTTACAATTAAGTTTGTACAGGTTTTACCGAATATTTTTCCATAGAAACCCCAATTTTGGCAATGTTTAAAGTATGCTCTTATAAATGCATGAAACAAAGAATTGTGTTCTATGTCCCTTTAATACAACACTGTCTTGAGGTCATTTTCACCCTTGGAAGGACTGATAGTTTAACCCCTTTAATGCTGAAGCAGTGACTTATTCTTCTGGTGTGTCGAGCCGAAAGCGGTTACGAGCCCATGGACCTTTTATATACAGCGGCTGACACATAGTAACTCCATGGGAGTAAGAAGCAGATCTTGCACTCAGTGGTGGAGATATCTCTGGTTCAAAATAGAAGCTCTGTTACTAGGGAGACAATTCAGCAGCTCTCCTTCAAAGGGTGGATTGGAGAAACCTCCCCTCTTTGAGCCTTCGCTCCTTCCATTGACAGCCCAGCAGTTATCCTCTCCCCCTCCTCTCTCTCTATCCACACCACCTCCAGGCACGCTCATCTGTTCTGCTGTTGTACACAGGTAACCATGACAGCTGGCATCATGGCAACTAGACAACTGTCAACACAAGCTGGGCATTCCCTGGATACTCGCTGCTGCAAATTCCCAGCCCACGTAAAACTGAGGTTCTGTTGACAACATCAGAACAAACAGAAAACGGACAGTGTGAGCCAAGGAGTGGTGGGGATGGGGTGGAGGATAGCAGATTGGGGGAACCTTCATCAATGGTACTGAGCCACCTTTGTCTCACATAAGACACCAGTTGTAGGATGAATACCAGAAAATGGACAGTGTGAGTCAAGGAGTGGTGGGGATGGGGTGGAGGACAGCAGATTGGGGGAACCTTCATCAATGGTACTGAGCCACCTTTGTCTCACATAAGACACCAGTTATAGGATGCATACCAGAAAATGGATAGTGTGAGCCAAGAGGTGGTGGAGATGGGGTGGAGGACAGCAGATTGGGGGAACCTTCATCAATGATACTGAGCCACCTTTGTCTCACATAAGACACCAGTTGTAGGATGAATACCAGAAAATGGATAGTGTGAGCCAAGAGGTGGTGGAGATGGGGTGGAGGACAGCAGATTGGGGGAACCTTCATCAATGGTACTGAGCCACCTTTGTCTCACATAAGACACCAGTTGTAGGATGAATACCAGAAAATGGACAGTGTGAGCCAAGGAGTGGTGGGGATGGGGTGGAGGACAGCAGATTGGGGGAACCTTCATCAATGATACTGAGACACCTTTGTCTCACATAAGACACCAGTTATAGGATGAATACCAGAAAATGGACAGTGTGAGCCAAGGAGTGGTGGGGATGGGGTGGAGGATAGCAGATTGGGGGAACCTTCATCAATGGTAATGACACACCTTTGTCTCACATAAGACACCAGTTATAAGATGAATACCAGAAAATGGATAGTGTGAGCCAAGAGGTGGTAGAGATGGGGTGGAGGACAACAGATTGGGGGAACCTTCATCAATGATACTGAGACACCTTTGTCTCACATAAGACACCAGTTGTAGGATGAATACCAGAAAATGGATAGTGTGAGCCAAGAGGTGGTGGAGATGGGGTGGAGGACAGCAGATTGGGGGAACCTTCATCAATGATACTGAGACACCTTTGTCTCACATAAGACACCAGTTATAGGATGAATACCAGAAAATGGACAGTGTGAGCCAAGGAGTGGTGGGGATGGGGTGTAGGACAGCAGATTGGGGGAACCTTCATCAATGATACTGAGACACCTTTGTCTCACATAAGACACCAGTTATAGGATGAATACCAGAAAATGGATAGTGTGAGCCAAGAGGTGGTAGAGATGGGGTGGAGGACAACAGATTGGGGGAACCTTCATCAATGATACTGAGACACCTTTGTCTCACATAAGACACCAGTTGTAGGATGAATACCAGAAAATGGATAGTGTGAGCCAAGAGGTGGTGGAGATGGGGTGGAGGACAGCAGATTGGGGGAACCTTCATCAATGATACTGAGACACCTTTGTCTCACATAAGACACCAGTTATAGGATGAATACCAGAAAATGGACAGTGTGAGCCAAGGAGTGGTGGGGATGGGGTGTAGGACAGCAGATTGGGGGAACCTTCATCAATGATACTGAGACACCTTTGTCTCACATAAGACACCAGTTATAGGATGAATACCAGAAAATGGACAGTGTGAGCCAAGGAGTGGTGGGGATGGGGTGGAGGATAGCAGATTGGGGGAACCTTCATCAATGGTAATGACACACCTTTGTCTCACATAAGACACCAGTTATAAGATGAATACCAGAAAATGGATAGTGTGAGCCAAGAGGTGGTAGAGATGGGGTGGAGGACAACAGATTGGGGGAACCTTCATCAATGATACTGAGACACCTTTGTCTCACATAAGACACCAGTTGTAGGATGAATACCAGAAAATGGATAGTGTGAGCCAAGAGGTGGTGGAGATGGGGTGGAGGACAGCAGATTGGGGGAACCTTCATCAATGATACTGAGACACCTTTGTCTCACATAAGACACCAGTTATAGGATGAATACCAGAAAATGGACAGTGTGAGCCAAGGAGTGGTGGGGATGGGGTGTAGGACAGCAGATTGGGGGAACCTTCATCAATGATACTGAGACACCTTTGTCTCACATAAGACACCAGTTATAGGATGAATACCAGAAAATGGACAGTGTGAGCCAAGGAGTGGTGGGGATGGGGTGGAGGATAGCAGATTGGGGGAACCTTCATCAATGGTAATGACACACCTTTGTCTCACATAAGACACCAGTTGTAGGATGAATACCAGAAAATGGACAGTGTGAGCCAAGAAGTGGTGGGGATGGGGTGGAGGACAGCAGATTGGGGGAACCTTCATCAATGGTACTGAGACACCTTTGTCTCACATAAGACACCAGTTGTAGGATGAGTACCAGAAAATGGATAGTATGAGCCAAGGAGTGGTGGGGATGGGGTGGAGGATAGCAGATTGGGGGAACCTTCATCAATGGTACTGAGCCACCTTTGTCTCACATAAGACACCAGTTGTAGGATGAATACCAGAAAATGGACAGTGTGAGCCAAGGAGTGGTGGGGATGGGGTGGAGGATAGCAGATTGGGGGAACCTTTATCAATGATACTGAGACACCTTTGTCTCAAATAAGACACCAGTTATAGGATGAATACCAGAAAATGGACAGTGTGAGCCAAGGAGTGGTGGGGATGGGGTGGAGGACAGTAGATTGGGTAAACCTTTATCAATGGTACTGAGCCACCTTTGTCTCACATAAGACACCAGTTATAGGATGAATACCAGAAAATGGACAGTATGAGCCAAGGAGTGGTGGGGATGGGGTGGAGGATAGCAGATTGGGGGAACCTTCATCAATGGTAATGACACACCTTTGTCTCACATAAGACACCAGTTGTAGGATGAATACCAGAAAATGGACAGTGTGAGCCAAGAAGTGGTGGGGATGCGGTGGAGGACAGCAGATTGGGGGAACCTTCATCAATGGTACTGAGCCACCTTTGTCTCACATAAGACACCAGTTGTAGGATGAGTACCAGAAAATGGATAGTGTGAGCCAAGGAGTGGTGGGGATGGGGTGGAGGATAGCAGATTTGGGGAACCTTCATCAATGGTACTGTGCCACCTTTGTCTCACATAAGACACCAGTTGTAGGATGAATACCAGAAAATGGACAGTGTGAGCCAAGGAGTGGTGGGGATGGGGTGGAGGATAGCAGATTGGGGGAACCTTTATCAATGATACTGAGACACCTTTGTCTCACATAAGACACCAGTTATAGGATGAATACCAGAAAATGGACAGTGTGAGCCAAGGAGTGGTGGGGATGGGGTGGAGGACAGCAGATTGGGGGAACCTTTATCAATGGTACTGAGCCACCTTTGTCTCACATAAGACACCAGTTGTAGGATGAATACCAGAAAATGGACAGTATGAGCCAAGGAGTGGTGGGGATGGGCTGGAGGACAGCAGATTGGGGGAACCTTCATCAATGGTAATGAGACACCTTTGTCTCACATAAGACACCAGTTATAGGATGAATACCAGAAAATGGACAGTATGAGCCAAGGAGTGGTGGGGATGGGGTGGAGGACAGCAGATTGGAGGAACCTTTATCAATGGTACTGAGCCACCTTTGTCTCACATAAGACACCAGTTGTAGGATGAATACCAGAAAATGGACAGTGTGAGCCAAGGAGTGGTGGGGATGGGCTGGAGGACAGCAGATTGGGGGAACCTTCATCAATGGTAATGAGACACCTTTGTCTCACATAAGACACCAGTTATAGGATGAATACCAGAAAATGGACAGTATGAGCCAAGGAGTGGTGGGGATGGGGTGGAGGACAGCAGATTGGAGGAACCTTTATCAATGGTACTGAGCCACCTTTGTCTCACATAAGACACCAGTTGTAGGATGAATACCAGAAAATGGACAGTGTGAGCCAAGGAGTGGTGGGGATGGGGTGGAGGACAGCAGATAGGGGGAACCTTCATCAATGGTACTGAGACACCTTTGTCTCACATAAGACACCAGTTGTAGGATGAATACCAGAAAATGGATAGTGTGAGCCAAGGAGTGGTGGGCATGGGGTGGAGGACAGCAGATTGGGGGAACCTTCATCAATGGTAATGAGACACCTTTGTCTCACATAAGACACCAGTTGTAGGATGAATACCAGAAAATGGACAGTATGAGCCAAGGAGTGGTGGGGATGGGCTGGAGGACAGAAGATTGGGGGAACCTTCATCAATGGTAATGAGACACCTTTGTCTCACATAAGACACCAGTTGTAGGATGAATACCAGAAAATGGATAGTGTGAGCCAAGAGGTGGTGGAGATGGGGTGGAGGACAGCAGATTGGGGGAACCTTCATCATGGTACTGAGCTACCTTTGTCTCACATAAGACACCAGTTGTAGGATGAATACCAGAAAATGGATAATGTGAGCCAAGAGGTGGTTGAGATGGGGTGGAGGACAGCAGATTGGGGGAACCTTCATCAATGATACTGAGACACCTTTGTCTCACATAAGACACTAGTTGTAGGATGAATACCAGAAAATGGACAGTGTGAGCCAAGAAGTGGTGGGGAAGGGGTGGAGAACAGCAGATTGGGGGAACCTTCATCAATGGTACTGAGACACCTTTGTCTCACATAAGACACCAGTTGTAGGATGAGTACCAGAAAATGGATAGTGTGAGCCAAGAGGTGGTGGAGATGGGGTGAGGACAGCAGATTGGGGGAACCTTCATCAATGGTACTGAGCCACCTTTGTCTCACATAAGACACCAGTTGTAGGATGAATACCAGAAAATGGACAGTGTGAGCCAAGGAGTGGTGGGGATGGGGTGGAGGACAGCAGATTGGGGGAACCTTCATCAATTATACTGAGACACCTTTGTCTCACATAAGACACCAGTTGTAGGATGAATACCAGAAAATGGACAGTGTGAGCCAAGGAGTGGTGGGGGTGGGGTTGAGGACAGCAGATTGGGTGAACCTTCATCAATTATACTGAGACACCTTTGTCTCACATAAGACACCAGCTGTAGGATGAATACCAGAAAATGGACAGTGTGAGCCAAGGAGTGGTGGGGATGGGGTGGAGGACAGCAGATTGAGGGAACCTTCATCAATGGTACTGGGCCACCTTTGTCTCACACAAGACACCAGCTGTAGGATGAATACTAGAAAATGAATAGTGTGAGACAAGAGGTGGTGGAGATGAGTTAGAACATACTGTAGTAGATTGGGGGAACCTTCATTAATGGTACTGGGTCACCTTTGTCTCACATAAGACACCAGTTGTAGGATGAATACCCCAAAACGGCACCCGATCTTTGTGCGCACTACAATTGGGCGCTAACAACAGGGCGGCGACACCAGCGCGCCGACAGCAGTGCACTGTTAAAAAATGAGTGCCAAATGCGCACCGTCAAAAGAGCGCTAGTTTTCACATTTTGTATCCCCTAACTCCCTGAACCCCTCTAACCCTAACCCTTAGACCCCCATGCCTAACCCTTTAACCTGCAAGCCTAACCCTAACCCTTAGACTCCCATGCCTAACCCTTTAGCCTGTAAGCTTAACCCTAAGACCCCTAAAACCTCTAAGCCTAAGAACCCCACGAGTAACTTACCTGCAGTCCGGGTGGGGCGCAGTTGTCGGTCGTGCTCTTGTCTGGCGCGCAGTTGTCGGCACAAGCATTTGTCGGTGCGCTGATGATGGCACACTTTTGTTGAGAGTGCTAAGGACGTGCTACCCCAGAAAACAAATAGTGTGAGCAAAGAGGTGGTGGGGATGGGGTGGAGGATAGTAGATTGGTAAGCCTTCATCAACGGTACTGAGCCACCTTTGTCTTATGTAAGATACCAGTTTTAAGATGAATACCAGAAAACAGATAGTGTAAGCCAAGATGTGATGAGGATGGGGTGGAGCACATATGATTGGGGGAATATTCATCAATGGCACTAAGCCACATTTGTCTCATGTAAGATACCACTTGTCGGATGAGTTAAATAATAGAAGCTAGTAAGTTGTAAGGAAAATTGGCCTTCTGCCTCTTAAATACAGAGCAAATACAAATCTAAATCTAATAATAGGCAAACAGAATGTTATAAAGCTAGTTTTTAAGTTGAGAAAAAAATATGCCTCTGCTTGATCCAGAAGGCATCCATAGTACCTTGGTGGAAGTTGGTTGAGATTGAAATATTTTGTTAATGAGTAATCATTAGCATTAATTGCTTTGTTTTGTTCAACAGCACCACAGCTGAGATTTCATCAACATGGATACAGCTTTATTGAAGTATTAATGCCAAGGATGAAGTGTGACTGAGATGGCTGGTCTTAGTTTTCTTCTGGCTGTATCTGATTGTGTCTGCCTGGTGATCGCCCATCACTTCCCTAAAAGAGCTATGGGCACAGGGACAAGGGAGGGAAATTGACAATCAGCTGAAGTACTATGAACCATAAGTCTAACTACATTAGCGACTCTAAAATAAAGGGTCATACCCGACTGATAGGGTTGGTGGCATGTAGGTAGGCTTTCCCTTGAGGTTATAGTTATGGTTGTTTATTCTTATCCAGAAAAGATGGCGGCAACCCTGAGCCTGGGTAGGCTCCCCAGAGATTGGCGCATTCCAACCTCCTAGCAGAATAGGCCTTATCACTATTGCTCGGTCTGTCCATCAATCCAGAGATAATCTACCCCATTGGTTGGACTTTCATGGCAGTATTATGAGCACACTAGAGCCCATGTCACACACACCACCAATACCAGCCATGCCAGTGCAGGCAGTTCCCTGATTGGCCAGGAGTATTCCAAATTGTTTACCCCTGGCCAAGTTGCACAACCCAATTTAATGTTTACTTTTTGCATTATTTTATGTAATATAAAGTGTTATGCCCCTATAGTGCTGTAATTCTTTACTTCACCCTTCCTGCACCGTCCTCAGTTGGAGCGCCGATCAATGAATCCGGGAGACAACATCACAGCCTAACCAGTGGGATTCCTTGGCGTGGCCAGTCCAGCTGGGTATCGTGACTTCAAATGTGGCCTCAGCCTGTTCTCTGGAGTGGGAGAGAATGCCCCTTTTCTATTATTTATCTCTAAAGCTAGCAAACAATACCCAATTGTACTCCTAAATACTTCTCCTCATTAACTACACTTCTGTTACCAATTAATTCCTTTCCTACAGAGATTTTACCACTTAGCTTCGGATAAAATAAAAAGAGTTAAATCACTGTGAGGCCCTTTTAAGGCCGTATATGGGGTTCCTCAAATTAAATAGGTTGCCATCACTGGGCTATAGTCATCTGAACATGTATGTGGAAATAGAGAATATTTCTGTATATATTACATGAGAGTACAGATGAGATATTTATAGGCACAAACACAAGGGACTTGCAAGAGAGGGAAGCATATTGCAGAAAAAGAGAAGTTTTAAATATGATGCCATCCTCTGAAATGAAAGGTGACTGGAGGATAAGAAGTAATATAAGGAAGTTCTTATTTTAAGAAACATGTTGCACATAATTGAAATTTTCACTCAGTAATAATAAAAAACGGTGAGATAACACTATAGGCATAATGGTATTCTGAGTGCAAAAGGGGGAAATGTATTAATTATGGGATTTTGTCAGAAAAGACAAGTGAAGGGGGGGCTTATCATTGACATGTTTCTCCATTAGGCTCAGGCCTAGGGCGGCACATTTTTAGGGGGCTGCAGTGGTCAGGGAAGGTTTAAATTATCTAGTCAAACCGAAAAGAAAGACCAGCGTGGATCACAATTATATAAAATACTAGCGACTTGCCCGTCAAAAAATGACGGCAATGAGATGTGTATGTTTGGAAAGTTGTTTAGTTATTAATATACATATGGAATTGTAAGGTAGCTAATGCTGTTTTGTGTGTACTACTGAAATATAGAATACAAATTAATAAATGAATATACTTTACCTATTTTTATGCATTGTGTTGAAGAGCTGTGAACCTTGTTTGATGTTGCTGCAGCATTAGTGGTGTGGAGCTGCTGTGTGAGCGTGATGAACGTGTGCAGTGTAATAGTGTGCGTGCGCGAGGCTAAACCGTTAGCGTAGTTGTGTACTTCCGCATTAGCGTAAAATGGCGGGTAATGTGTGGTATGCGTCTTCACGTATTATCCGTAGGTCGTTTAATGGCGCGTAATGTGTGGTATGCGTCTTAGCGGATTATCCGTAAGTGTTTTCCGTGGTTATAGTGCTGTAGCCTCGTTTTCGTTTTGTTCGTCCGCCATTTTTTCTCTCGCTTAGAGAATTTTGTAGTGTCTAAACTCTTTTATTTTTAGTTAAGTGAAGGTGTAAGTAGTTTTTTTGAGGTCCTGGATGCTTCGTGTTGCTGTAGGTAAGCTTTTTATGTATGTGTTGTGTGTATTTTTTGTGTTTTTACTTTTTTCCTGTCCGCGGGTTGCGTCCGATTTTTGCGATGTCGTAATGTGTGGTATGCGTCTTAGCGGATTATCCGTAAGTGTTTTTCGTGGTTAGAGTGCTGTAGCTTTGTTTTCGTTTTGTTCTGCCACCATTTTTTCTCTCGCTTAGAATTTTTTTTAGTGTCTAAACTCTTTTATTTTGAGGTAAATGAAGCTGTAAGTTGCTTTTTTGAGGTAGTGGATGCTCCCTCTTGCTGTCGGTAAGCTTTTTATGTATGTGCTGTGTGTATTTATTGTGTTTGTATTTTTTTTCCTGGTCGCGAGTTGCGGCCATATTTTTTTGCTACAGTTTAACGTCTCGCCTCGCTACGCGAGGCTCGCCTGCAATGAGCGCCTGCGGCGCTCATTGCCAAAGTGCTACGTATTAACTTTCATTTTTCGCGGGTCGCAGTTGCTTCGCAAGCCGTGGCCCTCATATATAAAAATTACAAAAGAAAAAGCCAGTATTGTGTAGTGCTCATTTGAGTTGCTGTGCGGTTTTCTTTTTTAGAAAAAGCTGATGCATTTACATAATAAATATGGACAACATATTTTAAATGATGCTTTATTTCGCCACTACAAAGTAAATGATGTACACTTGAGAAGGACTTCACAGATATCTCAATATATATTCCATTCCCTGGGTCCTAAAAAGGATTTGCTGGCTCCTCCCTCATCTGGCTGACATCTATGTACACCTTTTCCATGCCCCCTTTATCCCCCACTCTTAACATTGCCCTCAATATCACACACACTCTAACCACCATTACTCATTATGCTCCACTGTCTACTGTTTCCACCCCCTAGTCTACTTACTGATTTCACGGTACAGAGGGGAGATGGGAAACTCAAAAGCATAGAAGGGTATACAGGTAGGTGGAAATTTGAGGCACAATCCATGGTGTAAAAAGCAGCACTGAGCAACTGAGGCCCTTGCTCGCAGCCCTCGCTATGCGAGGGCTGCGGGCAAGGGCAGCGAGGGCTGCAGGCAAGGGCAGCGAGGGCTGCGGGCTAGGGCAGCGAGGGCTGCAGGCAAGGGCAGCGAGGGCTGCAAGCTAGGGCTGTAGCGAGGGCTGCGGGCAGCGAGGGCTGCGGGCAAGGGCAGCGAGGGCTGCGGGCAAGGGCCTCAGTTGCTGGGATGGAGTGCCCGCAGCCCTCGCTACGCGAGCCCGCAAGCATGAGCAACGGCCTCAGTTGCTAGGATGGAGCGCCCTCTTAGCATCCATCCCTACATAGCACTTAGTCCTCTCCTTTTCTTCCCCTCACAGAACCCATCCCTTCTGTATTTTTCTGTCACATTGCAGCCCTTGCTCTCTCACCTCTTCACTGATACACATTCCCAGTAAGCTGAACTGCTCCACACTGCCACCTCTTGGCACTACAGTAGAAATGCTCTTTTTTTAAACAGTCATGGACTAAATGTTGCCAGGGTGTGTGGTCAAAGAGGCCCAGTGGGACCCAGGGGGGGCTGTGGCAGGTTGGCCCGGGTGTGGGGGCCATAAGGGGCCCTACACTACAAAAACAATTAAAATGCAAAGTAAATTTAAAAATGCCCCAAAAAATGGACACAGCACTGTGATCCCAGAGCAGGGCCCTGGTGCATTGCACCACCTGCACCACCGGTAGCACCGCCCCTGTATCTAGGTGGCTACTCTAGGTGGAACGTGTGCAGTAACAAATCGATTTGTTTGGTGTTATTTAGTCCATTGTCAGGTGTGCGTCTCTCACTGGTCACTTTGCTCGGACTCGATGAGATTCGATCACCTGTTACTCAGAGTCCTATTAAAGTGAATTTAAAAAATGTTCCATTTAATAAAGAAATAAAAAGTACACATAAAATAAACTCATTTGCAATTGATTATAATTAAAAATTGAAGTTTTTTAACATTGATTTAGTAGTTAGATTTATTTTACATATAAATTAACTAAAATATATGCTCTGAGCTAATGGTTTTATCAACAGCAAGTAATTAAGATTAGCAGAGACAGTGATAGAGAGGATAAGCATACTCTGCCATTATAAATATGTATAATGACACATATTCGCTAGTTAAAAGTGTCTGGTGATTATTATCACTTTTTACCACTGGGCATGCTTATCTTCATCACCCCATAGGCTTGTGTTATCATGCATCACTGACGGTTGGGCCTGGTCAGTACATAGATGGGAGACCACCTTGCAAGATGCCTACTTCTGGGCCTGTGAGGGGAAAATGATGTGGTGTCAGTCAGATCCAATTATCCAACAAAGCCTCCTGTCCTTCCATGTATCCTCATGCCCCCCCCTACACTGATAAAAAAAAAAACACCCTCATGATCCAGCTCTCATTTAGTAATGTAACAAATACAAAATGGATTCCTTTATTCATAAACAAGAACTTAAAAAAATCGGATTTTCACTAAAAAAGTTTTTTATGTCCCACAGCCGCTAATGTTAGTTTGTTGCATCCGTCATAAACAGGTGACATTATTCCTGAACTACATAATTGTGACCATTTTTTCTCTATATCAAATATTTTATTAAAAAACAGTTAATCATTGCCACGCCACCATTATTTATTCATGTAATTAATAGAACACTGAAGTTTAGTCTTTATAGTATGCTCCTTTAAAGACTTATACAAATGGGCAAAATATATAAAAAAAGAAAAAAGAATAATGAAAACTAAGAATAAAGAACTATTAAATGTAATTATGCTTTACTTGGGTAACCATTTTTCATTATGTGACCTGAGGGTTTTTGGGAGGCTGATTTGTTCTCCATTCAGTTCTACTGAAAGGGCTTGCACAGAGGATTGCAAATGTACAACAGGATCAACTGCAATTTTACCACAGTATGCATGTAAGTCCAAGGATTCCCTGGTGGTTAAGTGGTTAGGATTCGCTGCGACCTGGGTCCGATGCCAGTCAGGGAACCAAGAGGTCACACCACCCTGGAGCCAAGCAGGTTTGGGTCTGGTCAGTACTTGGATAGGAGACCACCTAGGAATACCAGGAGCTGTAAGTTGTGGCCCACTGGAGAAGGAACTGGGAACGCACTCAAGTATCTATGCCATGAATATCAAGTGGAGCAGCATGACCATGGACATAAAGATGTGCATGGTGTGTTACGGTCATGGAGGGTCGGACATGACTGAACGACACAACAAGCAAAAAGTCAGCTGCTCCAAGTAAAGTCCAATTACATCTAATACATAAGGAATTAATTTCCTATTTCTTCAAAAGAGCATCTTGTACATATATTAGGGTCTTTTATCTTTGCTTTTATTAGTAAACTAGGGACTTGCTTGGCAAAAATGACAGCAATAACATTTGAAGCCTTGCAATGCTGTTTGCCACACAATGGGAGCCTCTCCCCCTCTTCTAACTTGCAGGCCTCTCGATGAGCGCCTTTGGGGCTCATTGCTAGCCCCTCCCCTCTCTAATTTACAGTCCTTGTGATGAGAGCCTTCAGTGCTAAACGCAGGACCCGCAAAGAGCAGCTTCACCGCACTTTGCAGGGTGCGGCATGCGCTGTGCGCAAGCCCGTAACTTTAACACTCAAAGAGACACAAGGGTGGCCCGTCATGAGTGGCTAAGTAACTTTGTCACTCATCGCGGGCCACCCCTGTGTCTCTTTCCCCCTCTGTTTCTCTTTCCCCCCTCCCCTGTGTCTCCTTCCGCTCTCTCCCTCCCCTGTGTCTCTTCCCCCCTCTCCCTCCCCTGTGTCTCTTTCCCCCTCTCTCCCTTCTGTGTCTCTTTCCCCCCACTCCCTCCCCAGCGTCTCTTTCCCCCCTTTCCCTCCCCTGTGTCTCTTTCCCTCTCTCCCTCCCCTGTGTCTCTTTCCCCCCACTCCCTCCCCAGCGTCTCTTTCCCCCTTTCCCTCCCCAGCGTCTCTTTCCCCCTTTCCCTCCCCTGTGTCTCTTTCCCCCTTCTCCCTGCCCTGTGTCTCTTTCCCCCCTTTCCCTCCCCTGTGTCTTTCTTCCCCCCACTCCATCCCCTGTGTTTTTCCCCCTCTCTCGATCCCGTCTCTTTCCCCCCTCTGTGTCTCTTTCCCTCTCTCTCCCTCCCCTGTGTCTCTTTCCCCCCTCTCCCTCCCATGTGTCTCTTTCCCCCTTTCCCTCCCCTGTGTCTCTTTCCCCCTCTCCCTCACCTGTGTCTCGTTACCCCCTTTCCCTCCCCTGTGTCTTTCTCCCCCCCCACTCCATCCCCTGTGTTTTCCCCCTCTCTCCATCCCGTCTCTTTCCCCCCTCTGTGTCTCTTTCCCTCTCTCTCCCTCCCCTGTGTCTCTTTTCCCCCCTCTCCCTCCCCTGTGTCTCTTTCCCCCCTCTCCCTCCCATGTGTCTCTTTCCCCCTTTCCCTCCCCTGTGTCTCTTTCCCCCTCTCCCTCACCTGTGTCTCTTTCCCCCCTTTCCCTCCCCTGTGTCTTTCTCCCCCCCACTCCATCCCCTGTGTTTTCCCCCTCTCTCCATCCCGTCTCTTTCCCCCCTCTGTGTCTCTTTCCCTCTCTCTCCTTACCCTGTGTCTCTTTCCCCCCACTCTCTCCCCAGCATCTCTTTCCCCCCTCTCCCTCCCCTGTGTCTCTTTCCCCCCTCTCCCTCCCCTGTGTCTTTCTCCCCCCCCACTCTTTCCCCTGTGTTTTCCCCCTCTCTCCATCCTGTCTCTTTCCCCCCTCTGTGTCTCTTTCCCTCTCTCTCCCTCCCCTGTGTCTCTTTTCCCCCCTCTCCCTCCCCTGTGTCTCTTTCCCCCCTCTCCCTCCCCTGTGTCTTTCTCCCCCCCCCCACTCTTTCCCCTGTGTTTTCCCCCTCTCTCCATCCTGTCTCTTTCCCCCCTCTGTGTCTCTTTCCCTCTCTTTCCCTCCCCTGTGTCTCTTTTCCCCCCTCTCCCTCCCCTGTGTCTCTTCCGCCCCCTCCCCCCGATCTATCTCTCATTTGTGGGCTTTGCGGCATTTTAACATAGCTTGACGACAACTCATAATTACGACAACTATATATGTGATACATCATATTCCATTGCAGTGTACTTTTACTAAGCTCCCACTGAAACAGTTATATAATTTTACTTAGAAAACAAACAATAGTAAATAACAAGAAACTTAAGTTGTTTTATTTTGACATTATTTATTCTGAATGCCAAAGTCAATGTCACTTATAGGACAACAAAGGAATGGTGAGATTCTCCAAAACATCACCATTTAGTACATCTAGCCATGGGCAGATTTCTCATTAGGACAACTAGGCAGCCGCCTAGGGAAGCTTCCTTGTGAGGGGCGCCTCAGTTCACACTTCAAAATGTAATGTTGGTGTCTCTAATAAATAACCTTATTTTACCTGTGTCAGTTCTTTAGTTTATATACAAACTAAAGGGTCACATTGTGCATTAATGTAATAAATATAAGTGATCTAGCAGTATATTCCAGGCTGGTGCCCCCCAAGCTCCTCCTGATCAGGGCTCGGGGATAGATGACTTTTATGGAGGCCATACATCAGTTATCCTCTCTTCTTGTTACATGAGAGCTGGAGAGAATATAAACTGCTGTGTCTGAGCCAAATGTGAGCGCCACAGAATACGGATCCGGTGTTAATTAACCAAGAGAGCGATTGCTAGCAGATGTCCAACAGCAGCAGGACAGGAAGCATCATCAGACTAAATAAAGGGGAGCACAGTGAGCCCCCCCACCACCACCGCTCCTGATAAATCATTACAGCGTCTGCAAATAATTCCCAGAACAGGCGCTTCCTAATTGTTAACCCCGCCACTGCCAAGGACGTAGTGTATCCGTACAGTTACATTTTTAAAGAACTAGTTGTTTTTTAAAGGGACAATGAAAGTATTTTTTCTTTGTTACATCTGAAAGGGGGTACTGGATAATGTATCATTATGTGTTTTGTTTTTTTCAAATAATTTTCTCAAAGCGGAATTTTTTTTAACTGACCTGGGGGCTTGCTTCGGTCAACCAATGAGCAGTTAGATAGTATGCTTGTCTGCCGATGAGGATGGGGTTGTATGTGTATTTATTAGTGGGGGAGGAGGGTACAGCAAGAAGTCCAGAGCCTTTGTTTGATAATTGAAAAAGAATGAAGTTCCCACAACACCCCTTCCTCCTCAGAAACAGAATGTTGCATCAGGAAATGCAACCATAGCTTTCCAGAAATGTAAACTCCCCACTCATACACACAACGTCCACCAAAATGTAGGGTCCGCTCAAAACAATTTGGGTCTGTGGACAGGTGAGTCAATCAGGATGACTGAAGAAGTGATTCACTCACCTGTACGCAGCAGGGATATCCTCAAATCCAGGCCTGTGTGGGGCCCTCCAGTACCAAACTTGCCCACCCCGATGGAGGTTATCAGTAAAATGCGACTCTATATATCAGGGGTGGGCAGGTTTGGTCCGGGAGAGTACTCCTTGTATGTGAGCACCCTTTGTATGTGGACACCCCTTGTGTGTGGGCACCCTTTGTGTGTGGGCGTCTCTTGTATGTGGGCACTCTTTGTGTGTGGGCACCCTTTGTATGTGGAAACCCCTTGTATGTGGGCACCCTTTGTGTGTGGGCACCCCTTGTATGTGGGCACCCTTTGTATGTGGACACCCCTTGTGTGTGGGCACCCTTTGTGTGTGGCATCTCTTGTATGTGGGCATTCTTTGTGTGTGGGCACCCTTTGTATGTGGACACCCCTTGTGTGTGGGCACCCCTTGTGTGTGGGCACCCCTTGTATGTTGGCACCCTTTGTGTGTGTGGGCGCCCCTTGTATGTGGACACCCTATGAGTGTGGGCACCCTATGAGTGTGGGCACCCTTGTGTATGGGCACCCTTTGTGTGTGGGCACCCCTTGTGTGTGGGCACCCCTTGTGTGTGGGCACCCATAGTGTGTGGAAACCCCTTGTGTGTGGGCACCCCTTGTATGTGGGCACCCTTTGTGTGTGGGAACCCCTTATATGTGGGCACCCTTTGTGTGTGGCACCCCTTCTGTGTGGGCACCCCTTGTATGTGGGCACCCTTTGTGTGTGGGCAACTCTCATATGTGGGCACTCTTTGTGTGTGGGCACCCCTTGGATGCAGACACCCATTGTATGTGGGCACCCTAGCCATGATTGAAACATTATTTTTGAAGACTCTGTGTATAGAAGGTTTCCATCTGGTCTGATTTCACATATGAAGAATGTTATCTGCTGAATGAAGGAGAGAGAGGAGTTAAAATTTGATACATAATTGGAATTACTAGAATTTGACACCTGCCCCTTTCCCAACATATGTTCAGAAGCAGGCAGCTTGAAATTATAACTGTAAAATTTGTTCCGGCACAAATGTCAACACCCCTCTAACACACACACAAGCTTCACCAAAGAGTCATGGATGACTCCAGTGACTAACAGAGGATTCATAATAGACTGATTCAAATGTTTAATCTCTCTAGGGGCTTGCCCCTGTCAGCCAATTAGCAGTATTATATGTATGAGTAATACCATCCTGGGTTCCGTGGTGGTCCAGTGATTAGGATTCGGTGCTTTTGAACCTGGGTTTGATTCCAAGTCAGGGAACCAAGAGGTCACACCAACCTGAAGCCAAGCAGGAGTGGGCCTTATCAGTACTTGGATGGGAGACCACCTAGGAAAACGAGGAGCTGTATGCTGTGGTCCACTGGAGAAGGAACTGGCAACCAACTCCAGTATCTCTGCCTCGAATACCAAGTGGATCAGCATGTTGTGTTACGGTCCATGAGGTCACAGAAAGTCTGACACAACTGAACAACGCACACACAGTTATGAAATAAAGGAACTACACGCTATTGTATGAGCACTACAGTGGAAGTTGTTAGCAACTGGTGACAGTATTTAGTGGACTGTTGCTTCCTTGTTTGTGTTACTCCAGTATCAGTATATTTATAGGCCCCGAAAATAAGCAAATAAGGAAGAAATCGGTGCAATAAACTGTGATGTCACATTCTGTGTCACGCTACAGGAACATTAGTGACATGTGTTTTGATCACATTTTACATAAATGTTTTAACTTAATTAATGTAATCCTCCTCTAGGTAATTGTCATATACGGTTTACACTTCACTTTCTTCTAAGGAGCATCCAGAGTAACAGATTCTCATCTTCTGTAGCTACCTTCTTAATCCCTGTTCTCTGTCATAGGCTGCCATTTTTCACAGCTATGACCTAAGACCACTTCACACTACCATATGGTGACCATGGCCTACGAATTGTGACACCGTTTATGAGAGAGAACAGTAAGGAAAGGGGACTTCCTAAAAGTAAGTGAAATGTACATTTTATTATCTGCTGAACAAAAAAGGAACAGGAGTTTGGATTTGTTAAATAATTGGATTTGACACCTAACTCCTTCACCAGCACATGTTCAGAAGCAGACAGCTTGCAATAAATAACGGCAATATTTAGTTCCGGCACAAATGTAAACACCCCTCTATCACACATAAGCTTCACCTAAGTGTCATGGATGCCTCTAGTGACCAACAGAGGGATTTCTAACCCACACATCTTCACCTAAGTATCATGGATGACTACAATGACCAAAATAGGGATTACTAACACACACAAGCTTCACCTAAGTATCATGGATGACTCCAGTGACCAACAGAGGGATTACTAACACACACAAGCTTCACCTAAGTTTCATGGATGACTCCAGTGACCAACAGAGGGATTACTAACACACACAAGCTTCACCTAAGTTTCATGGATGACTCCAGTGACCAACAGAGGGATTACTATCACACACAAGCTTCACCTAAGTATCGTGGATGACTCCAGTGACCAACAAAGGGATTACTAACACACACACAAGCTTCACCTAAGTTTCATGGAGGCCTCGAGTGACAAAAAGATGCATTAAGGCCCAATAGACTGATTACAATGTATAACAGCTCTGTGGGCTTGTCCCTGTCAGCCAATGAGAAGTATATGACAATTACAGTATATAAAGGAAAATACAATTAATTTAATCAGCTATATAAAACAAAAATGCATAAAGAGCCACAAATACACAAAAAAGGGCATGTTATACTTTTAGCAATACTCTATCAAAAATAGCTTTTTATCTTATTTCAGCATCTGCCCAATAACTTTTATTTGTTCCCAGCCCTTTTCCTGACATAACTTTCCTTCTGAGTCTTTCCTAGTTGGATTTGCCGTAAATCATACTAAGGTTCCTAAAAGCTTCCACATTTTTGAGTACCAGGAACCTGATGATACAATTTTAACAAACCAATAGACATTAATGTGTAACCCTTTGACTGCCAACATGCATCAATGTTTTATCCTATTCATAACACTCTTATATTATCTTATGGGCTATGTTTACTAAGGTTTGAAGTTTAATTTTGCTATTTTTTGTGTCCCCTATTCATTTAATCTAAGAGAAATCCCTCCCAGTTCCTATGCCTCAGAGGGGTGCATATTATCTTTACACGAAGGAGATATGATCATCTGAGGGACCATCTAATCATCAACACACATCTATGGCTTTGTTATTGACCCCTTCCGGGTGTATAGAGATATTGCAAGAGGGGCCTTAAATTATTTAGCACCAGGGCCCATACACGGCAAAGGTCCTGATTACTAGAGAAATGACAAATACATATATAAATAATGACAGATGCTGTTTATTATCTCCAACTGTGACAATGAGTAAATAGAGAGAGTATTGTGGGGGGTAATTTGTGCTAAAACGTCTAACTTTCAAGTTCGGTTATCTAATGCTTTCAATTATATGTATTTATACGTGTACCTAAAATAACTTTGCTGTTTCTAATTAACCCTTCGCTCCTCATTTGTGTCTCTTAGTTCTATCTACTTTAACAATATGATTTTTTGAGAATTGTTGGTCATACGACAGGTTGTGCAATAGAGGGGGGCAGGAAGCCCCTTCGAGGGTGTGGTGGGCCGAGCATTCACACGCAGACACAGTGAGTCCTGGGAGTTTCAACCACAATTGAGCTTTTATATGTTGTGTGTAACCTTATTGGGCCCTGCCAGTGAGGTTTAGTTGGCTTTCCAAGGATCATCTGTTAGAACCCCCTCTCCAACCTGTATAAATACTCTGTGAAGCCACAAATTAGCATACTGAGCCACAGATTAGACACCCAAAATAATGCTGTATTTCAATAATAATCCTCCTCTATGTAATTGTACATGTACAATTTATGTTTCACTTACTTCTAAGAAGCCTCCACTTGCTGGAACTGCCCCCTTAATTCCTAGTGTCTATCATAGAGTGCCATGTTTCACAGCTGTTACATAAAGCAACTTCACACTACTCTCCTTTGTGATCGTGGCCTTCAAAACATGATACCCTTCATGAGAGACAACAGGAAGCAAGGGGAACATTCTAGAAGGTAAAACTCTGGGGGTAATTGAAGGGTACATTTTATTATCTGCTGAATGAAGAAGGGAGAGGGGAGAGGAGTTGGGATTTGTTTTTAGATCATACTTAAAAGCGGGTTCCCTGGTGGTCCAGTGATTAGGACTCGGTGCTTTCACGGCTGTGACCTGGGTTCAATTCCAGTCAGGGTACAAAGAGGTCACACCACCCTGAAGCCAAGCAGGGTTGGGCCTGGCCACTACTTGGATGGGGGACCACCTTCAAATACCAGGAGCTGTATGCTGTGGCCCACTGGAGAAGGAACTGGCAACCCACTCCAGTATCTCTTCCACAAAAACCAAGTGGATCAACATGACCATGGACATAACGATGTGCCTGGTATGTTACGGACCATGAGGTCACAGAGAGTTGGAAACAACTGAAAACGCAAAAAAAACTAAATTCTTAAAGATCATTAAAAACGGACTATACATTTTATTAGCTATTTCTTTATGAAGTGAATCATTGCAGAGAAATTAAGTACTATTTATGCTGCATTTGTGTGCAAATCAGTGGCCCCTGAATATTATTATCTGCTTTGATGTGCTATTTAGAATCCCAGATAGCTTGTTTATCCTTGTGGTGACCAAAACAATGACCCCCAGTGTTGTCATTCGGTTAAAAACCCCTCCGCAAAACTGTACAAGTACTCTGAGACACAAATTTCTATTGTGAACCACGCATAAGCCCCAAAAAAAGAATGTTGTATTTCAATCATAATTATTTACTGGTGGAAAAAAAGGTTAGTGCAATGTATAGATAATAATACATGTCAGACAAATACCTATATATCTATAGAAATCCCAAAGTTCGTATTAGATTGAAAATAGGAAGCCCTAAAGGTGCCTGGGACATAGTAACCATCAGAAGTGATGGAGATCAATAGAAGAGAGCGGTGTAATATGCCTCATGGCACTCGGCCTCTCTTCCTCCATGATTAATGAGCACAGATGGGTCACACATTAATGCTTCTCTATCCTATCGTCCTCCCCTGTGACACATTTGTACAATGATAAGCAGTAAATCTGACCAAGTATGGGGGGTGTAATGGAGCGAAGTGCTTCACCTCATAAGATAACGCTTTCCCCAGGGCCGCCATTAGAGAGGTGGAAGCTGGTGCAGCTAATCAGGGGCAGGAGTCAATATAGGACTTTAGGGTTAATCTGCACCTACTGCCTCTCGGTTATTAGTGGTGGAAGGGTATGTCAATATATATCAGACAGGAACATATCTATTGTACCAATTAGTTTTCCAGTTTGAGGGACGTGGAGATGCTGGAAATAAGCGAGTTTGTAATTAGAAAAATAAACCCAATGGCAGAAAATGGTTTTATTTTAGAAATTAACAAATGGATGGATGAAGAGTAACCATGGTATATCATAAGAGGACCAGTCGATCAGTGGGTCCTGATGCCATGCTCAGCGGCAGGGACCCATGACCAGGCAAGGATGATGGGTGGGATTTAGGTGGTTAGATGGGCCCATCAGGCAGGGGCGCCATCTGACAGAGTGGATGGGTGGGATTTAGGTGGCACGTGACCAAAGGGGAGGGTTTAGGGAGATTAGATAGGCCCATTAGATAGGGGCGCCATCTGACAGGGTGGATGGGTGGGATTTAGGTGGTATGTGATGACAGGGAAGGGTTTAGGGAGGTTAGATAGGCCCATCAGAAAGGGGCGCCATCTGTCAGGGCTGATGGTGGGATTTAGGTGGGAAGTGACCACAGGGGAGGGTTTAGGGAGGTTAGATAGGCCCATCAGGCAGGGGCGCCATCTGACAGGGTGGATGGGTGGGATTTAGGTGGTATGTGACGACAGGAAAGGGTTTAGCGAGGTTAGATAGGCCCATCAAGAAGGGGCGGCATCTGCTAGAGCGGATGGATGGGATTTAGTTGGTACGTGACCACAGGGGAGGGTTTAGGGAGAATAAATAGGCCCATCAGGCAGGGGCGCCATCTGACAGGGTGGATGGGTGGGATTTAGGTGGTATGTGACGACAGGGAAGGGTTTAGGGAGGTTAGATAGGCCCATCAGAAAGGGGCGCCATCTGTCAGGGCTGATGGTGGGATTTAGGTGGGAAGTGACCACAGGGGAGGGTTTAGGGAGGTTAGATAGGCCCATCAAGAAGGGGCGGCATCTGACAGAGCGGATGGATGGGATTTAGTTGGTACGTGACCACAGGGGAGGGTTTAGGGAGAATAAATAGGCCCATCAGGCAGGGGCGCCATCTGACAGGGTGGATGGGTGGGATTTAGGTGGTATGTGACGACAGGGAAGGGTTTAGGGAGGTTAGATAGGCCCATCAAGAAGGGGTGCCATCTGACAGTGCTGATGGGTGGGATTTAGGTGTCACGTGACCGCATGGGAGAGTTTAGGGAGGTTAAATAGGTCCATCAGGCAGGGCCGCCATCTTTTCTTAGCCCTGTCATCCTGCTAATTATTGGCCCACTAATCCATCCCTATATATTCAGTATGTTTAAAAAAAAATAGGAATATGCGTATGTCCTGTCTGTCAGTTAAGTATGAAGAACGTTATGTTAATGTTATATATGTGACATAGCTTTAATGGCGGGGGAGTAGCCTGATGGGATGAAGGATAAGCCTTTCCCAACGGGCAGGACGGCGGTTCGGCATTGGATACCCTGGCAGAGATTAGGATTATGCGATTCTACGGTAGGACGGCTCCTCCCCCAGTAATAATATAATGCTGAATAAAGTACTTAATAAACCCTGTAACCCATTTTACCCCCAAAACAGTTGTTTTGCTTGAGATATTGGATTTTATAGGGAATTTGTGTAAAGGGGTCAGATTATAAATAAGGTGTGCATGCTTGGGTCATGAGGTCAGGGGCTGGCAACACACGGTCAGAAAAAAGAAAAGAGGGCAAAGCGTCAGTCTGGGGTGCAATCAAGTCAAAGCCAAGATTTAGGAACCAAGAACAAGTACGGGGCACAGGAAGCACTTAGAAGTGGGTAAATAATTAGTTCCTCTTCTGAGTCTTTTATCAGGGAGTTGACAGATTTATCAGAAATTTAGGAGCCAGTCAAGTTAGTTAGGAGCCAGCCCAACATTTTTTTAAGATCCAGACTATAATTTTTATATAAAAATATATGAATAATAACTAAAAAGTTAGGAGACAGCAGTAAGATTTCAGGCGCCGTGGCTCCCAGGCGCCTAGAATTTGTCAAGCCCTGCTTTATATGCTATTTGAAGTCAAGTAAGGACTGAAAAGTCGTTGTGTGGATTTTATATAGAGAATAAATTATTGGCTTTTAATGCTAAATCGCATACAAAATATGAGTTATCAGAAAACCTCCCTTCTAATCCAGCCGCCATTAAAGGGTCACACCCACATGAAAAACTGGCTGTAGTTGGTATTCCTCATTTATTTCTAAAGTAAATCTTTCCTGAGATATTCAGATTTGGTTGTGCTATATTATTATGAGCATTATTCTGAATACTAATTAGCTGATTTGGCTATAATTAGGATCACAGTCTCCTTGTCTGTCTCGGTAGTGGTAAAAACAATGTTCCCCAATATTATTATGCAGTTAGGCCCCTTCCCCAAGCACTCTGAGATACAAATTTGCATACACATTTGTAAAAAGAAGCCTCACAAACAACGCTGAATATCTCACAAATGATTTGCTGAAGAAAAATGTACAATGTATAGACAGATTTTAATGCTCTAATGATACTTACTTGTTTTGGGGGTAGAGTCCCATTAAATGGCCGCTGCAAGGATCCAGCTCTAATTACTTATGAGTAGCAAAACTTATTTTCAGTTTATTAAGGTTGACAAAATAATGTATTGATATTTTGTGAGAAAACATACACTGGAAATACCTGATTTTCCTGCGGAAATCCTCCCGCCTTTTCCAAAAGCACCCAAGACTATCAGCATGGAGAGAAATATGGATTCTGTCTGGATGCTAACATCAATGATGGCAGTTTATGCAGGAAGGAATCATGGTATGTGTAGTCTCTCGGTAGAAGGAAGCAGGAGGAGCCAGACACTGATCTGTAGATCCCTGCATTGAGCTGCTGTTGGCTTGAAGATTAGTAAAAGGTTATAATCTGTACCTAAATGCAGTGTTTCTATTGGTAGGTACACTGTGCCTATGTAAGCGGCTCTGGGGGTGTGGAAAACACATTTTATTGTTAGATAAAAAACATCTGTGTGTGAATAGAATGACTCCATGTAACGTGTGTGTCTGATATGAGCAGCACGTGTTAGATTAGATAAAGGGAAACACAGGGAGATTTAGACATGCCTTTAACATGTAATTGTCATGTTACACATATATATTGTCCTGTTTATTTACAGCTATACGTACCAATTTCAGTAAATTAACTCCCAAGTTCCCCCAAATGACCCTATGGAGGGCTTAATGTTTTACATTATACCGGGTTATCTAGGGCGCTCAGACGTTGCACAATAATCCGTGTAACTCTATATATGCCGTGTCACTGTGACATTACTTTATTATAATTAACTCTATACTCATGGACAGATCTATAGGGAAACTAAAACATGTAGGTGGCAGGAATCACATGTACATTACAAATCTATACATTTTTCCCGGATTATAATCTAAGTTATAAACCCACATTTTGTGACTATTAGAGCTTTCTCTATATTGAATGACTGCACTGGGAGGTCACATGAGTCTCCTCACCGGTTACGTCATCAGTTGTGTAAAGCACCAGACCGTGTTTCTCTTTTTACAAATCATTGAACCAAAGCGTCTGTCCGTCTGAGTGTATCCGGGGACCACCCCCCACCAAAACCACAAAATCACCAAGCCGGCCGTAATACTAGGGCCAGGAGACGAAAGTGAAAGACAATCGGTACGGACTGGGACATATTTGGGGGGTAATCCCTAGTTCATAACAACCAATCATTATACTTATGGTGGGCTAAAGAGTGATAGAAGCCCTCCACTGTACAAAAAAAATATATATATAAATATACATAAATAAAATTTTTTAAAAAAAGTAATATATATATATATATCCCTTTGTGGATCACTACCTTGTCGTGGTGAAGGTCCTTGTGCACCTCAATTAAGCTGTGAGCTATACCATTGTCACCCAAAATGGGCAGGTCATAAAAAATGGGAGTCCACTGGGGAAGGAACTGGCACCCACTGCAGTATCTTTGTCAACCTTATGGATATGCACAACCTGACACAAGATGTGTCTACCTAGTCCATAGGGTCAGGGAGAGTCAGACACGACTGAACAACAATGCAGGAAGAAGTATCTCTCATGTCAAAACATGGACATCACAAACCATCAAGTTCTGTTGATTTAAATAAATATTAATGTAAACAATACTCAATGAATAATTGGAGTATTGCAGTATACTATCATACCATTTTTATTTTAATTGGAGTTAACGAGCTTTCAAGAGAATCGATTAGATATTAATGAGTGATTTGCTAATGACAAGGAGCAAACAGGCCATAAAGTATCCTTAGCGTGTTGGATTCTCCAGTACAAGGGCTCAGCAGCTGAGGGGTTAATGCTCCACATTTCCTTTAAGTCCCTTGCCCTCCCCTTTCATGGCTGTGTGGGCGTCTTGTGTTATCTGCCTTGGTTTCTCTCACTCTCATGTGACTCACGCACGCACCCTCTCTATTTTTTCTGACACTCTTCCGTAATCACTTGTGGTTTGTCTTTTCTTCTTCTTCTTTAACCCTATAAGTGCTGGCGGGAACCGGAACGAAGACCTATAGGCAGAGAATATTCTAAGTGTACGCGGCAAGTTCTTACTTACCATATACTGATCTAGACAGTGACGGAGCTACTGCTGGTGCAGCCGGTGCAAAGCAGTGTGGTAGTAAAGGAAGAATGATAATTTATTAGATAAGAATTGCATATAACCTTATTGTTTAGCACAACCAGAGACACAATAATTATGCCTGGAGAGCTGAGGTCTATCAGGTCGCGAAGCTGTGAGCTATACCATGTAGGGTCACGAAGATGGGAAGGTCGTAGCAGAGAGGTCAGACAAATTGCAGTTCACTGGAGAAGGAACTGGCAGTATTTGCCAAGAAAACCATATGGATAAGCACAACCAAAACCCAAATAGATGTGCCTGGCATGCTGTGTCCATATGGTCAACAAAGTCAGACACGACTGAACTACAACAAACTTGGATTTGTATGTAGCAAGAGGAAAGAAGGAGGAGTAAGAGTCACTGGGGGGCACAGATTCTGAACGACCCTAAATGCCCCCCCTGCTTGTGGTCACATATCTCATTTCACTTCCTTTTCAGAGTTGCTTCTCTTTACCAAACATGTCTGAGCATGCCCTGCAGCGAGCGCGCCAGACGTCACGGGCTGGGCCAAAAAAACTCATACAAGGGGAAGGGACGCTGGAAAAAACAGAAAGTAAACAGGGGCCGCCCCACTCTAAAAATGTAACCGCGCACCACGCGTGTCTCTCTCACCGTGCCACGTAACAGTGCAGCTTGCTACTTTCTATTACTAGTGTCAAGTAAGGTGCCTTTTGTTGCCTTGGGGAAACCTGAAGATGCTAAATTTTAATGTTACAATGTATCCACCTAGGAGATCTACATCCTATGTTAAAGGGCCGCCGTAGTTCAAGAAAAACGACACTTGTTCGTGATCTATGTGATATTAGTCTTGGGCGTAAAAACAATGTTTGGGAAAATATGATTTTTTTAATGCTTGGTTAGGAATCAGTGTGTGTTATTATATTTATAAGTGAAAGAAGCATGAGGGAACAAGATGGTGGAGACTATGTTAGATAATTGGATCACAATGAAGTTTACGCCACATACCATTGGTATCACTGGTCCAGAAGCAGACTGCTTGCATCAGTAAATGCAACTATAGCTGTCCGGAAATATAAGTGCCCCTCACACACAAAATTAGCGATGTTCGGTAACAAAGAAGATTTAAAAAAATAATAGCCACAGAGCCATTTATCAATGGGACACTTAAATGTAAGTATTAAATCTCTGTGTGGGTCTTGGAATTTTTCTGCTGGGTCACTTCTTAATTACTAAACGTCGTTCTTAATTAAACTTTAAACTAATTTCAATATCTTATACTTGATCTGGCTATTTAAAAAGTGTGTTTCAATAAATTTGGCCTTTTCTGTGTTTGTTTTGTTTAACATCTTCCTCCTATGTCGAAGGGGTTAATTTTTCCCAAATAGGACAATGCAGCCCCCCTCCCCTCTCCTCCCATCTTCCTTCCACATCTTCCTAAAGAGGGCAGGATGTAAGGCGGCCTCCCCCACCGTCCCTGGGGAGATCTGGTTGTGTCAGGAATGCTGCCAGACCTTCCAGCTCACTGGATTCCAGAGCTGTGAGGCAGATAAAAAAAAGGAGCGAGGGAGGGGGAGGAGGGCGAGGCCGGTATTCCTGTCATGTGATTGTGTGGAAGGCTCTGAGAAAGAACAGGATCTGTCTGAGGAACCCACCCAACGTCTCCTGGAGGAGGCCAGCAGCTTTTTTCCTGGCTCTCATTCACTCGCTTGTCAACTCTCACTCAACTGGAGTTATCTCCACTCACTTGTGAGAAACCCAACCCGGGCCCGGCGTGTGGGGGGATTAGAACCTACTACATAGTACAAGCTTAAACGACCATGTCTTGGTGCGTTTAGCTCTATTTATTTTTAAAATTTGGCTTGATTTGGACGTTGACCTGGCTTGGGACTTGGATGGACCTGTCCAATAGGGCAACAATATGGAGAGAAGCTGTCACCAGCAAGGAGAAGTTTTATATTGTTTGCCCAGACTTGTTCTTGGAAGGTCCACTCAAATTTGTTCTGCCTTAAAAGGGACATGGAAAGTCTCTGGATTTTGTTAGGTATATATATATATATATATATATATATATATATATATATATGGAATCTTTCCTGTTGGGTGGCCGCTGTGCCGTTCCTGACACAATTGTATGCCATAACCCTAACCTGTATCCCCTAGTCCTAACCCCAAGCCTAAAACCTTACTGTAACCCTAACCTGTCTCCCCTAACCCTAAAACAAGCACTTTCTGCTAAGATTCTAAGCTCAAAACAGGGCCCTTCAACTTTTGAATTTGTTAAACGTGTATTTCCCCTGTTCTTATCCTCTGTACAGCGCTACAGAATATGTTGGCGCAATACAAATACAAGATAATAATAATAACCCCAAGCCTAACGATAAAACCTAATTGTAACCCTAAATCCAACCCTAACCCCAACTCTAAAATTGAACTGTAAATCTAACCTGTATCCCCTAACCCTAAATCCATCCCTAACCCAAAGCCTAGCCATAAAACCCAACTGTAACCCTAACCAGTATCCCCTAACCCTAAATACATCCCTAACCACAAGCTTAACCATAAAACCGAACTGTATCCGTAACCTGTATGCCCTAACCCAAAATCCAACCCTAATCCTAACTCAGCCTAACCATAAAAACCTATCCTAAATCCAACCCTAACCCCAAGAGTAAACCTAATTTGTATCCTTAAATCCAACCCAACGCTAACCCCAAGCCTAACCTGTATCTCTTAACCCTAAATCCAAGCCTAACCATAAAACCTAACTCTAACCCTAATCTGTATCCTATAACCATAACCCCCAAGCCTAACCCTAAAACCTAAATGTAACCCTAGCCTGTATCTACTAACCCCTAACCATAACCCTGTAGGAGTGCATCGCAGCGCTATGAGCAGCACCACACATTACCGCATTCCTATCACTAGATGTTGCGGCACGGCAGCCTTGAAGCGCACAGCATTTGCGGCCAACCAACAGGAAAGGTCCTATATAAGTATTTATTTACATTTATGAATTTTATTTTATTAAGAAATTGTTAATAGCTTCATTATTACTGAATAAATCTGTACAAACAGTCCCTGGTTGGGTACATCAAGATACATACTAGCCAATAATGAGAATGTCCAAGGCCATATCTTCTACATAGCCATAAAGATATGTTATAATATAGTATAATGGTAATAAAACATAGAGGTTAATGCAGTAAAGGAGACTTATATCTGAACAATATGCAACTTATAGCTTATTTAAAGGGCCTCTGACACACCAAAATAAAGTATCCCCAAATGTTTTTTTAAGGTTATTCTTAATAGCATGAAAAATACTGATCCAAATGGACTAGCTAGTATCTGTGCAGCATTTTTATGCAAATGAGTGGCTTCTGAATACTAATTAGTTGTTTTGATGTGATAATTAGAATCAGTCTGCTTTTCTGTCCCTGTGCTGGCCAAAACAATGACCTCCAACGCTGTCATTCAGTTAGTACCCCCTCCCCCACTCTTAACAATCACTGCCATTAGCACACAGAATTGCAAAACAATGTTATACCTTGGAATGATATACTGTAGAGAAAATGGCTCATACAATGTATAGCCAGGTTTTATGGGTTTTTTTTATGATTAAACCAACAGTTTGGGTAACAGTGTTCTTTTAAGCATTTGTAATCTTCAGTTTCTGGGATCCCTGGTGTTCCAGTGGTTAGGATGCGGTGCTTTCACCGCTGCAACCTGGGTTCCATTCCAGTCAGGGAAGAGATCACACCACCCTGAAGCCAAGCAGGGTTGAGCCTGGTCAGTACTTGTATAGGAGACCACCCAGGAATACCAGGATCTGTAAACCATACCAAATTTAAAGTGGATATGATAGTTGAGATTCAACACACCGACTTCAAAATATAGTCAAGCTGTTTGTGTCAGATTCACTTTAAGATATTTAAATTATACATCCCCCCCCCCATCAGCTCTAATGCATATTAACCCTGCTTCTGAATCGCTACCTTTTTGTAGTGAAAGACTGTGTGTACCTCACTGAAGCTGTGAGCTATACCATGGAGGGTCACCCAAGATGGGCAGGTCATAGCAGAGAGGTCAGACAAATCATAGAGAAGGAACTGGCACCCACTCCAGTAGCTTTGCCAAGATACCCTTATGGATAAGCACGACCAGACACAAGATGTGCCTGGCGGTGCTGTGCACATATGGTCACTAAGAGTCGGACTTGACTGAAGGACTGAACATCCTGGAGTTTAATAAACATACTCTTTTGTAGAACTACACCTTGAAATTATTCTATATCACATATTATAATTGTCAAACTGTGATTCGTAATCATGTTTGCAAGCCTTGCATAGCGTTGAGGCACAGAAGTCTTCCGACCTCGCACGACTAAGGCGGCGCTCATTGCCGGCGAGCCTTGCATGAAAAACGTGGGACTTGCGAGCCGTTGAGACATTGAAGCATGCGGGACTTAGGCTACAAGAACTTAGGAAACACTGGATTGCATTAGGCTGCAAGAAGTTGAGGGACGCGGCACTTAGAAAAAAAAATTACAAACAGCAGGACTTTGAAAAAGAAAACACGAGGTTGCGAAGACGCATTTAACGGCCAATCAAAAAACACCAAAAACACAAAAATAAAAAAACACACACACAGCACGGGGGGGACATCCAGGACATCTGGAAGTGAGGTTATACACAAATTTATGCACTCGGAAATCGGCCAAGCGAGAGAAAAAATGGCGGACAAAAAAAAAATGAAACCAAGGCTACATGACCCCGTAGCGCGCAAAACACTGCCACACTATTACGAAGGATGGAAAATGCTCGCAAACCGCGTAAGACATACAATATTCGCCGCCAGTTCACAGCACTAACATGTACATTACCACATTTCGCTTTTGAAATGGTGGTTCTCCAGCCTAAACAAACAATTGGCCCTCGCGCACGCAGCCTATTTACACTGCACAGTTAGCACATTGCTGACACTTTCTCCTCAGATGATCAAGTCTCCCTGTACATTTTAAAAAATACACCAAAAAGATTGTTAGCTCTTCAGGATATTAATTGCTGCATATTAAGTACAAATAGGTAATGTATATTAATTTATTAAATATAGTAAAGTATATTAATTATTACTAAAAATAAATTTTAAAAAAATCTCATATTTTACACTGCCCTTACTTTATAAATAATGCTCACTGGCTGACAGGTAAAGGACTCTCAAAGCATTTAAATATTTAAATCACTTTAATATGCTCTGACACCCAATACATTTTTGCGAGCCCACACACGGGACTATGGCGCTGTATGCGACGGCGCTCATTGCACTGTGATCCTCGCAGTAGACTCCCATTGTGTGACAAACCGCATTTCAACACTTTGTTATTGACCCGTCATTTTTGACGGGCAAGTTGCTAGTATTTTTATAATGCAAAATAACCTTTATATGCTTTGGGATCTGTATTAATGAAGGGAGGAGATCCTGAATACATAGGAAGTTTCTGCATGAGCAATAGGAATATGGTAGCAACAACTGCCAGTGCATTGGTTAAGTCTAATGGAAGGGTCAATTTAAAAGCACACAAGAAATAACAGGTTGGATCAGTTGATAAAAGAAAATATGGGTATAAATTATAAAAAATCTAAAGACTTTATTTGCTTTCTAAAATCCTTTTACCTGTATAGGACCACAGCAACCCACTAATTGTAATATTAATTAGGGACATTCTAGTATTACATCTGCCACCGTATCACTTCCCCATAGCCTTATCACATGATCTTACTTAGCTGTACAGTCATGCATTACATACAGTACGTGTAACAGGGTCATCCCATTAGAAACGCATCAGATTCCACAAACTACAATAGATTGTTCTTGTTATTTCTGAATTTAAAGTAAATAATCAGTAGTAGGCCATGCACGCCGGCTGTGGGTCTTTCACAAGCCACATAAATAGGAAAGTGACTTCACTGGGTTGGGTTTGCCCAATGTTATGTCACTTAAATCAACAGTGGGGACGAGCACTGGACGACTGCCGATGTAAACAGGCCGTGCTGGCAGTACCCAACCAGGAAGACTGGGGATTGAGAGGAAGGCAGAGTATTAATGACTCCTACAAGGTCAGCACTAGGGATTTTCCATCTTGTGAGCTCATCACCCTGTTCATTTCCTTCACTGGTTATTACTTCTCAATTTGCAAGTGTGTATTTCCTCTAAACAGTGTATTCATATGGCCAAACATGTTCTTCATACAAACATGGGACACGGCAAAGCTTCCAGATATCGCAGAAAAGCACACAAATAATAATAAGGTGGCTAGTACTAAATGTTTGAGGAAAAGTTTGGGATCATTAGCAAACAAAGGTCGGATAAATCTATAAGAGCTTGACAAAGCCTAGGAGCCACAATTCCGAAAACTGTACTTCTAGCTCCTAAATGTAGTTATTACACTTCTATATCAATATGTGATCGATAACCTGGCTCCTTCTATAACAATATGTGATCAATAACCTGGATCCTTCTATATCAATATGTAGTCAATAACCTGGCTCCTCCTATAACAATATGTGATCAATAACCTGGATCCTACTATATCAATATGTAGTCAATAACCTGGCTCCTCCTATATCAATATGTGATCAATAACCTGGCTCCTTCAATATCAATATATAGTCAATAACCTAGCTCCTTTTATATCCATATGTAGTAAATAACCTTGCTCCTCCTATATGTAGTCAATAACCTGGCTCCTCCTATATCAATATGTGATCAATAACCTAGCTCCTTTTATATCAATATGAAGTCAATTACCTAGCTCCTTTTATATCAATATGTAGTCAATAAGCTGGCTCCTCCTATATCAATATGTAGTCAATAACCTGGCTCCTCTATCAATGTGATCAATAACGTGGCTCCTCCTATATCAATATGTGATCAATAACGTGGCACCTATATCAATATGTGATCAATAACCTGGTTCCTCCTATATCAATTTGTAGTCAATAACATGGCTCCTATATCAATATGTAGTCAATAACCTGACTCCTCCTATATCAATGTGATCAATAACCTGGCTCCTATGTCAATGTGATAAATAACCAGGGTCCTTCATATCAATGTGATACATAACCTGGCTCCTTCATATCAATGTGATACATAACCTGGCTCCTTCATATCAATGTGATACATAACCTGGCTCCTTCTATAGCAATATGTAGTCAATGACCTGACTCCTATATCAATATGTAATAAACTCCTAAACATTTGTCTAGCTCTCAAGAAACTCGGCTGACCTCTTAAAATGAAGGATCTCATTCTCCACCACTCTATCTAGGGCCATTAATGATTTTTTTATGGAGGGGTAGATGAAGAAGAGCATGTCCAGTTGCAGCGACTTAGATATTAAAGAAATAGATAGACATGCTCCTTCAACTGAGATAATTACCAGCCCTGGGGAGTTAGGAGTATGAGGTGCATTATAATACAAGCCTAAACACTTATTCACAATTACCCCACATTTCCACTTATTATCCACCATTACCAATTAAACTCATTTATATACTGTTCATTTCTACAATGACTGAACCTTCAGTGTATTTACATCTAAGTTGCAAATGTAAGCTGCAAATGGTGACAACATGCTAGGATTAAATGTGTGAAATAGCAAAAACAGGATGCTAAAAAACAGCAGTTAACAAATATTTGTGAAATTTACAAGCCAGGTGATGGATTGTACATGGAGATATATGCCTAATCCCTAACATTGCAGGAGCTGTGGGTGCTTGGATATATGCAGCTGGCCTTAATAGCACCCATTTAATCTTCAGGTATATGGTCCAGGTATATGGTTAAAGTGACTGTTTACTGTACAATATTTACATTAAAAAAGAAAAGCTACCTATTGTATGCCTTTCCATTACTATCATTACATTGTCCCTTGGCAGGGAAGGTGATTATAAATAACACATTACTATCTTGTGTAATGTTTTACACCCTGGGGATTCACATCATTTACAAGAAAAAAGGTGTCAATGAAGATAATAACGATGCTAATCAGAACTATGTAATATTAAAGTCATCTTAAATGCAACTTCCTAATAATAATTTGCACAATACGTCCAATTTTGGAAATAATTCTAAATATGTTTTGGTGCCTGCTAGAATTACTCCCAGCAACTAATGACCTTTAACCCACCCAGGCTGGGGGTCACCAACGCCCCTCCACAACACCTGCTCCCTATCTGTACAGATACCAAGAGGTGGGGCAAACCAGGAAGCTCTAAACAAAAGAGGGCTTTAAATTGGACTTTACCCTGTAATATAGCTATAAAAGGAAATTCCCAGCCTGCTTTATTATTGTAACACTGACAGACCTTTACATATTTAGGGAATCATTTATAAAAAAAAAAAAAAAATATGTATAAATTAACTAACTATTTAATTGAACACAGAACACACAGGGTGATTTGTCCAAATAGTAAAAACAGGACATGTGGTATTTGCACAAATTCCAGGTCACTGGAAAATATTTCAACATCTCAAACACTCCTCTGTATAAAGGTGAACTGGCAGTGCAGATAGATCAAAGTCTAATGGAAACTTGTTTATACATAGCATGACTGCACAGGATAAACCATTACTCTATTAGTGACACAGAATATGTTCTAGATATGAAATAAATATAAACAAAGCCATTTCCAAAGAGTTGTGGTTACAAATTGCTGTTGATAAGGTCATTACCCAGTTGGAGATACAAATTATCAATTTAAAGCTCAGAATTTTTAAATACAACCAACAGCAATTATGTGTCTGAATATGTTGAGCTTTTCGGTGTCCATTTAAATTGAATAGTGTCATTTAACCCCCCAAAGAAGCTGCCATAGCAGTGCATGGGTAGCTTACCCCTTTTTTCCCTCCAAATACCAATTAACCAGAAAAAAGCACAAACTTTTCAAAATATTTAATACGTGTCAAACACGTAGAAACGTCATTTTTACAGAAATCCAAGTTACAGCATTGGGCATAAAAATACTGTAATCCACGATTTGTATAGATTGCAGCCCAAAAGCCATCTTCTAAAACAAAGACAGGCCGGAGGAGGCTGTGCAAGTCATGGTTATTGTCATGTACAGAGCTGGGTGTTTCACACAAGCACCAAGTCTGACCAGAGAGCCTTCAAGAAATACAAATACAATACACTTATAGGGGTGCTTTTGTCTTTACGCCCTAATAAGTTTACACAGAAACACTTAAACAATCACTTCCTCATGCTTATACAATGTATCAAGAACGATGAGAGATGTCTGGGGGTGGCAGTACCAGGCAGGGCAAATACTACAACTTGTACAGGGCTTATTGCTGAAAATACCATTGTTTGGGTTTAAGTGAAAGGGTCTTAAAATGGATAGTTCAGTTAATTTATACATAAAATATAATTTCTAATCAATTTTAAGGCAGATTCACTTACAACAAAATACAATAATGATTTAATCTAGGTGTAGGGAAAATGTTGGCGCGTTACAAATAAACAATAAGATGTTTTACGGCTTTAGAATCACATTTGATAAATGGCAAAAAATGGGCAAATAAGGAGTCTAATACAAGTTGAGTACAGGAGCCAAGGGCCCATGTCAGTTAATTGGTATGTGCTATTTCAAGTCAGGACATGAAACAGGAAGGCGTGGCTCTGGGAAATAAAGCTGTGGGTCCCAACACACAATGGTGGGAGAGGGTAGTGAGCAGATGGGAACTTCCCTCCCCCCTCCCTAAATGGGGAACTCCCCTTGCACGTGGTGACCAAAGGATAGAGTGGGGGGGATGGGTAGACATTCTTCCAGGAGAGGGGGGTTTAATGGCCAGATGTATAACACCCTGGGGGGCCAGACATATACAGACAGTATTGTAAAATCTTGTTAACCCTGTGGAGGGAAAAACAAACTAAAAACATAAAAATTCTGATCTTAACACTCTACCAATGCCCTGTGAGATTAGCACTCAGACCATATTAAAAAAATGTCTTATTACATTTTAGAAGTTGTATAAATATCAAATAAGGAAACTGTCTTAAACACGCCGCTTACACTATAATACCGGTCTTAGATGCATGTATGGTCGAACCGGTTGTTAGGCTCAAATCTAAGTCTCATGTAGTGGTTAATATAAATTGCACTTTAAGCCTAATCTAAAATGAAGTGAAAATATACAAGCACTATTATTGAGAGAATTTAGAGGGTTAAAATTTGAAACAAAACACTAAGACATATCTGTCCATAAATTTGCAACTAATCCATAGCACCAAATAACAGGAGACCTATTATCCTAGTACTGGGAGGTGATAAACATCCAAGAGGGAAATATTGTCAACTACTCTGCTGGGTCTTTGCATCTCTGAAAAGCTTTATAGGGATATTAGCAAGTTCTGGGGCATCAGACTAGCTATACCTTCCAGGTAGGAGGATCCCATGAGTATCTCTACTGATAGTTTTCTCCTTTGCCTACTGGTAAAAGCAGCATGTTTAAGAAGTTAAAGTTATCTTATTTAACAATTATACAGGGTGTCAGGGACCAAGGAAATAGTCTGGCCACATAGGAGATATTACATATTAGAAGTACTGATCTTAACACACCACCAATGCCAGAGGGACCTGCAGCACCAGCCCAACTGCTTTTAGGGAAAGTAGAAGCAGGTCATCAGCGAATAACATAATAGAGAATTAACAAGTAGGATCATGATCCTACAGAACAAAACACCACATTACTTAACTCTTTCGATGTTATCATCCTCTGGCAAGGTAGGGGTTAAGTAAACAGCCCAATTGCCACCCCCTTTCGTAATTAAGTGCTCCAAATGATAACAGATCCGACATTTAAATAAAAAGAAGAAGATTCCACCCTCAGCTGGACATAAAGCACAAATACAGACACATAGAGAGGCCTCCAGGTCAGCCCATATAGGACATTCTAGCTGTGTGTCACTGCCCCTGTCCTGGGGGATCTGCTGGACATAAAGCACAGACACAGTCTCCAGGTCAGCCCAACCCTGCACATGATCCTTTAATATATAAACATTATCCATCACATATCTGTGAGTCACTGCCCCTGTCCCGGGGTATCTAGTCCAGTCCTATGTTCTCAGAAGGCCTCAATGGCAGTGCTCCAGGGGGTAATACTGGGGCTGATGGCCCTCTCGCTGCAGCCCTGTCCTGCAGGGGCAGTAGAGTCCAGCTCTTGCACCTCCTGGGCAGGCTCCTCCGTGCTCTCAGGCTCCTTACTGCTGAGCAGTCCTGAGAAGCCAGATCCGAAGATACTGATGAGGTTGGCCACGTTCTCTGTCTCCATCTGCTCCTCGACCTCGTCTCCAGGCTCAGGCACCTCCTGCTCTCTCCGGGCGCGCTTTATTGCTGGTCCATCCTGCTGGCTGTCCCCGGTTCGTTTCCTGCAGCATGCTGGGCTTGGGGGCTCGTGCTCGGGCCGTTCTGTGCACGAGCAGTGTGAGGGCTCCTCGTCCTCCGCTCTGTCAGGCGGGCACTGGCAGGTCCTGGAGTCCCTATGCTCGGTGCAGTCCTGCGGGCTTGGGTACACCCCCTGCGCCTGCAGCTCCTCCTGTGCCTGGCTCAGATACACCTGCTGGGCGCTCCGCAGGACCAGGGACACCATCAGGTTCTTGTGTAGCTTGATCCCGCCTCGCTGCACTCTGGAGTGGTAGATCTTGCCCAGTGAGATGCTCACAATACGGTGGGCCTCCAAGCGGAAGCCGAGCCCGGGCGGTGCTTCCCGGCTCTCTGGTTCGCGGCTCAGCTCTACTTCTCGGTGCATTTTATGTGCGGGCCCTGGTGCCGTTTCGTTTCCCAGCGTTGCGGTTTGTTCTGTCACCTCAGACTGAGCAGCGTGACCTTCCCGCACCAGTTCCCAGCGCCAACTAAGCGCGGGCGCGCTCTCCCCTTTGTCTTATATACGTGGCGCGTGACGTCCCCAGTGACCAATCATCGAGCTTCCCCGGCTCCCCCTCCCCCCTCTGTATCGCTCGACTTTCTCTCTGTCACGTGACGTGACAGCCAATAGGCGGCCAAGAATCAGACCACCTAGATTCGAACGCCGGCCCGCGGAGATGTCTCTTAAATCGGCAACGCCAGAACAGCGTGTGTGTGTGTACGTGTGGCGCGCTTCATAGTGTGTTGCTATGGATACTGAGTATTCCTACCAGAATATCCACCAACGAATAAAGCATAATACACTAATAATACAATAAAATACTTCAATAATACATTAATAATGCAATACACAACGAGACAATGGTATAATAATAGTAATAATACAATAATAACAATGAATTAATAATAAAAATACTTCAATAATACTACAAAGTAATACAGTAATAATAATACAACCACTAATGTCGTGTTTTTCTTGTTGATTCGTGGAACTAAACGTGGTCTTGGACAAAATATTTATTTAAAATATAAATAAAACATTCTTTATATTTATACTTTATGTTTAGATATTCCTCATTACAAGGGCCCGTTTGTTTATCGACTGATTCTGTTACTTTATTAGGACACACCCTATTGTGAAAGTAATGAGCTTTTCAGTTGGAGGTAATGAAAGCACTGGCTGTTGTAGGTGCCACTGAAGAAGGAACTGGCACCCACTTCGGTATCATTGCCAAGAAAACCTTATGGGTAGGCACGATAACATACATAACAATTGTGCCTGGCGTGCTGAAGCCCATAGGGTCTTAGAGAGTCGGACAGAACAGAGGGTTCCCTGGTGGTCCAGTGGTTAGGATTCAGTGCTTTCACAACTGCAACTTGGGTTTAATTCCAGTCGGGGAACCAAGAGGTCACACCACCCTGGTGCCATGTAGGGTTGGGCCTGGTTAGTACTTGTATGGGAGACCACCTTGGAATACCAGGAGCTGTATGCTGTGGCCCACTGGAGAAGGAACTGGCAACCGACTCTAGTATCCCTACAATGAATACCAAGTGGACCAGCATGGTGTGTCACAGTCCATGAGGTCACAGAGAGTCAGAAACAACTGAACAAAGAAATAAACTACTTTAGATTAAGGGTAGTAGATAAGTGTGACAACCTTCCAGTGAACATGGTAAGTAATGTAAGCATGCCTGGGATACTCATAAAGCTCTACTGAGTCTTAATTAAATCAACATTTTATGGAGATATAATGGGCAGACTAGATGGGCGTTTTTGGTTCTTAGCTTTGGTTATGTTTTATGGGCACACAGCCGCCTCCATTGCCTAGACCATTGCTACCACATATCAGTTACCCTCCTCCCTCAAACCCCAACCTTCTAGATTGTAAGCTCTTCGGGTTAGGGACTTCAGCTCATCACCAAACTCTCTCTTACCGTATTGTATTATCATTTTTTTTCCTTAGTAACTTGCCTGCTGTACCCGCTATACTTTATTGTACCTTTTTAAATAACGCTACGGGAATTGAAGAATAATAATGTGTCCAAGTGGCTGTACACACCATGGTATCTTTTTTTAAACAGATATATACACCACTATACGTATAATGGAGTGTTTGTTGCCAGACTGTGAGCGTTGCCACTTTAAAGGGCGCTCTGTTTTGGTCGTGAGTTGGTTCCCAGGCTGATGTAATGCTTCTGTAAGTTTCAGACTGGGTCATGTGATGTGTGAGGTCAGAGGCCGGCCGCTTTGTGTCTGTCTGGGTGCAGCTAGCAAATGTATGTGTGAGCACAGGGATATGGCCTTGTATGTATACACTGAGCAGGGCAATGTGTGCATGGATCTGTATGAATAGAGCGTGTATACTGTGTGCATGGATCTATAAAAATAGATTGTGTATACATGTGTGCATGGATCTGTAAAAATAGAGCGTGTATACATGTGTGCATGGATCTGTACTAATAGAGCGTGTATACATGTGTGCATGGATCTATAAAAATAGATTGTGTATACATGTGTGCATGGATCTATAAAAATAGATTGTGTATACATGTGTGCATGGATCTGTACTAATAGAGCGTGTATACATGTGTGCATGGATCTATAAAAATAGATTGTGTATACATGTGTGCATGGATCTATAAAAATAGATTGTGTATACATGTGTGCATGGATCTATAAAAATAGATTGTGTATACATGTGTGCATGGATCTATAAAAATAGATTGTGTATACATGTGTGCGTGGATCTATAAAAATAGATTGTGTATACATGTGTGCGTGGATCTATAAAAATAGATTGTGTATACATGTGTGCATGGATCTGTAAAAATAGAGCGTTTATACATGTGTGCGTGGATCTCTAAAAATAGATTGTGTATACATGTGTGCATGGATCTGTAAAAAAAGAGTGTGTATACATGTGTGCATGAATCTGTACTAATAGAGCGTGTATACATGTGTGTCTGGATCTGTAAAAATAGATTGTGTATACATGTGTGCATGGATCTGTAAAAAAAGAGTGTGTATACATGTGTGCATGAATCTGTACTAATAGAGCATGTATACATGTGTGTCTGGATCTGTAAAAATAGATTGTGTATACATGTGTGCATGGATCTGTAAAAATAGAGCAGGTATACATTTGTGCGTGGATCTGTAAAAATAGATTGTGTATACATGTGTGCAGGGATCTGTAAAAATAGAGCGTGTATACATGTGTGCATGGATCTGTAAAAATAGATTGTGTATACATGTGTGCATGGATCTGTAAAAAAAGAGTGTGTATACATGTGTGCATGAATCTGTACTAATAGAGCATGTATACATGTGTGTCTGGATCTGTAAAAATAGATTGTGTATACATGTGTGCATGGATCTGTAAAAATAGATTGTGTATACATGTGTGCATGGATCTGTAAAAATAGATTGTGTATACATATGTGCATGGATCTGTAAAAATAGATTGTGTATACATGTGTGCATGGATCTGTAAAAATAGATTGTGTATACATGTGTGCATGGATCTGTAAAAATAGATTGTGTATACATGTGTGCAGGGATCTGTAAAAATAGATTGCGTATACATGTGTGCATGGATCTGTAAAAATAGAGCATGTATACATTTGTGCGTGGATCTGTAAAAATAGATTGTGTATACATGTGTGCAGGGATCTGTAAAAATAGATTGTGTATACATGTGTGCATGGATCTGTAAAAATAGATTGTGTATACATGTGTGCATGGATCTGTAAAAATAGATTGTGTATACATGTGTGCATGGATCTGTAAAAATAGATTGTGTATACATGTGTGCATGGATCTGTAAAAATAGATTGTGTATACATGTGTGCATGGATCTGTAAAAATAGATTGTGTATACATGTGTGCATGGATCTGTAAAAATAGATTGTGTATACATGTGTGCATGGATCTGTAAAAATAGATTGTGTATACATGTGTGCATGGATCTGTAAAAATAGATTGTGTATACATGTGTGCATGGATCTGTAAAAATAGATTGTGTATACATGTGTGCATGGATCTGTAAAAATAGATTGTGTATACATGTGTGCATGGATCTGTAAAAATAGATTGTGTATACATGTGTGCATGGATCTGTAAAAATAGATTGTGTATACATGTGTGCATGGATCTGTAAAAATAGATTGTGTATACATGTGTGCATGGATCTGTAAAAATAGATTGTGTATACATGTGTGCAGGGATCTGTAAAAATAGAGCGTTGCTGGCGCTCCATGCCAGCAACCGAGGCCCTCGCTTTGCGAGCCCTCAAGCGTGAGCAACGGGTCGAGCTGGCTCGTATGCTCACAACTATATATGTGATATATATATTTATATATATATATATATATATATATATATAAAATACCCTTTTAAGCCATGAGCTGAACTTCTATAGGAGGCCAAAGCTTCGGACACTTATTGAGAGACACATAGATAGATAGATAGATAGATAGATAGATAGATAGATAGATAGATAGATAGATCTCAACTGCAGCCTCACATTCAGGATCATGGAGGTTATCACATACAGATAGGGGAACATGATCCGCAGCCTCCACGCCAGGTTGAAAAAGATGAGCAGGGTGCGGGTCAGGCCCTTGGAGAAGGCCCCATATGATTGTACAACGGCGGACTGTGAGAGCCTGACTGCCAACTGGGCCAGGGCCGCCATGCACCCACGGGCCAGCTCACCTGGTGCTGTCCGGGCACTGCAGCATCATATGAGGCCGGGACAGGGGCACCGAGAGCGGCCGATCAGCTGCTCAGACACGCACTGACCCGGAAGAGGCTCGGAGTGCCGCCTCCTAACACTGGGCCTTGGACACAGGGTGATGGGAGGGTATATGCCCGGTGTGGGGGGATATTGCAGGCCTATGTGCCTCAGGGTGGAGGTCGTATTACAGGCCGGTGTGCTCCGAGGGCCTCAGTTGCCGGTGCGCTTCGGGAGGGCCTCAGTTGCTGGCATGGAGCGCCGAAGCAACGGGTCGAGCTGGCTCGTATGCTCACAACTATATATGTGATTGTAAGTCAGATTAAAACCCCCTGTGTTATTTGATGTTGTGACTCTGGCGGCCAAGTTTTATTAAGGGGTTTATATAAGTGCTAATGTTTTAAGTTTTTTGCATAATTGACCATTATTTGATTTTTTCCCCCCAAACGTCAGTGGTCCTAAGCAACCAATTGTATTTATATGTATTTATTTGTGCAATCAAGTTCCATGGTGGTCCAGTGGTTAGGATTTGGTGCAACCTGAGTTCGATTCCAGTCAGGGAACCAAGAGGTCACACCACCCTGAGGCCAAGCAGGGTTGGGCCTGATCAGTACTTGGATGGGAGACCATCTAGAAATACCAGGAGCTGTATGCTGGGGCCCACTGGAGAAGGAACTAGCAACCCACTCCAGTATCTCGGCCATGAATACCAATTAGATCAGCATAACCATGGACATAAAGATGTGCCTGAGGTCATAGAGAGTCAGACATGACTGAACGACAAAAATGTGTGAATGACCTGCATCTAAGACCATGCACCTTGCAACATGCTCTGGGGCTGGGGCATCATTTAATTATCTGGTGTATATGAACATCCTGTAATTTTGTCAGTAGCTAATCCTTGTGCAAACTACAATGGGGAAACAATACTGTGCTGCTGATCTAAACCCGTCAGCCTGATGCACAGTGGGGGACTGGCAGCGCCAGAGATCAGAGAAAGGAAGGGCTAATGGGAGAGGGCTGGGGGCCTAATGCACCCAAACAAGAATAATACAGAAACTCATAGCGCAGGGCTGGTAGGAAAATGCAGGAAAGATGAATATATATATATATATATATATATATATATATATATATATATATATGTGTATGTCGTTCAGTCGTGTCCGACTTTCCTTGACATTCTGCACCACAACACATCTATCGTTATGTCTCTATCTATTTAAATATATTATATTTTTTTTATTCATGTCTCAGTATGCTCACTATATAAAACATAATTGTGTTGATGATTTGGACCCTGGATGCACCCAAGATACTGTGGCAAAGGAGGGCATTTACATTTCTGGCGGAGGACTTGCCGTTATTCTTGCAAGTGTCTACTTCTGAGCATATACTGATCAAGGGGTGGGTGTCAAATTCTAAAAGACACAATTATATAATAATCCATGTTCTCTCCCTCTATTCCTTGCTTCTCAATAAATAAGTGCTCCCTCCCCCAGACTCCAAGCTGATCGGAAGTGCTAAAGCCAGGGAAAATTGAATATTCTATACAAAAAGTCTTAAAAAATGTAGATTTTCTCTAAAACCATGTTTATGCTCATTTCTTACCTAGCTACCGGTCTTTTAAAGGTTCCCATGTATGACTTTGCACTGCAAGAATTTATTACCTCCCCCTCCACACACACATTAAATCCTGAGAAAAATGCTGCGTCTGTGGGCAATTGAGGCAGCCATGCTGGTGGTGCCAGGGCAGGACCATATCCACAATGTCAATAAATACATGAATTTACCCACATGTGTTAGGCACATCCTGCAAATGTCAACCAGACTACAATTAAAGGGACACAACCAATGCATGTAAGATTGTAACATAATAAAACTTGGCGTCATTTACTAAAACATGTCCAAGAACCATGGAGACCCAAAGCCGTAACCAGGCTGACGAGGCTAATAATTCCTGGAGTCTGCACATGCTTAGCCTTTTCACTTTCATTTGTCTTTCAACTTAAAACAATACATCCAGATCCCCATGGGTAATTAAGATTCGTTGGCAATAATCACCTATTAGAATAGGATACCAGGCTATGGTTGGTTTGTCAGTTAGAACATCCAACTTTAGTCTAACATTACTGTAAGTAAATCAATATTAATTACATTCAACTGATAAAGTACTTGTTATTATTTACAGGCCTAAATTATACCATATTTGGAACCTCTGTGGATCATAAAGCCTTTAATTTTTTCCTCCCACCGGATTTTCATTCTTTCCTGCCTCCATCTTCCCCACCCTGTCTTTCCTTATATTTACCCTCCCCTTCCACTTTCTTTGTTCCAACCAATCACTTTCTCCACTCCCACCATTTGTTGTTATCCTGATTCCCATACCTCTTCCACCCTTTATTGCTTTGCTACATTTCCCTTTCTCACCTCTCAATTCTTCCCCTCTTGATTAACCTCTCCGGGCCCTTTCCCATTTGTTTCCACCATTCCCTCCCATACTGTCCAGTTGGGGTGACTACAAACTGTCCCGCAGCAGCAGAGGGGCTAAACCCAGCTCTGCACAGAATATGGTGGCCTACATTCAGTGCCGGATCTACCTTTTTGGAGTCCCTAGGCAGTGAAGTGGAGAAGCCCCTGCAAGTGCATGCTCAAGGTTTTCTGTCCGTGAAGGATATCTCTCCCTTCACAGAAATACCAGATATTACCGTCATTTTAACAACATAGCTCCTCATACACACATTGTGCTATTACTTGTTTATTAAATGCATTTGATGGTGGGTCATATAGTACTATTTATATTTTTCTAAGCTAAAAAAATGGCGCCCTTCATAGGGAAGCACCTCTCAGCGGCTGCCTAGTTGGCCTAATGGGTTATCCGGCCACAACCTATTTCTGGTAACCCTTCCACATTGCATCATAAGCATGATACATGGGGGCTTTTATTGAGTGCTTTCCAATCATGTTAAAGGACAACATTCAGCTAATGATATCCTCTTGTATACACCTACATTAGATGAGAATTTCGAATAATTACTTTATAGAAATGTGATCAGATGAACATACGGGTGATCTCACCATCTATATTTTTGCCATTTTTTATTGATTCTCTACAGGGTGTATGGGTTCCCTGGTGGTCCAGTGGTTGGGATTCGGTGCTTTCACCTCTGCGGCCTGGGTTTGATTCCAGTCATGGAACCAAGAGCTCACATCACCCTGAAGCCATGCAGAGTTGGCTCTGATCAGTACTTAGATGGGAGACCGCCAGGGAATAACAGGATCTGTATGCTGTGGCCCACTGGAGAAGGAACTGCCATGAATACCAAATAAATCAGCATGGTCTGTTATGGTGTATGATGTCACAGAGAGTCGGACACAACTGAACGATGCAAACACACACACAAAGGGTGGATAGGGAAGTTGCAAGGGAGGCCCAAGTTATTTTGCATAGGGGCCCTCCATTCACTGCTCAGTACCTGGCACTATCTGACATCAATGCATATAAATGTATAATATTCTATACAGGGGTGATAGGAGGTGAGGGGCACACAAATATAAATGGGCCTAGGGCTGTATAAATAATATGCCCATGTATTTTTTACTTTTTTATATGAATTTCTGATGCTTTGGAATCTACATTTTTGATTTCCAACTTTCGGAGGTTGGCAGAAGACTTTGAGGTTTATTTTTTTTAGATTAATTTGAGATTTATTTTCTACCTGCACAGTGAGAATGTGTCATCTGTTAATGCCAGTGCTTTCAATAGATCTAATGGAAAGATTTTTAGTACACAAGGGCAGAAGAAGGTCTGAAAAGAAAATGGAACCTAGTGGTAAAAATAACTGCATAAAAAAATTAAATGTTATGTTTAATTTTTTATTTCAAAAGACATGTTCTCGTTATCAAGCATAGCTATGTAGAAAACCCTGTCCACAGTGGTCATTCTAGTGTCCAGAAGGTTTATAAAATAACTAAATAAAATAGTAAAATGGCCAACAACAGGAATTGGCCACAACTAGCCCCAGTGGCTATCCCAGAAATCTCTACATTGGCGCAGGAGAGCCAGGTAGTCATTCTTCCACTTAGTAGGACATTTGTTTATCTCTTAAAAACACATCCTCCTGTTTATTTCTGTTTAAGCCCTCTCCCCCCTTCCCACTCCTCTTTTTGACCTCTGCTCAGATCCTCAAAAGACCCCCCTGCTCTTACCCCCTCACCTTTCATGACCTCCTTCCCTCCCTATGCTTCCTCTACCCTTTCAGTATCCCCCCATTTGGGTCACATATCTTGCCCAAGGTCATCAGAGCCATAAATCTGAACTGTGGTCATACAACTGTGTGCGGCCTACACATTATAAGCAACTGTACGGGACATATTTGAGATATGTAGACCCCAGAATGATGATATACGTATTCTGTAGTCCATAGGGTCACGGAGAGTCAGACACAACTGAATTACTGAACAACAAAAAGCAAGATCAAAAAATGTTAACTTCAAATGTAAGATTTAATTGCTAATCGGTTACAAACAAACAAGGGTTCCCTGGTGGTCCAGTGGTTAGGATTCTGTGTTTTCACCGCTGTAACCTGGGTTTGATTCCAGTCAGGGAACCAAGAGGTCACACCACCCTCAAGCTGAGCAGGGTTGGGCCTGGTCAGTACTTGGATGGGAGACCGCTTGGGAATACCAGGAGCTGTATGCTGTGGCCCACTGAAGAAGAAACTGGCAACCCACTCCAGTATCTTTGCCAAGACAATTTTATGGATAAGCATAATCAGAGACATAAAGATAGATGTGCTGCGGTCCATAATGTCATAAAGAGTTGGACACAACTGAACAATTAAACAACAACAATAATTTGTACAAGTGGTTCCTTTAAGAATTGTTTGTATACAAGAAGGCATGAGGTTGGGGAGGGGTCTGCACTTCTCCGGCATCTCCATTCACCCCCACCCCCTCCCTTATCTTTGTCCAGAGATTCAGTCTGTTCTTATCCTAAAGCAAACAAAGACAACACAAACATAAGACATCTCATTCCGAGCCCCCCACAGGTAATACAATCTGCATTGAACTTCTTAGAATACAATGGCAGACAAGGAGGTGTTTGTGTCACCATTGTCTGGAGAATCCAACTGTAAACTCCAGCTCATTACACAGGGTGTATGTGGGAACTGCACCTTTAATGAAGGTTAATGTATCTAATTATATGTATCTCCTGACAGTATACTAATTAATGCTTATTATCTGGAAATACCTGTCTTCCCCTCTGTTTGTTTTTAATTGCTTATAATTGTAACATGTGCATTATCTTATCTTATCGCAGACTCTCTCACCTTTATTTCATCCAAACACATTAAGTACTAATGCTTTATACAACCCCAGGCTCACTCATAGCACTAATGCACAAAATAAGGTTCCCGGGTGGTCCAGTGGCTATGATTCCGTGCCTGCACTGCTGTGGCCTGAGTTTGATCCGAGTCAAGAGGTCACACCACCCTGAAGCCATGCAGGGTTGGGCCTGGGCAGTACTTGGATGGTAGACCACCTAAGAATACCAGGAGCTGTATGCTGTGGCCCACTGGAGAAGGAACCCACTCCAGTATTTTTGCCATGAATACCAAGTGGATCAGCATGGTGTGTTGCGGCCCATGAGGTCACAGAGAGTCGGACATGACTGAATGACGCAAACACATAATGCCCCTTGTAATATATCAGACTGGGTGTATATGGTCAAATGATCAGACCTCCCCATGAGTCATGGTACCCACCCAGATGGACCAGCAATGTGGAGAATCCCACCATTTAGGCTTCATCACTTGGACAGGTCTAGGATGCGGTGGCTGGGCCTACAAAAGAAGTCGGACCAGGAAAGGGTTAATTTTTAATTTTAATAAGAGTTCTCACGCTTGTATTCTTCACAATTGGGTATATCACTTAATTAACAGGCAGTGTATATGTATCATATATATAGTTGTGGTAGTTACAAATTGTCGGTCACGCCATGTTAAAAGTGATGGGCTTGTTCATGCGCAATGAGCGCTAAAGGCGCTCATTGCAGACCTCGCAATGAGCGCCCGCAAGACTTTGAAAACGGCTGGCAATACAACTTTAACGCCCGCCATTTTTTTCAAGATCGTAATTCGTAAGCTGTCGGAACTCTGCCAAAGATGCTCAGTGCGTGGAATGAAATTGGCAGGTTGAACGAGGCCCCCAATGAGTGTCAAAGCCGCTCATTAAGGGGCTCTCGATGTGTGCCAAAGGCGCTCATTGCGAGGCCCGTAAAGTAGACGGTGGAGAGGCTTGCAATGAGCGCCAAAGGCTGGCAAGTAGCTAGTTATAAAAGAATAACGGAAAAGGTAATACATTAACTAAAAATAAACATTGCACAAGATTACATTGTATCAGCCATTTTTATGAGAAATTCACTATTTTTTGTGCTGTGTTTTTATGCAAATGAGCAGTTCTCGACTACTAATTAGCTGCATTGCTAATTAGAACCACAATCTGATTTGGTTAAGAACTTCTCCCTGACCATTATCATGTACTCCGGGATGCAAATTAGCATACCAAGCTGCATGTTGGTTTCACAAACAATACTGCACTTCTCAGGAATTATGTACTGTAGTGATTAAAAGGCTAGTACAATGTATAGACAATTTGTCAGGAAGGAAACTTAATGTTGGCGTGATAATGTGACTTTACTTTTACAGTTTTATTTTGGAAGACACAGACAAGCGTGATCATTACCACTTATCAAACAAAAAATATATTATTCCTGTCCTTTAAGGTGAACTTTATTTGTATATCTTCATAATGCTGTCGTATACATAGGACTTTATAGGTTCTACAAACATAGGTAAAATATAGGTACATATAGACAAGAATACCAGCCAGGTTGGGGATATCCACACAATGACACCTACATATATATTGTATGTATAATAAGATATTTATAAGGTATCATAGGATTATTTTATGTATAAACAGTGGTAATAAGAATCCCTGCCCTGAAGAGCTTACATTCTAATTGTAGGGAAGACTTGAATACACATGGCGTGGGGTATTTTAAGTGTACGCAGAAGAATCCAGAATATTCAGAGAGTGCAATCAGCATTTATATACACACACACCAACATAACATATATCACATAAAATAGTTGTCAAACTACGAGACGTCGTCACTCTTCACGGGGTGCGTACGACTTAGGTGATGAGCGCCAAAGGTGATCATCGCTTGCAAGCGTCGCGAAGCGGGGCGAGCCGTTAACTCGGAGCACTTAGACGATGAGCACCAAAGGTGCTCATCGCGTGCGATGGCAATGAGCGACGAAGGTAGTATATATGCATAATGTGTGTGTATATCTAATGTACTCCTGGTATATCCCAGTGACTTGTTACATTGGATCACATCCCAGGAGCTGCAGCCTATTAGTGCAGTAGTATATATGTATAATGTATATATATATAATGTACTCCTGGTATATCCCAGTGACTTGTTACATTGGATCACACCCCAGGAGCTGCAGCCTATTAGTGCAGTAGTATATATGTATAATGTATATATATATAATGTACTCCTGGTATATCCCAGTGACTTGTTACATTGTATCACATCCCAGGAGCTCCAGCCTATTAGTGCAGTAGTATATATGTATAATGTGTATATATATATAATGTACTCCTGGTATATCCCAGTGACTTGTTACATTGGATCACATCCCAGGAGCTGCAGCCTATTAGTGCAGTAGTATATATGTATAATGTATATATATATAATGTACTCCTGGTATATCCCAGTGACTTGTTACATTGGATCACATCCCAGGAGCTGCAGCCTATTAGTACAGTAGTATATATGTATAATGTGTATATATATATAATGTACTCCTGGTATATCCCAGTGACTTGTTACATTGGATCACATCCCAGGAGCTGCAGCCTATTAGTGCAGTAGTATATATGTATAATGTGTATATATATAATGTACTCCTGGTACAGCCCAGTGACTTGTTACATTGGATCACATCCCAGGAGCTGCAGCCTATTAGTGCAGTAGTATATATGTATAATGTGTATATATATAATGTACTCCTGGTATATCCCAGTGACTTGTTACATTGGATCACATCCCAGGAGCTGCAGCCTATTAGTACAGTAGTATATATGTATAATGTATATATATATAATGTACTCCTGGTATATCCCAGTGACTTGTTACATTGTATCACACCCCAGGAGCTGCAGCCTATTAGTGCAGTAGTATATATGTATAATGTGTATATATATAATGTACTCCTGGTATATCCCAGTGACTTGTTACATTGTGTCACATCCCAGGAGCTGCAGCCTATTAGTGCAGTAGTATATATGTATAATGTGTATATATATATAATGTACTCCTGGTATATCCCAGTGACTTGTTACATTGTGTCACATCCCAGGATCTGCAGCCTATTAGTGCAGTAGTATATATGTATAATGTGTATATATATAATGTACTCCTGGTATATCCCAGTGACTTGTTACATTGGATCACATCCCAGGAGCTGCAGCCTATTAGTGCAGTAGTATATATGTATAATGTGTATATATATATAATGTACTCCTGGTATATCCCAGTGACTTGTTACATTGTGTCACATCCCAGGAGCTGCAGCCTATTAGTGCAGTAGTATATATGTATAATGTGTATATATATAATGTGCTCCTGGTATATCCCAGTGACTTGTTACATTGGATCACACCCCAGGAGCTGCAGCCTATTAGTGCAGTAGTATATATGTATAATGTGTATATATATAATGTACTCCTGGTATATCCCAGTGACTTGTTACATTGTATCACACCCCAGGAGCTGCAGCCTATTAGTACAGTAGTATATATGTATAATGTGTATATATATAATGTACTCCTGGTATAGCCCAGTGACTTGTTACATTGGATCACATCCCAGGAGCTGCAGCCTATTAGTGCAGTAGTATATATGTATAATGTGTATATATATAATGTACTCCTGGTATATCCCAGTGACTTGTTACATTGGATCACATCCCAGGAGCTGCAGCCTATCAGTGCAGTAGTATATATGTATAATGTGTATATATATATAATGTACTCCTGGTATATCCCAGTGACTTGTTACATTGGATCACATCCCAGGAGCTGCAGCCTATTAGTGCAGTAGTATATATGTATAATGTGTATAAATATAATGTACTCCTGGTATATCCCAGTGACTTGTTACATTGTATCACACCCCAGGAGCTGCAGCCTATTAGTACAGTAGTATATATGTATAATGTGTATATATATAATGTACTCCTGGTATAGCCCAGTGACTTGTTACATTGGATCACATCCCAGGAGCTGCAGCCTATTAGTGCAGTAGTATATATGTATAATGTGTATATATATAATGTACTCCTGGTATATCCCAGTGACTTGTTACATTGGATCACATCCCAGGAGCTGCAGCCTATCAGTGCAGTAGTATATATGTATAATGTGTATATATATATAATGTACTCCTGGTATATCCCAGTGACTTGTTACATTGGATCACATCCCAGGAGCTGCAGCCTATTAGTGCAGTAGTATATATGTATAATGTGTATAAATATAATGTACTCCTGGTATATCCCAGTGACTTGTTACATTGTATCACACCCCAGGAGCTGCAGCCTATTAGTGCAGTAGTATATATGTATAATGTGTATATATATAATGTACTCCTGGTATATCCCAGTGACTTGTTACATTGTATCACATCCCAGGAGCTGCAGCCTATTAGTACAGTAGTATATATGTATAATGTGTATATATATATATAATGTACTCCTGGTATATCCCAGTGACTTGTTACATTGTATCACATCCCAGGAGCTGCAGCCTATTAGTACAGTAGTATATATGTATAATGTGTATATATATAATGTACTCCTGGTATATCCCAGTGACTTGTTACATTGTATCACACCCCAGGAGCTGCAGCCTATTAGTGCAGTAGTATATATGTATAATGTATATATATATAATGTACTCCTGGTATATCCCAGTGACTTGTTACATTGGATCACACCCCAGGAGCTGCAGCCTATTAGTGCAGTAGTATATATGTATAATGTGTATATATATAATGTACTCCTGGTATATCCCAGTGACTTGTTACATTGTATCACACCCCAGGAGCTGCAGCCTATTAGTACAGTAGTATATATGTATAATGTGTATATATATATAATGTACTCCTGGTATATCCCAGTGACTTGTTACATTGGATCACACCCCAGGAGCTGCAGCCTATTAGTACAGTAGTATATATGTATAATGTGTATATATATATAATGTACTCCTGGTATATCCCAGTGACTTGTTACATTGGATCACACCCCAGGAGCTGCAGCCTATTAGTACAGTAGTATATATGTATAATGTGTATATATATATAATGTACTCCTGGTATATCCCAGTGACTTGTTACATTGGATCACATCCCAGGAGCTGCAGCCTATTAGTACAGTAGTATATATGTATAATGTATATATATATAATGTACTCCTGGTATATCCCAGTGACTTGTTACATTGGATCACATCCCAGGAGCTGCAGCCTATTAGTGCAGTAGTATATATGTATAATGTGTATATATATATAATGTACTCCTGGTATATCCCAGTGACTTGTTACATTGTATCACATCCCAGGAGCTGCAGCCTATTAGTGCAGTAGTATATATGTATAATGTGTATATATATAATGTACTCCTGGTATATCCCAGTGACTTGTTACATTGTATCACATCCCAGGAGCTGCAGCCTATTAGTGCAGTAGTATATATGTATAATGTGTATATATATAATGTACTCCTGGTATATCCCAGTGACTTGTTACATTGTATCACACCCCAGGAGCTGCAGCCTATCAGTGCAGTAGTATATATGTATAATGTGTATATATATATATAATGTACTCCTGGTATATCCCAGTGACTTGTTACATTGGATCACATCCCAGGAGCTGCAGCCTATTGGTGCAGTAGTATATATGTATAATGTGTATATATATATAATGTACTCCTGGTATATCCCAGTGACTTGTTACATTGTATCACATCCCAGGAGCTGCAGCCTATTAGTGCAGTAGTATATATGTATAATGTGTATATATATAATGTACTCCTGGTATATCCCAGTGACTTGTTACATTGTATCACATCCCAGGAGCTGCAGCCTATTAGTGCAGTAGTATATATGTATAATGTGTATATATATAATGTACTCCTGGTATATCCCAGTGACTTGTTACATTGGATCACATCCCAGGAGCTGCAGCCTATCAGTACAGTAGTATATATGTATAATGTGTATATATATAATGTACTCCTGGTATATCCCAGTGACTTGTTACATTGTATCACACCCCAGGAGCTGCAGCCTATCAGTGCAGTAGTATATATGTATAATGTGTATATATATATATAATGTACTCCTGGTATATCCCAGTGACTTGTTACATTGGATCACATCCCAGGAGCTGCAGCCTATTGGTGCAGTAGTATATATGTATAATGTGTATATATATATAATGTACTCCTGGTATATCCCAGTGACTTGTTACATTGTATCACATCCCAGGAGCTGCAGCCTATTAGTGCAGTAGTATATATGTATAATGTGTATATATATAATGTACTCCTGGTATATCCCAGTGACTTGTTACATTGTATCACATCCCAGGAGCTGCAGCCTATTAGTGCAGTAGTATATATGTATAATGTGTATATATATATAATGTACTCCTGGTATATCCCAGTGACTTGTTACATTGGATCACATCCCAGGAGCTGCAGCCTATTAGTGCAGTAGTATATATGTATAATGTGTATATATATAATGTACTCCTGGTATATCCCAGTGACTTGTTACATTGTATCACATCCCAGGAGCTGCAGCCTATTAGTGCAGTAGTATATATGTATAATGTGTATATATATAATGTACTCCTGGTATATCCCAGTGACTTGTTACATTGGATCACATCCCAGGAGCTGCAGCCTATCAGTACAGTAGTATATATGTATAATGTGTATATATATAATGTACTCCTGGTATATCCCAGTGACTTGTTGGATCACATCCCAGGAGCTGCAGCCTATCAGTGAACGTGTTCCATCTCTCATCCCTTCCCATGACACCCATCCTCATTACACTCTGTTATGACCCAGCCCACCCCTGCTGTCACTGCAGCCCCAGGTTGTTGTGGTGGTGAGTGGGGTGTGTACGTGGGCAGTGTGTACGAGCTTTACGTGTGTGGAGGGGAGGACAGAGCTGATCAAACCGGTCTGGACAGCCCCAGCCTCAGCTGCTCCTTCCCAAAATAACTGGAGTGGGGAGGGGGGAGACAAAGGGACCCAGAGCACATTATCATCCTGGGGGAGGGGAGTGGGGAAGGGAGATACAATGGGCTGAGATGGGGGATGTGATCACTAATATTATGTAGTCACATTATATGATGTCACTCAGGAATGATAACATGACACAGTGTACACCATCATAATATTCTTATATATATATATATAATTATACATTATCAGTGATTACAATATATATTGCTATACTATGCATTTCATTTGTAGATCACTTAAGAGATGCTGCTACTATATAAATAATTTTATATATATATATATATATATATATATATATATATATATATATATAGTTTTTAGTATGTCATTTGTAATCTATGTCCAGACATATGTGGATTTATTTAATTTAAAAATAATCAAATGATTTCTTGCTTTTTTTTTTTGTATATATTTTTCATTTTATACTTTTCTATGTAGCGGAAATGTTTTCTAACATGATTGGGGTAAACTATCTACGCTTTGATATAATAATAAATGTACGTATAGCGTTTACCATAGGACATAGACATTGCAGGAGCTTAGTGAATCTGGGGGGGGGGGGGTGTTTGTTATTGGGTAGTACCCACCATAGTCCAGGTTTCATGGTATTTCTGACATTAACCCTTCTAATTGGTTAGCTTTTTAAAATTTTCTTTTTGAATTTTTATTTGTTTATCTAATTGGTTAGCTTTTTGAATTTTTTTTTTTAATTTGTTTATCTAATTGGTTAGCTTTTTTATATTTGTTTATCTGTTATTTTATATTGGTAAATAGCGCTATGGAAAATGTTTGAGCTTTATAAATAAAGAGTAATAATAATAATAATAGTAGTAATAATTAATAATAAAGGTGGGGGGTTGTTATGTACCTTTGTAATTTGCTGATTGTACCCACTGTACTGTATTCTATGCAGAATTTGTCACTGTATAAATAATAATTTTAATCATACGTATGTATTTATTTTCCTGATGTTAACCCTTCTGTGCCAGATTGATCGTCAATACTGTCAATGGGAAGGTCAGGTAGGTATTACACAGTGCAGGTTAAGATGTATTATCTGTACTCCCCCCAACCCATGTGGGTGCTCAGCTGTACTGCTCTCGGGATACGTGCTGGTGCTCAGTTGGGGGCACATAGATTGGGGGGAGTATTAATCCTTCTCCATCCTTTCCTAGCCAGCTCTTTCAGGGAAGGGAGAGGTGAGAGCTCATCAGGAAGCAGCATGTGGCAGGAGCAGCTCCTCATTAGCACATTTTTCTTGTCTTGGAAGAAGCATTGAGCAGCCTGTCCCTGGAGCCCTGTGCAGGCAGACAGTCCACACTCCAACCTAAGGGCAGAGCAGGGAAATGAGGATCACACACTCCCACCCATCCCCCTTACTCCCACCATAACAATGAGAGCAGCAGCAGCAGCAGCCAGGAGATTAATGGTCTTCCCACACAGCCCCCTTCCTTCTTGTCTTGGCCGGTATCAGTGCTACATGGCTGCCAGAAAGACACTTAAGGATTAACCCTTTGCAGGCAGGGGGGATTGTAATGCATTTCAGCCCTGAGACCGCCTGATAAGAAAACAGAGAGGCTCAATCCAAGAAGGAACAATACAGAAGAAGGTCCTTACTAACCTACTCAGGTGACCTTCACAAGGAGAAATATCCTGTAGTATATCAGTCCAGTCCCACTCAGACCCGAAATACCAGGCAATTCTACCCTGAACAGGAGAAAGTGTTGATGCTGCAGGTGCAAAGCACCGGGGCCCCACAACAGTGTAGGGAACCCTCAGCAGTAAACAAAGAATCTTAATTTATTGATATGATCATCTACATATATGTTTGATTTTTTTATTGACCCCAAGGAAAATAGAGAAGCTGCAAGGGCCCCCAAATTAATTTGCACCAGGGCCCTCCATTCACTAGCTTCTCTACTGTCCAGGCGTACAATTCAGCCTCAATTTGACCTCATTAGTGCGGTGTATGTGTTCTCCCTAAGGTACAGTGAGTAAGGAGTCTATGTCTGAAGTCCCCAATCATCCTTAGGGAGACTAAGCCTCAAGGTCATTTGCATAAACAAAAACAAACAAATTAGAGGCACTCAATCAGAGAACTTACCTATTAAGGTTATTTCGTTCTCTGATTGAACAGCCCTTTTTATATAATTATCAGATTTTAGTGGTCCTTTAAATCATGTCCTGTTGATGACCAGGATTAGGCACACATCAAAACTGACTTCATCACTGTGGTATAGGACATCTCCATACACCCACTGAACAAGCAGAGGTAAGTGACACTCCAGTAATGAGGCCTAGATTTAGATACAGGGAGACTTATTTGGCATTTTGGTGCTGGTCTATCCTTGTGAACAAAATAATATTAACATGGTCAGGATAGCCACACTAGTGAGGGAATACACCCTGAGACATCCCATAAAACAAGATTGCGTTCAGTTGCTTACACTTTGTTAGACTTCAAATATTTTCCTTACTGAGTTGTTTCATATTCTCAATTTTCCATCCCTTTTTTCTTATAATATACAAAATAAACAATATTCAATATTTCTGGCCAATACATTTAATGGAGTCAACACTTCTTATCCACTACACTCCTACTAATGACTGGTTTTATTGCCCTGAGCCTTAAAGCAGTTAGCAAAAGGAGATCTGACATTGATAAAGCTACACAAAGTGTCGAAACGTCATCAAGATATACACTTTTTTTTTTATTATTGTTGTTGTCAATCATTTAATAGTACAATAGTCCATGACCCTATGGACTACAGCAGGGGTGACCAAGTTCAGTCTTGGAGAGACCCACACAGGCCAGGATTCGAAGATATCCTTACGCTTATAGGTGAGTGGATAACTTCCTCAGTCATCCTGATTGACTCACTTGTGCACAGAAAGAATATCCTCAAATACAGGCCTGTGTGGGGATCTCCAGGACCAGACTTGCCCACCCCTGGACTATAGCACGCCAGGCACATCTTGAGTCTGGTCATGCCTATCCATAAGGTTTTCTTGGCAAAGATACTGGAGTGGGTTGCCAGTTTCTTCTCCAATGGACAGTGATTTATCTGATTTCTCTGCTATGACCTACCCCTCTTGGGTGACTTTACATGGTATAGCTCACAGCTTCATTATAGTACACAAGCCCCTTCACTACCACAAGGTAGTGATGCAGAATAAGATATACAGCCATAGCTCTCTAGAAATGTATAAGCACCTCTCCCCTAGCAGAGGCAGCAAAGGGTATGTTTTTCTACTTAAAATCCATCTTTATGACCTTTTTTCTTGCTTATTTATGGATGTTATCAGATTTTACCTTCTAAGAAATATACATAATCAGGACGTATTTATTCAGCACAGAAACACTGACGGCAGGTCGGTGCAATTGCAACATCTTCTATATTTAGAGCAATAAAAACCAGTCCCATGGAAAGCACCACACTTCCTTACATATTGTGCAATAGTATTTCCAGAAAGAGATGCTAATCGGCGTGGGACATATTACAAATAAATCAGAGTTTGCAATGTGACTCTAGCTGGATGTAGGCGTCTCTGTCATTACATGGATGTCTAGATCCTGTGTGCTTAGTGCAGCCCATTGTGTCCTCTCAGTGCTGTCCACTGTACATGTGCCCAGTGTGTATTCACCCTAGGCAGTCCACTATGTATGTGCCCAGCGTGTATTTACTCTAGGCAGTCCAGTATGTATGTACCCAGTGTGAATTCACTCTAGGCTGACCACTATGTATGTGCCCAGTGTGTATTCCCTCTAGGCAGTCCACTATGTATGTGCCCAGTGTGTATTCACTCTAGGCAGACCACTATGTATGTGCCCAATGTGTATTCACTCTAGGTAGTCCACTATGTATGTGCCCAGTGTGTATTCACTCTAGGTAGTTCACTATGTACGTGTCCAATGTGTGTTTACTTTAGGAAGTCCACTATGTATGTGCCCAGTGTGTATTCACTCTAGGTAGTCCACTTTGTATGTGCCCAGTGTGTATTTGCACTATCCAGTCCACTATGTATGTGCCCAATTTGTATTCACTCTAGGGAGACCACTATGTATGTGCTCAGTGTGTATTCACTTTAGGCAGACCACTATGTATGTGCCCAGTGTGAATTCCCTCTAGGCAGTCCACTATGTATGTGCTCAGTGTGTATTCACTTTAGGCAGACCACTATGTATGTGCCCAGTGTGAATTCCCTCTAGGCAGTCCACTATGTATGTGCTCAGTGTGTATTCACTCTAGGTAGCCCACTATGTACGTGTCCAGTGTGTATTTACTTTAGGAAGTCCACTATGTATGTGACCGGTGTATATTCACTCTAGGCAGTCCAATATACATGTGCCCAGTGTGTATTCACTCTAAATATTCCACTATGTATGTGCCCAGTGTGTATTCACTCTAAATATTCCACTATGTATGTGCCCAGTGTGTATTCACTCTAGGCAGTCCACTATATATGTGTCCAGTGTGTATTCACACCATGCAGTCCACTATGTATGTGCCCAGTGTGTATTTGCACTATCCAGTCTACTATTTATGTGCCCAGTGTGCAGTCACTCTAGGTAGTTCCCTATGTACATGCCCAGTCTGTATTCACTCTAGGTAGTACACTATGTATGTGCCCAGTGTATATTCACTCTAGGTAGTCCACTATGTATGTGCCCAGTGTGTATTCACTCTAGGTAGTCCACTATGTATGTGCTCAGTGTGTATTCACTCTAGGTAGTCCACTATGTATGTGCCCAGTGTGTATTCACTCTAGGTAGTCCACTATGTATGTGCCCAGTGTGTATTTGCACTATCCAGTCCACTATTTATGTGCCCAGTGTGCAGTCACTCTAGGTAGTTCCCTATGTACATGCCCAGTCTGTATTCACTCTAGGTAGTACACTATGTATGTGCCCAGTGTGTATTCACTCTAGGTAGTCCACTATGTATGTGCTCAGTGTGTATTCACTCTAGGTAGTCCACTATGTATGTGCCTGGTGTATATTCACTCTAGGTAGTCCACTATGTATGTGCCCAGTGTGTATTCACTCTAGATAGTCCATTATGTATGTGCCCAGTGTGTATTCACTCTAGGCAGTCCACTATGTATGTGCCCAGTGTGTATTCACTCTAGATAGTCCATTATGTATGTGCCCAGTGTGTATTCACTCTAGATAGTCCATTATGTATGTGCCCAGTGTGTATTCACTCTAGGCAGTCCACTATGTATGTGCCCAGTGTGTATTCACTCTAGATAGTCCATTATGTATGTGCCCAGTGTGTATTCACTCTAGGCAGTCCACTATGTATGTGCCCATTGTATATACACTCTAGACAGCCCACTATGTATGTGCCCAGTGCGTATTCACTCTAGATAGTACATTATGTACATGCCCAGTGTGTAGTCACTCTAGGTAGTCCACTATGTACGTGACCAGTGTGTATTCACTCTAGGAAGTTCACTATGTATGTGCCCAGTGTGTGGTCACTCTAGGTAGACCACTATGTATGTGCCCAGTGTACTCTAGGCAGTCCACTATGTACTGTATGTGCCCAGTGTGTTTTCACTCTAGATAGTCCATTATGTGTGTGCCCAGTGTGTAGTCACTCTAGGTAGTTCACTATCTACATGCCCAGTGTATATTCACTCTTGGTAGTCCACTATGTATGTGCCCAGTGTGTATTCACTCTAGGTAGTCCACTATGTATGTGCCCAGTGTGTAGTCACTCTAGGTAGTCCACTATGTATGTGCTCAGTGTGTATTCACTCTAGGTAGTCCACTATGTATGTGCCCAGTGTGTATTCACTCTAGGTAGTCCACTATGCATGTGCCCAGTGTACTCTAGATAGTCCATTATGTACATGCCCAGTGTGTAGTCACTCCAGGTAGTTCACTATGTACATGCCCAGTGTGTATTCACTCTAGGTAGTCCACTATGTATGTGCCCAGTGTGTATTCACTCTAGGTAGTCCACTATGTATGTGCCCAGTGTGTATTCACTCTAGGTAGTCCACTATGTATGTGCCCAGGGTGCATTCCCTCTAAGCAGACCACTATGTATGTGCCCAGTGTGTATTCACTCTAGGTTGTTTACTATGTATGTGCCCAGTGTATATTCACTCTAGGTTGTTTACTATGTATGTGCCCAGCGTGTATTCACTCTAGGTAGTCCACTATGTAGGTGCCCAGGGTACATTCCCTCTAAGCAGACCACTATGTATGTGCCCAGTGTGTATTTGCTCTAGGCAGTCTATTATGTATTTGCCCAGTTTGCTTTATGTAGTCCACCGTTTGTGCCTCCGAATATTTCAAATGGCCAAAGTAGGACACTTGTAGTAGGATATTCACGGCTACTCCAGTTTTCACATTTATCTTAAAAATCAATATATAAAATATCTTACAGGCCAACAGAACGACCTGGCCTTGTAGGCTTTGAGTTTAGTGCTAGACCTCAACCAACAAAGAAAGAGTTACAACTTGGGGGTAGGGGTCTCTCTGGACAAAGGAAGGAATGTGCAAAGAAAAGGGTCAGTGGGGGGCAGCCATATGAGACCTGGAGGGTCTCCATCCACAGAATGTATTGAATGCAGAGGTTAGGTGCAAAGTTCAGAGGTCAAGGTGCAATGGGATCAGTAGCCTCTGAAAAGCCAATTCCCCACTGCATTCTGAGATTTGCTCGCAGCGCTATACAAAGAGATGACTGTTTTACCTATAATGTCCTCACACTGCTGATTTGTTAGATTTTATTACTATGAATAGGCCTTGCTTGTTCATTTATTGTGTTCCAATTCAAAGAACCTTGTTTAAGTGCAGAAACCTTAAATCCTTACATTATAAGGATGTCATATCAAAAACACCAGACAAAGGGCCCAATTCAAATGCAAGCCCGCAACTCGATTGTTGTAGGCCGTATGTCTGCGGGTGTGTTGCAGGCTCCCGTTCATCTATGAATTCGGACCTATTCAATTGCTCAAGGCAGCAAGTTACTGGCCCAAAGCCGACTCCGTAAACCATTCACTGGGTCGGAGCAGTTCAGGGCGGGAACATGATCAATTAAGCAAGCCCGTAACCTTCCATTTCGAATCGGCCAATAGAAAATGAGACTGTCTTTATTACGGCAGTAAAATATTGGAGGTTACATGTCAATCAATTAGGTTCGGGTGTCCAATATGCAATGGGACTCTCAAACCCGCAAAATAAAGAATTCTGAAAAAGAATGCCAATACTGTTCTAGTCCATGTGGGTGGCCTGATGTATTAACTCATTGATACCCGAGATCGATTTAACCATGAAATGAAACATAAAAATAAATCTTATATACTGCCGATTTGCGGGCTTGAGGCTGCTGTGCAATTCATTCTAATGTCTATCATCGGTTTCCCCGTTATTTACAGTGCAGTAGTGATTTTTTATTTGCATCTACAGAGCTACGAATAAGTGTTTAACCCCTTTGCGGGTCCTCTCTATCACTCGTACGATTTTCTCCTTAATTTGCCGTCTACTGATGTGAAAACATTTGCGGGCTTGGGGAAATTGACCAATTAAATAGCGATTTTCGATTTTAGTGATCGTAATTCTTGAGGAAGTGAAAGATCATAGGCTTCGGGAGGCTGTAAGTTACGAGTTTACCCATTGCTATTTTTTCAAGGCCGTAACTAGTAACCTGTTTGGAGCCCGCAAAAGATCGGCAATTGAATAGCAAATTAACTTGCGACCTCACGGGCTACAGTAATATGCGAACTCTCAATTGAATGGGGCTCATAGTAACTATATCCTCCTATTTATATAGTATATGTCATTGCAGCTCCCCTATCAGTTAAATGGTTAATTTATTACCTATTATAAGTTTATATATTCTATTTTGTTTTGTTGAGTGGGAGGCAGCATTGGGAACAGAAGCATCAGAAATCTGTTATAAAAGTGCAGAAAACACAGTTTTGCAATATTATTATTACCAAGTATTTACAATTTACACATTTTACTCAGCGCTATAGATTTAGAAATGACGCCTTTGAATTGTAGTTTGAGAAAAGTCCTTAGAATCCCTTGGACTGCAAGAAGAACCTATCAATCAGTACTACAGGAAATCAAGACAAACTGATTACTAGAAGGTATGATCATGAGGCTGAAGCTCAAATATTTTGGCCATTTTAATGAGAAGACCGGTTTCCCTAGAGATGACTCCGATGCTGGGAAAGATTGAAGGCACATGAAGAAGGGGACGGCAGAGGGAAGTTGGATAGATGAGGACACTGGATCTTCTTTATTTCATACAATAGACATCAGTAAATGTCTGGTATATTTGAGCTGGGTATGAGGACACTTGATAGCTAGGATAAACAAAGGCCTTTTGGTGCACTAGAAAGCCAATATAACATGAACTTAGGAAATCACTGTTAATTGTTAAAAGAACACTGTAGTTTAGCAAAAGCTTCAAATGATTATCAAGTGTGTAACAAACTTAATGTTTGTAGCTATATAAGCAATGGCAGAAAAAGCATATTTATGGAAAATCTATATTATACACTGCTTGTGTCTAGAGCCTGACATGACAGTACTTACTTCCTGTACAGTGCACAACAAAAAAGACCCTATACAAATGTAGAGTTTCTTAAAATTAACATTTAAAAAAAAAATGCTTTTATGCTTAAGGTTTATATAGCAGCTAATAATGTTAATTTGGTACGTATTTCATATTTTCCAAAACTACAATGGTGCTTTATTGTATGTTACTTCTTCTGTGTTGTGTCCATTTAAAGGGCCATTGTAGAGCTCCATCACTTTACACAGTGTTGTGATTTACAGTCATTTACAGTTTGAAAAAAAAATGTTTTCTCTAAAAACCACCATAGCATAGGAGACAGTTACATATACATACAATATACATACAATAATAAGCTCCTGATGAGATGAGATGAGATTGTCCCCTTGGATCACTATTATTATTATTATTATTACTAGCAACTTGCCCGTCAAATATGACAGGAATACAATTTGAAGCCTGGTAATGTTGTTTGCCACACAATGCGAGGCTCCCCCCCCCCAACTTGCGGGCCTTGCAATGAGCACCTTTGACGCTCATTGCCAGCCTCTTCACCCCTCTGCTTTACTGACCTTGCTATGAGCACTCTCCGCGCTCATCACTATCCCCACAATGAGTGGTTTCGCCTCTCATTGCAGGCCTGGGCAAACCCGCAACTTGCATGCTTCGCAATGAGCACCTTCGGCACTCATTGCAAGCCTCTCCCCCCCTTCTACTTTACGGGCCTTGCACAGGCCTATAAATTTGGCACTCATTGTGACCTTCGCGATGAGTGCCTTCGGCGCTCATTGCAAGGTTCTCCCCACACTTGTGTCTTTTTCTCCCTCTCCTTCCCCTGAGTAACTTTGCCCCCCCCCCCTCCCCTATGTCTCTTCCCCCCCTCTCCCTCCCCTATGTCTCTTCCACCCCCTCTCCCTCCCCTATGTCTCTTTTCCCTCTCTCCCTCCCCTGTGTCTCTTTTCCCCCTCTCCCTCCCCTGTGTCTCTTTCACCCCCTCTCCCTCCCATTCATCTCTTCCCCTCTGTCCCCTGTGTCTCTTTCCCCCCTTCTCCCTCCCCTCTCTCATTTGCTGCCTTGGCAGCGTTTGAAGCTGTAATTATTTTTTTCAAGCCCACAAGACTTAAATAAGATTACATTAGATTCCAAGCTCAAAGACAGGGGCCTACTCTATTTTGCAATGTGTTAATATTGTATTTTGCTATGTACATGTATAGCACGGAATATGTTGGCATGTTAGAAGCTTAAATTGGTATTGCTCCAAGCCATGTGGGCTTGAAACATTTTTACAGGTTTAACGCCGCCTTTTTTTTTTTAAGGCCGTAACTCGGAAGCCGTTGGGAGGTCGCCAAAAAACGCTAATTGAATAGCAAATTAGCTTTCAACCTCACTTATGGACTTCCTGCCATAAGTGAGGTTATTAGCTAATTTTTTGCTCAAGCCCGTAACTTGGAATGCGCTCAGAGCCTCTTTTGTGAGTTTTGCGATGAGCGTCTTTGAGTCTTGTGGCCCTTGCATTGCCTACGGCCTTCCGGTCTAACAAAGAGCGTTTTCTGCGCTCATTGCTAGCCTATCACCCCACCATCTAAGATACAGGCCGAAGGTGCTCATCACAAGGGTGATAGATGCAAGATGGCATTGCGAAAGCAATTTATTCAATCAAGTGGAGGTGTCTGTGTTTTGTACTGTAGATTGTGTGTGTAAGTGTTATTAAGATGTGGCGTGTGCAAAAGTGCATATTAAGGCTAAAGGTGAGTTTTTAGTAATTTTGTAAAGGTTTTGAGGCAGGAGGATAGTCTAGTGGAGAGAGGCAAGGAGTTCCAGATAGTAGGGGCCGCACAAGAAAAGTCTTGAAGGCGGGAGTGAGAGGAGGTGATAAGAGAGGAGGGGGATCATTGTTGTTGAGGGCTTTATGTGTTAGGGTCATGATTTTAAATGTGATTCAGGAAGCTATTGGAAGCCAGTGGAGTGATTGACAGAGAGGAGCTGCAGACACTGAGCGTTTAGTATGGAAGATGAGTCTAGCGGAGGCGTTCATTGTGGATTGGAGTAGAGACAGATGGGTGATGGGTAGGCCAGCAAGGAGTGAATTAGTGAATTGCAGTAGTTGAGTTGAGATATGATGAGAGAGTGTATGTTAATTTTAGCTGTGTCTTCTGTAAGATAGAGACACATTTTGGAGATGTTTTTAGGTGAAACTGACAAGATTTTGTTGATTGAATGGGAGGAATAAAAGAGAGGGCGGGATTCAGTAGAACCCCAAGACAACGGGTCTGGGAGGTAGGAGTGATGATGGTGTTGTCAGTGAGAGATATTTGAGGAGTGAAAGCTGTAGTAGAGGGTGGAAAGATAAGGAGTTCAGTCTTAGACATGTTGAGATTGAGTTGACAGGCGGACATCCAGGAGGCAGCTGGAAACTTGAGCTAAAAGAGAGGGGAATAGATCTGGTGCCGGGAGGTAGATTTGAGTGTCGTCTGCATAGAGATCATACTGAAATCCAAAGGATTTTATTAGGGTACTAAGGGAGGATGTGTAGATGGAGACGAGGAGGGGGCTAGGACTGAACCTTGGTGTAAGCCAACAGAGGGAGAGGTGAAGAAGAGGTGCCAGAGAAGGAGACACTAAATGTACGATCTTCTAGATAGGATGTGAACCATGAGAGAGCTGTTTCCTGGATGTCAAAAGAGCGGAGAGTTTGGATTAGAAGAGGGTGGTCACCTATATCGAAGGCAGCAGAGAGATCCAGGAGAATTAGAATAGGGAAATGATTTGGTGGTGACTTTTGTGAGGGCTGTTTCTGTAAAGTGTTGCGCCCAGAAGCCAGATTTAAAGGGGTCAAGAAAGGAATTGTAGTCAATAAATTGACTGAGGCAATTGTAGACAAGCCGCTCTAGTAGTTTTGAAGCCAGGGGAAGTAGAGAGATGGAGGGTGATAGTTGGAGGCAGAAGCTGGATCAGATGAGGGCTTCTTATGAATGGGTGTAATTATGGCATGCTTTAAAGATGGAAACTTGCCAGTGTTTAGGGAAAGGTTGAATAGATGTGTGAGTGCTGGGATAAGTGTGGTAGTGAGGGGATGGATTAGCTGTGATGGAATAGGATCATGTGGACAAGTTGTAAGGTGAGAGGTTACAGGGACAAAGGAGTCCTTAGTGGAGGAGGCATTGGGGAAGGAGAAGGGTTGGTAGTTGTCAGTTTGTTGAGAGGATGGTGGGTTAGGGCCACGCTGGGAGGAGAGTTAATTTCGGTAGTTTCAATTTTATTTTTAAAGTGGCTGGCAAAGTCATCAGCTGTGAGACAGGACGGGTCAGGAGGTGGGATGTGGGCAGAGAAGGGTGTTGAATGTAGAAAACAAATGTTTTGGTTTGGAGAACAAGTTTGATATTAGTGATGAGAAGTAGTGTTGTTTGGCAAGATTTAAGGTAGAGAAGTAGGAGTGCAAGGTAAACGTGTCATGGAGAAAGTCTGCTGAAGTGCGAGATTTCCTCCATAGACGTTCTGCAGTGCGTGAGCATCTCTGTATATAGTGTGTTTGTGTAGTGTGCCATGGTTGTGAATGAGAGCGAGGGTGTTTGCTTGTGGTTATAGGGGCAAGAGTGTCAAGGGTGGAGGTTAGAGTCATGTTGTACTGTGAAGTGGTGGTCAGTGAAGGTAAGGGTGGTGAGAGGGCTGAGAAGGGTGCATCAATTTGAGGGTAGGGGCTATACAAGCCCAGGGCCACCTGCTATGGACTACAGGTTAACTACCCACAAGGATTCTTGGAAATCTCTGCACCAGCACCCTGATATCTGGCTTTTGTACCAGTCGGAGTCTCTCCATCGGGAATCAGCACTTCCAGGAGTCCCAGTAACCTTCCTGTGGTAGTGACCAGAACAGGTTACTTGCAGGGTGGAGACAGGTTCTGTATCTCAGCGACCAGAAGCAAAATAAGACACACACGATTCTATATGTCTCCAGAAGTGAACTGTTTTATTTTTGAAAAGTCAGCAATATTTATAGCAGTTAGATACACAAGGGGTGTACACAATGTAACAATGAGAGAGTGTGGCAGACAATTTCAGGAGATGACCCCACAAGGGGTCTAGCAGTACCTTGATTGCTGGCTCCTGAGAACAAAAGGGCCACCTTCTAATACACACCTTGCTGTCTCTGTGTCTGAGTGGCCCAGACCTTAGATAGAGTACATGGCAGATGTAATTAACTTAATTTGCTAATAATAGAGGAGTCTGATCACTGCAGAATCAGCACACCCTGTTTGAATACAATCATGATCACTCAGTCACAGTTTAAACATAACACAGAATACACTAATATTACATTGAGAATTACAAACAGTATACAGAATAAGGCAGGGGCATATGCCATAAGACCACATGAAGCATGGTGGTACACTATGGTCCTATGTCTTAGTGCTATTCACCCCACCACCCACCTGCCCATATTGCCCATGTGGCAATGTAATTCCCCTACCCATTTTGCAATGGGACAGTCTGTCCTCTATAGTGGCTCAATGGACCAGGATCCAGGCCCTGGAAAGGGGCCCGTGACAAAGGGGTTTTAGCACATTCGAAAGTTGTTGTTGGTTAAGTACTTACAGGTTTCTGCAGGTTCTGGTGGCATGGATTGAAGAAGGGTGGTGAGCAGCAGGTGACGTGAGGTTGCAAGTTAGCAAGTGGTGGTCAGATAGAGAAAGTGGGGAGATGACAACGTTGGAGATTGGTAAAAATAAGGTCAATGGAGTCTCCTTCATGGTGAGTTGGGGAATCAGTCCATTTTGAGAGGCCAAGGGAATAGGTAAGTGCAAGTAATTTTGCGGTTGTTGGGGAGGTGGGTGTGTCAGTGGCAATATTGATATCACCAAGAATGAGTGAAGGTATATTGGAGGATAGAAAGTGAGGGAGCCAGGTGGCAAAGTGATCCATAAATTAAGAGGGGGATCACCACCTTGTTGTGGTGAAGGGACTTGTGTATATCAATGAAGCCATGAGCTATACCACGTAGGGTCACCCAAATCGGCAGGTCATAGTAGAGAGGTCAGACAAATCAAGGTTCATTGGAGAAGGAACTGGCAACCCACTACAGTATTTTTGCCAGAAAACCTTATGGATAAACACAACCAAGGACATAACAATAGATGTACTCTGTGTGCTGTGGTTCATAGCGTCACATAGTGTCAAACACGACAGCTTGACTGAACATCAACAACTAATAAGATTGTATCTCACCCCTCAAAAGATTACAAAAAATCTTGCCAAGTGCTTGAGATCTATGCTGGAGGAGATGTGGGGAAGTGGGCTCCATGTAACACATATAGGCATCCTGTCCCACATTCTCCCATATTGGGAAGCCATCAACCAATGTTTTTGTTTAGGTTGTAGGCATTGATATTATAAAAGATTTTTGGGTTTTGTTCTTAAATCGTAAACCTGGTACATTAAAAGTGATTAAACATTCTCTACCGGAAATATTGCCCATTTGTGCAGAAGCCCTAATTCTCCTTTTTTAGAAAATGTCACAGGTTCCCTTCATGGAAGACTCAGTAGAACAAGCAGAAAAAAAACTTAAATTAAAGAAATAACAAGTATTAGACAAGACAGAGCTTATAACTTTGAATTCCTGAAGTTGCCATGGAGTGGATGTCTTAAAACTAGACCTTTACAGCTTTATTAAATTGCGATTCGGCCAATTGAAAAGGGCTCTATATAAGCACACAGCATATTTTTTTACAGAAGTTTTTAGTTAGTGAACTTCTATCCAAAAGCAATGTCTTCACTAACTAAAAGCTTCTGTAAAAAGAATATGCTCTGTGCTTATATAGAGCGCTATTCAGTTGGCTGAATCGCAATTTAATAAGGCTGTTAATCTCCTGACCCTGATTTATTTAGGAATTCCTTCTGTTATGGGCATCGGTTTAACAAGGTTTGGGGTGTCCCTATCCTGGTCATTTTAACTCCTCACTCCAGATTCCAGATTAGACTTCCCCTTCTATCCATTTTCTTTCTTTCTCTAAAGGTAAATCTCATAGTCATTCCGTCTAGTTGTAGCATTGTAAAAAAGGACAGAACAATTAGTGGCCATTCAACAGGAAATCTCAGAATTCCTGGTAATACGTTACTGTAACTAATGATATCATGTGTATTCCCCACATGAATTGGGCACTAATTTGCTACAGTAGTAGGACAATTACAATAAAAAACTCAAATATATTGAAAAGTTGTTTGACTGTAGACTACATGATAATATAGATCATTTTTAGAATTATAGTGACTCTACCTACAGAGGTAGTAGGTGGCGTGAAGATAATAACACTAAGATGGTACAGAGGTAGTAGGTGGCGTGTAGATAATATCACTAACATGGTACAGAGGTAGTAAGTGGCATGTAGATAATAACACTAAGATGGTAAAGAGGTAGTAGGTGGCGTGTAGATAATTACACTAACATGGTACAGAGGAGTAGGTGGCGTGTAGATAATAACACTAAGATGGTACAGATGTAGTAGGTGGCATGTAGATAATTACACTAACATGGTACAGAGGTAGTAGGTGGCGTGTACTTAATAACACTAACATGGTACAGAGGAGTAGGTGGCGTGTAGATAATAACACTAACATGGTACAGAGGAGTAGGCGGCGTGTACATAATAACACTAACATGGTACAGAGGTAGCAGGTGGCGTGTAGATAATAACACTAACATTGTACAGAGGAGTAGGTGGCGTGTAGATAATAACACTAACATGGTACAGAGGAGTCGGTGGCGTGTACATAATAACACTAACATGGTACAGAGGTAGTAGGTGGCGTGTAGATAATAACACTAACATGGTACAGAGGAGTAGGTGGCGTGTGTCACAACCTACAATGATGATGGAGTCTAGAGAATCCTAGTCCTCTTATCTCCTGTAGGTTTTAGACCTAAGTTTGGGTGGCTCCAGACCAATGGACAGTCTTTGTAGATGCAAGAGCATAAGTCCCAGCTTTTGGTAGTGTGCCTGGGAAACCTGGAAGGGAGTCAGAAACAATCTCCTCTACCTGCATATGCCCCTGGGTCAATAATACACCTGCACACAAAGTCTTGATGAAAATTATGAACCATGTTTTATTTCAGAACAGCATATTTAACCACATCACACAAGGATGGGGGAAGTGGCTACCCTTAGCCAGCCCCAAATTACCTCTGGCCAATCATGAAGGGGAACTGTGTGTGAACCAATAGTCCCCTCCCACTAGGCAGGGCCAACTAATTCATTTGGGCTCTGAATCTCCAGGGGAAAGCACCTTGGCTCTCCTGTGCCCATGCTAGAAAGGCTGAGAAGCCTCAGGGCATCACATTGTTTCTGGGTGCCTGCCTGTCTGCTCTCCAGCTGTGAGCTCCCCATTGTTAGTACTCTGCTGGACACTTAGCTAATGGGATTAACAGGCCTTTGGGGACAAAGGAGGCTTGGCTGTATTCAATGGACTTCCCCTCTACAATATAATAACATACTAATATAATAACATACACTCATATTTACAAATATAACACCCAATGTTTCACCCATATACAACCAATATATCCCATTAGATCCCTCACAGGATACTCATTACAAGGAGCCTAAACATGGGAGGTATGGGAATATGCTAAGGGATAAACTTATAATACTTTATCCCCTAAACCACAACATAACAATATATCCATAACAAGTGGGCCCCAAACCTTTTCTTTCACAGCATGAGCCATGAACTTTTTTCCAAACACAATATGGCCACTGGCTGATTCATGACAGCGTGTACATAATAACACTAACATGGTACAGAGGTAGTAGGTGGTGTGTAGATAATAACACTAAGATGGTACAGAGGTAGTAGGCGGTGTGTACATAATAACACTAAGATGGTACAGATGTACTAGGTGACATTTAGATAATAACACTAACATGGTACAGAGGAGTAGGTGGTGTGTAGATAATAACACTAGGGGAGGGAGACGGGGAAAGAGATGGGGGAAGTAGACAGAGGGGAGGGAGAGAAGGGGAGGGAGATGGGGGAGAAGACACAGGGGAGAGAGATGGGGGAAAAGACACAGGGGAGGGAGAGGGGAAGAGACACAGGGGAGGGAGAGGAAGAAACACAGGGGAGGTAGAGGGGGGAAGAGACACAGGGGAGTGAGATGGGGAAGGGGGGAGAGAGACACAGGGGAAGGCGGGGGAGAGACACAGGGGAGGGAGAGGGGGGAAGAGACAAAGGATAGGGGGGGAAGAGACACAGGGTAGGGAGAGGGAAGAAAGAGGGGGGGCAGAAACAGTGATGGATATGGACACAACTTGGCACATATGCACTTTCACTACCAGTAGAAGCAGGGACGTCTTGTGGTCCTTAAGGTTAGCCTTTTGGCCAAGGAAGACTGATGATGGCTGCCTTTCCTGGAGGTGCTGAGCCAGGGAGGACATAGGTGTATCTATGTGGAAGACTACTCCTGCATCTGAGTGCTCTGGGCTGAATACAAATGAAACATAACCTTGTGAACCCATAAGACAAATATAAAAGGGCCCACGAGTTCTTCTGAATACTAAACATCTGCTTTAATGTGCTCATTTTAATCACACTATGTTTCAATGTCCTTGTGGGGGTCAAAACAATAACTCCAAATGCTGTCATTTAGAACCTGTCCCAACTCTTATCAAGTGCTCTGAGGGGTCAACTATCTGGGTCACATATTAGCAGCAAAACAATGCTGTTTTTTTAGAGAATGATTTACTGAAGAAAAGTGACTTGTACAATGTATAAACATTCAGATAACACCAACTGCATGTTGGGAGACAATTTATCATTAATTGCCCATGATAAGGAGAAAGGGAGATCTGTTACAGATACTTTGGGCCCTATTAAATTCCAAGCCCGCAGTTACCTTTATACAGCCTGTAAGTCTGCAGGCTTGAAATTTGCAGCGGTTACAGAACAATTAAATTAGAAACCCCCACAACTACATATGTAGCATTTCAGGGCAAGATCATGATCAAATCTACAAGCCTGTAACTACCGATGTAGAAACAGCCAATAGTAAATGAGACCGTCATCATGACGTCAGTAAAACATGGAGGTTAAATGTCAATCAGTTACAGTTTTGAAGTCCGATATAAGATCAGATTCGTAATACAGCAATGTGAACATCAATAAATATGAATGAAGAAACCTGTCTAGTTCATGCGGGTGGCCTGATATGTATTAACCCCTTGATTCTCAAGATTGATATAACATTAAAATAAAACTTGAAAAACAAATTTTTTATTGCAGATTTGCGAACTTGAGATTGCTGTTCAATTAATTTGCTTTTCCCGTCTTATAAAGTGCAGTATTGAATTTTTTATTTGCATTTACAGTGCTACGAATAGGTGTTTAACCCCCTTGTGAGTCCTATCTGGTACCCGTAGGATTTTTGGCTACATTTGCCATTTACGGGTGTGACAACAATTGCGGGCTTGAGGAATTGTAGCAATTTAAAACGATTTGTGATTGTAACATTTACGGGCTTGTAAGATAAAGGCGGAGCTGGTTCGGAGATACGATTTTGGCAACCGCAGTTGTTTTTTAGCCTGTTGCCCACAGATTCTTTGGGCGTAGCTAAAACAGGACAATTTAATAACCATAACTTTTACGGTCTACTTTACGGGCTTCAGTAACCAAAATTTGGCAAATTTAATAGAGCCCTTTGTGTTTAAAAAAAAAAAAAAAAAAACAACTTTCAAGCTCAATTGTCTAACACTTCTATTTAATTAAAGGTATCTCGAAGTCTCTCTGTGTGTAACTGTATCTAATCTAACACCTGCTGCTTAGATCATACACACACATTACACTGATCCATTCCATACACATACAGATTTATTTGATTTAAAAATTAAACTTGTTTCCCGCACCCCTAGAGCTGCTTACATGGGCACAGTGTACCTACCAATAGAAACACTGCATCTGGGTACGGATTTTAACTCTATACTAACCTTCCAGCCAACAGCAGCACAGTGAAGAGATCTACAGAGCAATTCCTGACTCCTACTTGCTTTCTTGTGTAGGATACTACACATCCCATGATGCCTTACTGCACTAATTGCCATCACTGATTGATACAGCTGCCTGTGATAGGCCAAAATGAATTATGACTTTTATGTTAATTTTAGCAGGGATTTAAAGGGGTGTTATCAACTGCCAACAAACTCAAGAGATTTAGCAAACTTTAGAGTAAGTTTAATAATGTTTATTTTGGTATATATAAATGCAAACAAACTGCTTCCATGCACTACTGATTCTCCTCTATCAGATGCATTAATAATCCAGGAAGCTTAAATATACCTCTATTTGTTTATATTTTGGGTACTTTCATCATCACTCACTTTACTTTAATTTAATATATTAGTCACTTGCCGTCAAAAATGACGGTATAATATAGTCTTAAAAATTGTGTCTACCCTCTCTTTATCTCTGTGCTCACTCTCTATCTCTCTCCCTCCCTCTCCCCCTTTGGCGGCCATTGCGAGCCTCACAATGAGCGGCTTTTCTCTCTCTCCTCCCCTCCCTCTCATTCCCTCCCTCACCCTCCCTCCTTCGGCGCCCATTGCGAGCGTTACACACAAACTCGCAGTACGCCCACTATATTAGTGATATATATGTAATATTGTTCCTTCTATACCAGGGTACAGAGAGTGATTTATGATAATTATACAGATCAATGAAGTAATTAGTAATGAGCATGTTAACATTATTATTGTTACAGATTGCTTTATACAATATATCACATCTCAAGCTTGTTTTGGCTGTCTTGCACGTTTGTTATCATGATATAAAATATTGGGGGTAAGTTCACACTTTGATTCTAGTACAATGGGCCCATGATGTCCCCATGTTGTGCTACAGCTCAGTCACGTGACTCAGGCCCAGGCACCGGAAGTGACGCCATTCCGGGCTGGCTGTGCTTTGTGTTCCCCGGGAGGAGAATTCATTGAGAAGCCGATACCCAGCACCGGGACGGGAGGCCGCGGGGCCGGAGAGAGCAGGCAGGATGTCTATGGAGGACCCGTTCTTCGTTGTGAGAGGGTGAGAAATACGGAAAGGCCTCAGAGACACAAATATATGTATATTATGTACACATACAGTGTGTGGAGAGAGACATAGCCTGAGGAAGCCTTTATTATAGGAGGCCAGGGATGGAGAGCTATGTACAAGGGAGGCTTATAACATAGTATGAATGAGGGGCCCTGTGTATAATATGTCTGGGGGGGTTGGGGGCCTGTGTATAATATATCTGGGGGGGGGGGGGGGGGGGCTGTGTATAATATGTCTGGGGGGGCCCTGTGTATAATATGTCTGGAGGGGCCCTGTGTATAATATGTCTGGAGGGGCCCTGTGTATAATATGTCTGGGGGGGGGCCCTATGTATAATATGTCTGGGGGGGGGGGCCCTATGTATAATATGTCTGGGGGGGGGGGGGCCCTGTGTATAATATGTCTGGGGGGGGGGGGGCCCTGTGTATAATATGTCTGGGGGGCCCTATGTATAATATGTCTGGGGGGGGGGGCCCTATGTATAATATGTCTGGGGGGGGGGCCCTATGTATAATATGTCTGGGGGGGGGCCCTATGTATAATATGTCTGGGGGGGGGCCCTATGTATAATATGTCTGGGGGGGGGGCCCTATGTATAATATGTCTGGGGGGGGGCCCTATGTATAATATGTCTGGGGGGGCCCTATGTATAATATGTCTGGGGGGGGCCCTATGTATAATATGTCTGGGGGGGCCCTGTGTATAATATGTCTGGGGGGGGCCCTATGTATAATATGTCTGGGGGGGCCCTATGTATAATATGTCTGGGGGGGGGCCCTATGTATAATATGTCTGGGGGGGGGCCCTATGTATAATATGTCTGGGGGGGGCCCTATGTATAATATGTCTGGGGGGGGCCCTATGTATAATATGTCTGGGGGGGGGCCCTATGTATAATATGTCTGGGGGGGGCCCTATGTATAATATGTCTGGGGGGGGGCCCTATGTATAATATGTCTGGGGGGGGGCCCTATGTATAATATGTCTGGGGGGGGGCCCTATGTATAATATGTCTGGGGGGGGGCCCTATGTATAATATGTCTGGGGGGGGCCCTGTGTATAATATGTCTGGGGGGGGCCCTGTGTATAATATGTCTGGGGGGGGCCCTGTGTATAATATGTCTGGGGGGGGGGGGCCCTGTGTATAATATACAAACCCCCGCCCCCCCATCCACACATAATATACAGAGCCCCCCTCACAATCACATATTATACACAAAGTCCCCCCTGTACCCACCACATCTACACAAGTGTGGATTTGAGCCAGGGCCCTGCATTTTCTTGTAATGGGTTAATATTGTTTTGCCTTAAACTCAACTCATGTATAGCGCTACAGAATATGTTGGATAATAATATGAGGGAGGGCCCTGCATATTGCCCGGCTGGGGGCCCTGCATATTGCCCGGCTGGGGGCCCTGCATATTGCCCGGCTGGGGGCCCTGCATATTGCCCGGCTGGGGGCCCTGCATATTGCCCGGCTGGGGGCCCTGCATATTGCCCGGCTGGGGGCCCTGCATATTGCCCGGCTGGGGGCCCTGCATATTGCCCGGCTGGGGGCCCTGCATATTGCCCGGCTGGGGGCCCTGCATATTGCCCGGCTGGGGGCCCTGCATATTGCCCGGCTGGGGGCCCTGCATATTGCCCGGCTGGGGGCCCTGCATATTGCCCGGCTGGGGGCCCTGCATATTGCCCGGCTAGGTGCGCGGAGGGCCCTGCATTTTGCACAGCTGTTTATAATATGTGGCGTGTGTGTATATAGCATTTATATTATGTCTGGAAGTTTGTGTGGGGGCATTATATATAACATGACTGGTTGTGTATGAGGATCTGTATATTATGTCTGAATATGTGAGTAAGTGCTCTACAGATAGTGCTGCTGGATTGTTTGTGAATGGAGGAGCTATATATACCATTACTGTCTGTATATAGCATGGCTGTACATATAGAGTATATATGTATTATATGTCTGGATGTGTATGGAGTTCTGTGTATATCAGATCAGTGCATGTGTATGGGGGCTCCATATGTTTTGTGTGGGTGTGACTAGTATGTATATTGCATTAGGAATTGGTAGTCTGTGTCTGGATGTGTGTGTATGGGCTCTGTATATAGCATGGCTGTGCGTATAATAGTGGTCTCTGCATTTACCATGGTTGTATATGGGAGCAATATGTACAGAGAGGAACTTGCCCTGTGGATAGCATATGAAGACTTCATATTACATGGCTGTACATATGGAGGGGCTCTGTGTAAATGATTACCATTATTAACCTTGATGATGCACTAACATTTTGTACAGTGTTATATATCAGTAGTATGTATGCATGCATGTATGTATGTATGTATGGCTGGGTGTGGGGAAGGTTACCAAATGAAATATCAGAGTTGGTGTGAGTGGGCCTCTTTATAGAGCTATGGTAGATATTAGAGGGTCTGTTCATGGAGCATATAAGTGGACATAAGGAAGTGTTCAGGAAAGAGTGATTGTTCCTTTAGTTCACAGCCTGCATATGTTTTGAGGGATGGTTATGTTTTCTAGCTTATATCTGGAATATCTAGGGGAGGCTTGTATTTCCTGGGGCACTGTCGGACTTGTGTGGGGAGGCTTGGGTTTCATGGGGCTTGTGGGGGGAGGGTTAAGTATTGTGAGACAGCCAAATTTATTTCTTCGGGTACAGCTGGAGGTGTGGGGAAGGGTTAGGTTTCATGGGGCACAGGGGGACTTGTGTTGGGGGGGGGGGGATCATGGGGCACAGGGAAACTTGTAAGGGGGAGTTTTGGGTTTCTTGGGGCGTGTGGAGGGGTTAAGTATTGTGAGACACAGACACATTTGTTTCTTGAGGCACAGCTGGAAGGCTGGGTTTCATTGGGCACAGGGGGACTTGTGGGGGTGGTAGTTTGTGGTTTCATGGGGCACAGGGGGACTTGTGGGGGGTAGTTTGTGGTTTCATGGGGCACAGGGGGACTTGTGGGGGGGTAGTTTGTGGTTTCATGGGGCACAGGGGGACTTGTGGGGGAGTAGTGTGTGGTTTCATGGGGCACATGGGGACTTGTGGGGGGGGGTAGTTTGTGGTTTCATGGGGCACAGGGGGACTTGTGGGGGGGTAGTTTGTGGTTTCATGGGGCACAGGGGGACTTGGGGGGGGGTAGTTTGTGGTTTCATGGGGCACAGGGGGACTTGTGGGGGGGTAGTTTGTGGTTTCATGGGGCACAGGGGGACTTGTGGGGGGGTAGTTTGTGGTTTCATGGGGCACAGGGGGACTTGTGGGGGGGTAGTTTGGGGGTTCATGGGGCACAGGGAAACTTGTAAGGGGGAGTTTTGGGTTTCTTGTGGCTTGTGGAGGGGTTAAGTATTGTGAGACACAGCCACATTTGTTTCTTGAGGCACAGCTGGATGGCTGGGTTTCATTGGGCACAGGGGGACTTGTGGGGGGGTAGTTTGGGGTTTCATGGGGCACAGGGGGACTTGTGGGGTGGTAGTTTGGGGTTTCATGGGGCACAGGGGGACTTGTGGGGTGGTAGTTTGGGGTTTCATGGGGCACAGGGAGACTTGTGGGGGGGTAGTTTGGGGTTTCATGGGCACAGGGGGACTTGTGGGGGGTAGTTTGGGGTTTCATGGGGCACAGGGGGACTTGTGGGGGGGTAGTTTGGGGTTTTGTGGAGCATAGAGGGACTTGTGGGGGGGTTTCGTGGGGCATAGGGGGACTTGTGGGGGGGTTTCGTGGGGGCATAGGGGGACTTGTGGGGGGAGTTTGGGGGTTTTGTGGGGCATAGGGGGACTTGTGGGGGGAGTTTGGGGGTTTCGTGGGGCATAGGGGGACTTGTGGGGGGAGTTTGGGGGTTTCGTGGGGCATAGGGGGACTTGTGGGGGGGGGGGTTTGGGGGTTTCGTGGGGCATAGGGGGACTTGTGGGATTGGAGTTTGGGGGTTTCGTGGGGCATAGGGGGACTTGTGGGGGGGGGGTTTGGGGGTTTCGTGGGGCATAGGGGGACTTGTGGGGGCAGGGGGGTTTCGTGGGGCATAGGGGGACTTGTGGGGGCGGGGGTTTTATGGGGCATAGGGGGGGGTTAAGTATTGTGAGACACAGCCACATTTGTTTCTTGAGGCACAGCTGAACGTGTGGAAGGAGTGTTGTGTTTTATGGGGCACAGGGGGACTTGTGGGGGGCGGGGGTTTCGTGGGGCATAGGGGGACTTGTGGGGGCAGGGGGGTTTCGTGGGGCATAGGGGGACTTGTGAGGGGCGGGGGTTTCGTGGGGCATAGGGGGACTTGTGGGGGGCGGGGGGTTTCGTGGGGCATAGGGGGACTTGTGGGGGGCGGGGGGTTTCGTGGGGCATAGGGGGACTTGTGGGGGCAGGGGGGTTTCGTGGGGCATAGGGGGACTTGTGGGGGCGGGGGTTTTATGGGGCATAGGGGGGGGGGGTTAAGTATTGTGAGACACAGCCACATTTGTTTCTTGAGGCACAGCTGAACGTGTGGAAGGAGTGTTGTGTTTTATGGGGCACAGGGGGACTTGTGGGGGGGGTTAAGTATCGTGAGACACAGGCACATTTGTTATTTGGGGCACAGCTATACATGTGGGGTAGGGTTTAGTCTCGTGGGACAAAGCCACAGGTTTTTCCTAAGGCACAGCTGGACGTGTGGGGGAGGGTTGTGTTTGGGGCAGAGCTAGACGTGGGGGGAAGGTTGAGTCTCCTGGGACACAGTCACACCTGTTTCCTAAGGCACAGCTGGACGTGTGGGGGAGGGTTGTGTTTGGGGCATGACTGGACGTGTGGGGGAGGGTTGTGTTTGGGGCATGACTGGACGTGTGGGGGAGGGCTGTTCTTCATGGTGCACAGCTGGACGTGTGGGGGAGGGCTGTTCTTCATGGTGCACAGCTGGATGTGTGGGGGAGGGCTGTTCATGGTGCACAGCTGGACGTGTGGGGGAGAGTTGTTTGGGGCATGACTGGACGTGTGGGGGAGGGCTGTTCTTCATGGTGCACAGCTGGACGTGTGGGAGAGGGCTGTTCTTCATGGCGCACAGCTGGGCGTGTGGGGGGGGGGGGAGTTGCTCGGGGGAGGGCTTGAGATGCTTATGTAGATGTGTGGAGGTAGGGTTTATTTCATAGTGCACAAATGGTTGTATGTATTTGGGGGTTATTGAATAGTAGATACTTGGATGTGTGTAGTGAAAAATTGTTCAATTGTTGACATTAAATACGAGGATGTGCCAGTATCTGAAACGAGACGCATCAGGGAGGTTTAGTTATAAAGTAGTGGAGACCTATGGCTTTGTAGAATAATAAACATTAGTAAGGAGGGTCATGAGTTAGTGGAGCTGTGTTTATACATACAGAGGTGACCCAAGGTAATGGATCTGTGCCTATACAATAGGGGTGATATGAGGTGAAGAGGGCTTATATATATATATATATATATATATATATATATATATATATATATATATATATCATGTAGAACGCAAAGTGATTTTTTGGGGGGGTATGGAAGACTAAATATGGCTATGTTTATGTAAGATGATGAACTAGATGGGTTTATATATTTAAAGTAGGAATGTTATGTTTTAGAATTTGTGGAACATGAGCCGGTGAGGTAGGGGCATGAGGTGCGTATAGTCCTAGAATATTAAGACTGAAATTGCCCTTGGAGGAATGCTCTCTTTTTTTAAGTAAATATGTGGGGCAAACTGTCTTCTAGGTTATGACTTAGCTGTGAAATGGTATATGGAGATGGGTTTATTGGGTGAGATATTACGCCTTGAATAGGATTTGATCTATATTGGAAGGGAAGGATATAATAGCAGTTCTCAATGGTATATAACAAGTTCATATTTAAAAATGCAAACTGTTATGAGAGGAAGCTTGCTTTCTGAAAAGGCATCAGCTCGGTTGTTAAAGAAGCATATGTATAGCATGGTGTTTTGAAAAACTTTACTTTATAATCTGGAAAACTGTGTATTTACATAGTTTTAAATAAATAACTACAGCCTTTAATATTTAAGTGTTCTATTTAGTTTTGCTCTGATGATGGATATTGTGTCTTTGTTTTGGTTATAAACCTTGGAGGAGAGGGAGGAAGTATTAAATCCAGATCTATATTCACTTATGCCGAAACATTTCCTTTTCGAATAGCATAGGCACTCCACCTTCTTTATGGCCCGGCTCTCACATCCGTATGTTGCTACAAGGAAAGCTTCTAACTATGCAGTCCTTTGTTGATACTGATATATATTTGCTTTTTGCTAGCTTGTCCAGACTTGCCATAGCTTTCCTCCCCAGTAGCAAACACTTTTTAACTTTATTGCTGCAGTCACCATCTGAAGAGATCTTGGAGCGACTGTAGTAGTCTTGCAGTACCATGTATTATTTCTTTAAAATGTGCGAACCAGGGGAACTAGTTGGTTTCAAAGGAGGTTAAGAAACCTTGCAATCTTGCTGATAGTTTTTTTTTTTTCTCGATATTTTCCCAAACTTTGGTAATATCAGTATACAAATTTGGAATTTGTGGTGTTTTCCATAGTTCTGCTAAGGATCTTCTTGCAGCTAGATTTATTTGTTTCCTAGTATACGGTCCCCACGGACGTTACAGGAATTACTTCTAAATATAAATATCTGTATATTAACCAAAAAGTTAGGTTAATGGTGGAGGTTATACCAAATGTAGGAGCCATCCATAGTACAGAGGAGCCAGACAAACGTTTCTTAGGGGCTAGGGAATGGTGTAAATATATTTAGAATGACCAGAAAAATAGGAATGAGAAGTATAATTTTATGAGGCATTTCTTCTGGGACTATCAAACATCCAATAACATGAGTGATATAATGGTTAATGTAATTAATTGAATATTCCTTTTGTTTACTACAGGGAGGTGCAAAAGGCTGTGAATACTGCACAGGGCCTATTCCAGAGATGGACAGATCTCCTTCAGGATCCCTCCACGGCCACCCGAGAAGAGCTGGACTGGACCACCAACGAGCTGCGCAACAATCTGAGGAGTATTGAATGGGACCTGGAGGATTTAGATGAGACCATTAATATCCTTTCTTATTGTTTTACTTAAAATGTGGTGTCTTGTTTGGTCACTTGCACTAGAGGAACAAATTTCTTGATGTGAGGATCTCTTCTTATTGTATCTTATCTACACAAAAATGTTCCCTGTGTTCAGGTTCATAAATCTGGAAATAACTTTTGTATTCTGTAGAGACTGACACAGGTGAGCATATGTTTACCTGTTGTTTATACAACGCGGTTTGATGCTGGGCCAGTTGTTTGGGTGTCATATAGAAGTACTCTATCTTTTTTGAGGTTATGTTTGGTTGGGCATGCTTTAGTGCGTCCGTTATTTCCTTTACTCTTCCTCACGTATTGTGGAATCTAATCCTCGCAAGTTCAGTCTGGATCCTGCTGAGATGAAGCAGAGGAAAGCGTTTATCGGCGAAACACGTCAGTGTGTGAAGGTGAGCACAACAGGAAGCTTTGCACGCTCTATATTTAGAAATAAAATAGCCTGTTCGGATTGAGATCTTACAGATTTGCAACCCAGGGAAAGAAAATCTCCTTATTTTGATTGTTGCACAATGACGTAGAGAACCACTGTAGTCAGTTTTTACTTAGTTTTTTCTGAATAACTAAACTTGATAATGGGCAAAAATAAAAAATAAAAATAAATCTCTCTTTAAAATTTTAAATTTTTGTTCAATTATTCCTTACTCCATTACCTTTACATAGACTTTTCTTTCTGCTACAGTCTCAGGAGGGCATGTCTTGGTAAACTTTTCTTTTACACCTTATGAAAGCACAGACATCTGTAGATGCCACTTTTCCATTGTCCAGGTAGAAGCCTTTTCTATATACAAAGTGGACACTATATGTCAAATATATTCTTTTGAAGAACTTTGCTTGAAAATGTACAAAATTATCTTTTTTTTCCGAATGGAACATAAAATAATGCAACCTAACCTAGTACTTTCTGTATGCAATTATGTTGCGGCTGGATCTACCATTTTTTGCTTTCCTGTAATCCGTTTCCTGAAGTGGAAGGACTTTGATTGAACAAAAAGCTATGTGAAGACTGTGGCATCTATCAGTGCCAGTGCTTTCAGTAGATGTAATTGAAGGCTCATTATTTTACAAAGTCACAGCTTCTTGAACAAGTGACACAAAATGAGCAGACACAAGAAAATATATTACTGCAGTAAATAATTTATTTTGTATAAAAAATATAAAAGCACAGCCTTTGCATTTTTATGTACTAAACTCATTTTGCCTTTTATCAAATATAGTTATTGCATTAAAAAATTGGACCACAACGGTCCTTTAAATGTACTTTTAATACTTTAATTAAATTTCAGCAATTTTAAAATAAATGTTGTTAGAAGAAACATGCTGCTATGTCCATCCATACCATTTGCCTTTTTTACATGTATGGAAAAGCTAAAAAAAAAGTTAAAAATACATCTGCCTGCCGGCTTCGGGATAGGCTTATCTATATGTTAATTATAGTTGTTTCCCAATTGTGGAGTATATACCTGTTTAAACATAGCAACGGTTCTAGTTATTGTAAAAGAATAAATGTATTTGCATTTGGTCACTGGTAATTTTATTTTGAGTGTGTTAGATAATTAAGCTTATAGCTACATAAATTACCTGCAAAGAATCTCCCTCTCGGAGTAAGATTTTTAATAAATCCGTTAATGATAGTAAGCAGGAAGGGCAGGTCCTGTTGTTATAAGTAAGTATAATATCATAAACTCTGTATAAGCCTCTGTGATTGTGTTGAATTGAATAACTGTGCATACCCTTTTCTTGTCCACCACTGCGAGTTTTACTCTTATGTTTTTATTTTCCTCAATTTAAAATTGACAGATAAAAAATACACCTCCCTCACTCTTTCAAAGTATCCATGTATCGCCTTATGGAGCCCCCCACTGTCTTCCTGTTTTCTCTCATGTAGAGTGCCATGTTTTAGAAACCCCAACAGGAAGGGTCTTCACTCACGATGCTCAGAGATGCTGCATGTCATTGTCTACTTGCTGCAGAGCAGTATGAGACAATGGTAGTGTAAAGTTCTTTATTTTTGGGGGTGGCTTTCAGTTGGGAAACATGGCACCTTACATGAGAGAGAACTGTAAGATAGGTTGGTTCCAGAAGGTGAGAATCTGTACATTTTATATGACCTTACTTAACTCGGCTAGATAAAAACAAAATGCTTAGAGTCCCTTTTAATGGCCTGGTTAAAAAGCCATAAAATATATTGTGCATTTTAAAAACATACAAATGAAAATATTAATTCACTGAGCCTGGTGGATCTGCAGTGTTGGATGCTTAGTACTTGTGCCATTCTCACTGCACTAATTGCTCCTTTGATAGCAATAGAAGGAATACATGAATGTACATGCTTATCAGTTGACTGGCCGTGTTGGGTTTTAGGGATGTGAGAGCTACTTTGCTGAATAATCTTTTATTTTAAACAAATTAAAGGCCCTGGGATGTATTTTTCTATGCTGTGGAGGTGTTACACTGCTTGTTGGATGTCCCATTTTTAATAAACAACAAATATTTTCCAAGACTGTCTCGCAAAATTCACATTAATTTAATTGTATGGAAAAACTGACTATTTTTTCAAATATAAATAATTTCCTAGTTATTCAGCATAATGTGTGCTATTATTATTAGTAGTAATTTTCTCTATCTAGGGCAAATACTCAACTCTCACAGTGAGGGGTGAAAAAGAAGTACATGGAAAAATAATAGTCATGGAAAAGTTTAATTGCTAAAGTCTCATCGTTATTCTAATGATCATTACTGTGCCGATCTGTTCTTCCGTTTTTACAGAGACTATGGATTACCCCTTTATAGCATATTGCCTCGAGCATGGAGCCTCTCACAATTGCTAAGATTTGACTTGATTATTCCCAAGTAATTTTAGCTGTAAAATGTTTGTCTACCCAGGAAATGAAGGATCAGATGACCAGTCCGTCAGTGCAGGCATTGGCTGAGAAAAAGAACAGACAGGTAAGACACAGCCGTAACCACCAACTGGGTTTGTCTATGACTCCTGGGTCTCCAAGGTGAACGGGGAGTGGTCGCACTGAGAGGAAGCGTGTGTAATCACTAAATGTTTTTACTGTTGTCTCGGGTTACTTCTTTCTGTTTCTTGTTATTGTCTGCCCCTGTCCCAGTTCTCTGATGTAGCGCAGACAGCTCCTTAGGGACCTATAAGATCTGCTTCCACATGTATTCATAGCGGGTAAGGATTAGTAATGTGTTAGGTTTAACGGTACACTGTCACCCGAACAGCAAATTACTAGTATTTAAAAAAACTGACTATACGTTTACTAGCAGTTTTCTCTCTAGTAAATCATTCCTGTAATACTCTGCATTGTTTGTTTGACTCCATATGCTAATTTGTAGCTCATAGTGCAAGATAAGCACGGGAGAGGGGATGTAACTGCACATTGTTACCACAGAAACACAAAAGCAAACTCGCTCATTAGCACATCAATCAACTACTGTAGTTAGTGTTTCAAAACCAGTCATTTGCATAATAATGCAACACAGGAAAAAATGAGTTGTACAATGTATAGTCTGTTTTTAATGGTCTCTAAGAATAACATTATATATTCATTTATCCAACTGGTCAACATATCTCCCCTTTTCCACCCAATTCTAAATAGATTTTTTTTAAATGCCTGCCTGAAGTGTGTTGGTTGTCCAACATAGAAGCCCTCTAATGTTAGTTTGGGAAAAACGTCACATTTGTGAAATGTGTAACAAACTGTAGTAGGCCTTTAAAGAACAATTAAAAGCCTATATGTTTCAATTCATACCCTACAACAAAAAAGTAAGCAAAATAGAGCTTGGTATTCACACTTTCGATGCAGTATCTTAAATATATGCTCACATTTTATTTGCCTCTTATTTTTAACCACATTTCCGTTACATGGTCAGAACAATGTATCATTAGACCGTTTACATCAATGTCCGTTATTTCTAAAGCTCTAACATTCCTTAGTACTGTATATAGGTGAGTAGTGTTTGAGAAAAATAGATGTCTGTTTCCATGGTAACACCAATTTAATGTTTTTCTAGACCTCTCCTTAAAATAAGACATTGCTTAAGATTTTATATGTAAGCAAACAATCTATATTGTGTTCACATAAGTGACACGATCAATAACCATGGATAAACGGACTGGAAGTGGACGTCTCTGTTTTAACCATTTATATTAGGCTTACATTTGTATGCCAGTTTTGTTTTTGGCGTTTTTTTTTCTTTTCTTTTCTTCAATATAAAGATTTTTTTTTTTGTACTTTTAAATGAACCTGTGATTTACAGGACAGTTTGATTGTATCTTGGAATGGGGACAGATGTAAAATTACACAAGTCATTTAGCAAATCCCTTACCCCTCCTTCATCCTCCTCCATCGCTACAGATATTTAGTAGGTTACTACATGCCCTCAGGCTTCAAGTGCTGGAGTTAGACAAGATGGAACCTTGCAATATGCAGACACCCTTTCATTAAATTATCTTTTATAGATTGTATATGCAAGGCTTACACACTTCCTAATGTTGTTAGTTTGTTACATGCAAATTGGTGACATTCTTCCTAAATTGCAGTGGTTGTTTAGCTACACATCACCAAATAAATTGTCAAAATCCAGTTGGTCCTTACTCCTGTCAGCATAATTCGGTGCACGGGATAAGGATGCTCTGATCTTGTTCTGCAAACACACAAATATCAGAGAAGGAGAAGAGAGAGTGAGGAACCCAGGGACTTTACTTATCTGGTGCACCTTTGGGTTTAGGACTAGCCCTGGATTCAATGTGTAGTTTGCAGTGTTTGTGTATTTTTCCATCTAGAGTAATTAGCAAATTGGGAATCTATTATTTATACCATTACTCAACTCACTCGTCAAAATACATATTGGTAGGAACAGGATTAATAGTGATACGGTGTTTCTTTCAGGCTCTTCTAGGAGAGGGAACGAAGCAGGGCTGGAATCCTGAGGCAGAGAAATATAAGGGCTTGGACCATGAGCTCCAGACGGCAAACTCACAGTTTTTAGATGGTCAAAATGTTCAGCAGCAGGTAAGGATATGAATACACGGACCCCCTGGAGAAGTCTTGAATTTTGAGTTTATGATTAGCCAGTGCATGTTACTACAAAGCTCTATATGAGCATGGTTGTTAAAATCTTTTGGTGTTTGTTAAGTATTATTTATCTTTTTTTCCAATTTGTTATGGAGAGTGATCTGTGTAGAGCAGGGGTGGGCAAGTCCGGTCCTTGCCCTCCCCCGGTGTAGAGTAACCAAAAAGTCATGAGACAGAAGACATTTCTTTAGGAGCCATTGGGTTTTTGTTGATGCCTGACGTAACAAGTCATAAATCACAGGCTATTTTTTTTTTTTTTTACTTCTGTTTTGTCCATCTTGAACAGAAGTTGTGTAAAAATCCAACTTCAGTGGTCATTTTACATTGAAAAATATATGCTTTCGCCTTGTCACCATATTTAAATGAGTATAGTTTGATGTGCACTCTATTTACCCCTTATATTTAAATCGGCATAAAGTGATCACACTTCCTAAAACGAATAAATAGTCCTTTTTCATGGAAATCCTTGAATGACGCTTTTTCTTCCATTCCCAGATGATTATCGAGCAGCAGGATGAGGAGCTGGAACTGGTGTCTGGCAGTATTGGAGTCCTCAAGAACATGTCCCAGCGCATCGGCAATGAGCTAGACGAGCAAGCTGTGTGAGTGTCCAGTTACTGCACAAAAACCACAATCAAACAACTGATTAGTATAAGCAAACGTATTGCACCTAAAAGATACTCTTGTAAACAGATGTTTGGTGCAAGAGGGACATTTCCCTTTTTTTTTTTTCTGTGCCAATTGATCCTGATTTGCATATACAATTCAATAGTAAAAGATTTTTTTTTCTTTTATTTCTAAGCTTTGTAATGAATATGTATATACCAATCTAGTAATTATTTTATATATTTTTCCCCTGCATTCTCATCTGTAGGATGCTAGATGACTTTTCTCATGAATTGGACACAGCACAGTCTCGCATGGATAATGTTCTAAAGAAACTTGCAAAGGTGTCTCATATGACGAGCGGTGAGTATAATGCATAGGACTGTGTTTTTATACCAGCCGCAAATATGTTTTGTTCCTATTTCATGGGCCTAATTAATTCTAATGGTGTTTGGTAAATATTATTCCTACTTGCCTATACACACGACAAGATGGTAAACCATTACTGTTCTAGTTTCCAGTATAAACAAGTGTAGTTAAAATGACTTCTGCTATATTTTTCTTTCTAGTTAAGGAATTGCTTATTTCCCAAAACTTTGCTTTAGCGCCGGATTCTTTTTAAATACTCACATTAACATATCAATTGGTAGAATGTCTGTTGTAGTTCATTTATTGTTTAATTGTTTAGATAACTTACATGGGTGCCACAAAGCAGCATGCGGATCACACTGTCTACTTGCATTTTTTTTTTAAATACTTTTAATATAACTTTCAATGAGCAACAGTTTCTAGCTTTTGTTGCCTCAGCTGAGACTTAAAACTCTTTGCCAGCCAGCGCCATAACAAGAAATTACTTGCACTTGGATGACAAATTAAATATATATATATATATATATATATATATATATATATATATATATATATATGTATTGTGCACTTTTATCTGCAATAAAATTAAACACACATTGTCTCCTCCGCAGATCGGCGCCAGTGGTGCGCCATTGTTGTGCTGCTTGCACTGCTACTGGTGGTTTTAATCTTGTTCTTTACACTGTGACTCAGAAGACTGTTCCTCACTTGGGACTTCATATGATTTAACGGACACTATCACAGGGACATGGACATTTGATGTGTGAAGTGACTTTGCTGTGACAATGGAAATCTGTGGAGGTGATGCTACAGCTTGTAGCCATGGGATCGTTGACCACTCCAGATGTCTTAGTCCCGTTTGTTGGGACACTACTACATACAGTGTATTCTTCACCTCCGTAGAATGTGTTACTTGTGCTGCTGCGGGCCTTTCTGATTGGATTATAGCTGCAGAGTTTGTGCTGTTCCACCTTGCATTGGAATATGGCATCTTGAGCTTTGCATATCCACTGGACCAGAAGAAACTACATACATTTTACATACTGTGAGCGACTTTTTTTTTTTTTTTTTTTCTAAGTAGGGCAATTTATATGGTGCGTCGCACACAACTTAGGAGTCAAATCATAATGATTCATAAGGAATAAACAAGAAGCTCTCACCTGTTTCCAAATGGACTAAACCAAGACATGGTTATTCATCATGAATTTTAGACTTACTTTAAATTGCTAGGTTTTAACACTAATAACCCTTCCCCCCATTCCCTCTACTGTCTATTTTAGTACATTATCGTCAAGGAAAAATAAAAGCTGATATGGTTACAAGCTTTTACAATGAAGACTTATTTCTCTGATTCCCACAGAGAAAGATCACAGGAAGCATAATATGAGAAGAACTGCTCCAAGACCGGTGGGATCTGTGTGATTTAAGGTTAATTTTAAAAGATGGATTGGAATAAGAATTATGATATAATCCCAGAAACGTCTACATTTCCCAGTCAATTACCACTAAATCTGATTCCAGGAAGCCACTGAAGATCTGCAGTGTGTATGTATAAAATATACAGTATAAGGAAGAGGTGCCAATGTTTGAACTGTGATAGATATCTAAAACAGATATTCAGTTTGCAGTGGGATTTGTGGCTAGAACTGTTCTTGTTTTTAAGGATTGTATCTGTGAACACTACTGAATCTGTATTGTGTGTTTTTATAATTATCAGGGTTCTGATTGTGTTGCAGTGTCCTGAACCTAAGTCTGTCCTTGCGTTTAATATTTGTATTAATCCCTGTCTAATAAAATGGCACAAAAAAGATCCCATATATTGAAAAAATTTAAATGATACACTTATAACGAGTTTTAAGTATATTGAATAATTGCAATTTCTAGGTTGGAGTGCCTTAAACTGGAAATTGAATTTAATGTAAAGATGCATCTTTGAAAGTATTGGTCTTATCAATAGCAGTTAATTAAGGGGGCACTGACTCACTCTAAGTGCTCTTCATGGTGTGAAAGACCACAAGATTGTATTTTAAAATGATGTGGTTTTTTTTGTTGTTTTTTTTTTTTTAATTATACTAAAAACAGCAAAAAATCTTAGGTTTTATATTGCTGTTTCTATGTAGTCTATTCTGCCCACTGGCTGTTGCAAGTTTAGTGGCAAAGTGTGTGAGGCTCTATGAGGGAAGGCTGTGATTGATAGCACAGCTTCTCCGTGGGCTCTGGTTACAGTGCACTGATCAGCTAACAAATAGTTTCCCTATTTTATGTGAGTACCAGTATTCCATGCCTGCACAAATATATGTAGAAATGGTCCTTCCCTCTTAGCTGGTCTGCATAGCCCAAAGAGGGAAGAGTGTAGAAACCTGAATTTTCTTCCGGTAAGAAAAAATAAACCCATTACAAGGTCTGTTCCCTTCAAACTGGAAATCTAAGCAGTCTGACAAAACCCTTACCATTGACTTAAATAGGGATACACCCCTACAACATGATTGGTTGTAATAACAAAGGAGACAGGCTGTGGGCAATATTTCTCAGTGAAAAATGCAAGTATTTCAAAAAGAATCTCAACATACTTTGAGGAGATCTTTACAGTCATGTGCTTCAAAATTGTGCATAGTTAAGTGGCCCTTTAATCTCCAGATTGTGAGCTTGCAAGAGCAGAGCCCCCCTCAGACTTCCATTTTGGTTGGCTGGCCTCTAAATGTAATTGTTACTACCTCCAGCTGTATAGCACTGCATACTATGTTTGTTATTATTATTAGTGAGGGTGATAAAGAAGATTACAAGTTGAAATATTATGGACCTTATCCATAAAATAACTAACTTCTCTCTCAATTTTAAGGCACTTCAATTAGAATTTCCAATTAAAACTAACATAACTGCAGTTGGTTGTAGGTGTATTTTTTTAATTTCTGCAATGACAAGGGCCTTTTCTGTGTTATTGAATATATCTAGCCATTTGTCTTTGTTGCTTGTTTTTTATGGGGTGCCTTTAGCACCCCTTGTGTTGTCAGATCTTGTCTGTCTCTAACCTGTACTCAGTGTTTTATGGAACCAAACCATGGCATACAGTGTTTATGCTGCACATTGGAATGGCCATGTAAACTAATGTTTGATCCATTATATATGTCTGAAGGACCTTATAGCTACTTTGGAGTTACTGACCCACAAAGGGGACCTAAAATTGTAGCATATTTTTGTACAAAACATTTTTGTATTGTTGGAAGTATAAATTCTGATTGAAGTATAACATGAGTGATGTTTTCATGAGTTTGGATGCTTTCTCTGCAATATAACTATATAAGCAGTGTATTTAGTGTAACTAAACATTTAATGCTTTTTTTCTCTCTCTATTGAATCCACAAATTCAAAAGGAACTTGTGTAAAATAACACTTTACGTGTTGTAAACCTACACTAATGCTGTCTCCCTGCAAAGCCAGGTCCTCGATTGCTTCCCAACCTGCCTATTCTTCTTTACAATGTGAATCCCCTGAGCTTTTTATGCCACTGCATGTACAAGACATCCTGGGATGCTTTGTCTTCATGGCATCCTTGTGACTTTCTGATAACAAGGGATTGAATAGTTGCCTTTGACAAAGCCGTTACAGTGCGGTGAAACAGACTTTAGGCAGTCATAAAGAGTCTAGATTCATTGATACTACTAATTTGCCTAATTTTTAGATTCTTGTGAGGGTCGCTAATAGAGGGCTACTAATAGCTGAAAAGAGCGCACTTAGTAGTTACAGTCTACAATGATCTCAAAGGATATAGGTATATAGGTTCTATACTCTACTAGGGACCTAGTTGTTTAGTATGCTATATTCAAATAACTTTTTCATTTAAGGATCAGTCATTGTTTCCAATTGAGATTGCAACTATCTTAGAGGATCCAACCCTACTCTAGTTAAATGGCAAATTTGTTTTTATTGAGGTATCTTCCATGCTTCATATAAGCTAGCACTCTCCCTTTGATCACTATTATTTATTAGGAGATTGTGAGACTCTGCTTTTACAATAGGGCATTTTTAGCCAGATCTTGGGTATCATAAATAGTATGAGCCTTCCAGTTAGGATGAATCCCTCAAGGATCATTTCTACTAATGATAGTATCAACTGTTTAAGTGTCACTATATTTATTATAAGTGGTTAGTCCCAACTTTCTGAATGGACAACAGTGTGGTTTTAATGGCGGAAATTTTTTGAGTGCCAATAAAGTTTTTTCCTTAACTTTATTATTAATAGTTGGAATTTACTGTCCGACACCTGGGAAACTTCTAATTATAAGTTAGTTGTAAATTTGACAGGAGTTGGGGAAACTTGTGGGCTTTGTGTGTGGTACAACATCTGAAAAAGAGGAATTCTTTCATCTCTAGTACATTTCAATCATTCCTTTTTTTTTTCTAATTCAGTTGAGAAAAGAAACATTACAAAGTCTGTTAACCCCTGAGCTGTTGGGGGCAGCCTTTGTCACTTGATAACCCGACTACTTTTTATATACATTATAATTACATTGGGAATAAGTCATTTATTCTGTAAGTAACCTACGGCGGTTATGTGTTTAGCATTTGTTTTTATGTATAGTGCTAACAATTGAGATTACTACTACTTAAGTGGGATACTATCCATCTCTTGACATACCAAGCAACCGTTGCACACCCCTCACAGCGTCTTCCTCATATTCAATCCTATCTCCAAATCCAACCTCTGTTCTCTCATCTCCACCACCCATCTTTAATTGGCATTTTCCTGAATTAACTATCACACCAAAATAAATGGTATCTTCACTTGAGCCCTGACATGCGTCCCATTGCATATTATTTCCTCTGCTTTTTGTTTTTTCTTAAAACAGCTAAAATGTTTGTATACATGTAAATAAATGTGAAAACTGAAATGATTTTTGTCCTGATGGATTGTAAAATCTAAATAAATAGAGCTGCTACTGTTTGACTGGTGAATCCATGGAAATGATCTAGTTCCTGTATTTGGGTCTGTGGGCTTTAGGGGTAAATGTGGGACTGTGGGAGATCTATATATATATATATATTTTTGTCATTCAGTCGTGTCTGACTCTAAATGACCCTATGGACTGCAGCATGCCAGGCACATCTATTGTTATGTCTCTGGCTGTGCTTATTCATATGGTTATGTTGGCAAAGATACTGGAGTGGCTTACCAGTTCTTTCTCCATTGGACCACGATTTGTCTGACCTCTCTGCTATGATCTGCCAATCTTGGGTATAGTTCACAGCATCATTGAGATACACCAGCCCCTCCACCACAACAAGCTAGTGATCCAGAATGGATTAGGGCCGGATCTGAGATACCTCTGATGATGCTGTTTTGTGCTTAAAGGTCCACAGTAGTTAAAGGAAAACTGCATTGTGTGTAAATATATAACAACATTAGGAGTTGTGTAATATGTAAGCATCTAAACATTTTTAGAGAAAATTAGGAGAATCCATCTTGTCCTTGTTGCAACACTATGAGATCTGAGGTATTAGTTGGTGAGAGGGTTTTGTTAGATAATTGAATCTGATACCAACCCATTCCCTTGCACATGCATAGAAACAGACAATCTTGCATCAGTAGATGTAAATGTCCCTCTCAATGTCTCACGGATGCCTCCAGGGTCCAACAGAGGCATCCAAAATAACTTTTTCTTAATTACATTTTTTGTTTTATAACAATTTCCCCAATAATGATGTATATAGTTTATCCTTGTCCATTGGTCCCTTAAGTAGTGAACCTTACAGTTGGAGGTCCTTTAAGATGAACCATCTGACCCGCCTGAATAAATGGCTCGTCATTAATACCTGATGCTGGGCTCTCATTGCCGGGGCAGAGTTGAATTGCATGGAAACTTTCCAACACACAATGGATGACTTTGAGTCGCTGCGGATCAGTGGTGAGGATGTAACCCAGTGATTTAATACATTAAAGGGATATAGCCCTGGGGATTAAAGATCTGTAGTACTAAACAGACACTAAAATGTGTTCTTTGTTGGCATAATATGTAGGTTTTGAAAGAAATGTATTATAAAATATATTTTTTTAAATAGATATATTGAGCCTAACCCCCTTGTTTCAACATTAAAACGTGTAATTGGCAGCTTTTTTATGTGCTGGCTAGGAGTATGAGGTGGTGTGCTCTTCCTGCAGGAAATTGTCATCTAGTGAATCCAGCTTTTAGTATTTGACTAGGAAATTGCCCATCAAAAATGACGGGAGTAAAATTGTAAGGCTAGCAATGCAGTTTCCACACAATGTGAGGCTAAGGGCCATCTGAGCAACCACAGCGCTCATTGCAAGCCGCGCGCTCTTTGCGAGCCTCTCCCCCTGTGTAGTTTAGGGGCCTTGGGTTAAGTGTTACTGCGTTTTGGTGTAAATGTTTCTGTTGCAGAGGCAGTGTTACTGGTTTTCCTTAAATGTTACCGGTTTGGGGCTGTTTTTTTGCGAGCTTCGACCTCCTTTTCATCCTTTTGCGTTTTTGGTTTTCGATCATGAAAAACGGCAAATATGCCTCAAGTTGCAACCTGACTCACAGGCTCCCATGCTCTCCCCCTGTGCTGTGTAAGTTAATTTGCAGTCTATTTGTTGTTTTGTTTTTTTCCAGCTTTTTACTGTTCAGTGATTCGGCCTAAGTCCTGCGAGGCTCGCAGATGCGGCCCTACGGCCCACAAACGGCTCGCCTCACTATGCGTGACAAACCCGCAAACGTGACAAACGTCCTTGAACTGACAACTATATATGTGATATACACCAGAACCAGATAATTGCACTAAAGACTGCAAAATCTGCTCTCCATGTGCTGCCCTTCTTGTGTACTGGACAGGAGGTCTGATAAGCATGTCCACCTCTAAATAAGGGATAAGCAGTGTCGTCGTCTGGATGGCTGAACACAGTCCAGGATTTCACCACCATGTCCTAAAGAAGAATTGCTCTAAAAAATGTGTTTATGCTCATGACTTATACTTCTGCTAATGTTGTTGGTTTGTTCCCTGCATTTTCCTAAACGACAGTGGTCATTTTAATTTAATGTTTTTGTCATGTCTGACTCTTCGTGGCCGCATGGACCGCAACACACCAGGAACATCCTTATGTCCATGATCATGCTGATATACTTGGTTTTCATGGAAGAGATACTGGAGTGGGTTGCCATTTCCTTCTCCAGTGGGCTACAGCATACAGCACCAAAGTATTGACCAGGCCCAAACCTGCATGGCATCAGGGTGGTGTGACCTCTTGGTTCCCAGACTTGGAATCGAACCCAGGTTGTAGCCATGAAAGCTTTGAATCCTAACCACTGGACCACCAGGGAACCCCATTTTAATAATTTAATAGCCAAAATCCATCAATTCCAGGCACAATGTGCTGATTTTTTTTTAACAACTTCTTCAATAATGACTTTAATTCTATAGCATGTCCGTGTCCCTTTAAGTCCAAGTAAATTATGCATGGCACCTTTGCTTTTTCCTCTAACACACTGAGTATCATATACCTGCAAAGTATATGCACGTTATCACTAATTAATTCACTCGTAGATGTGCTAATTAGTTCTTAGAATGAATATGCTAATCACCTGCCGGGCGTGTGGTTCTTGGACAGGAGCGGATCAGACCTAACAAGGATTTTGGCCTTAGGTAATATAAATACCAAGGGTTCCGTGGTGATCCAGTGGTTGGGATTCAGTGCTTTCACCGCCGTGACCTGGGTTTAAATTCCAGTCAACTAGGTCATACCACCCTGAAGCCATGCAGGGTTGGGCCTGGATGAAAGACCACCTAGGAATACCAGGTACTGTATGCTGTGGTTCACTGGAGCATGAACTGGTAACCCACTCCAGTATCTCAGCCATGACTACCAAGTGGATCAGCATGGGGCATGGCGGTCCGTGAGCTCACAAAGAGTCAGAAATGACTGCACGAGGCATATACATACTATACCATGTGCTGGTCATACAGACTATAATTGTACAACATCACATGTGAGATATCGTATGTAACAAAATAACACTCACAGGTATAGGAGACAGGAGCATAAAGGCATGTCAGAGAAAGGGGTACAGGTTCCTGGGTGTTGCTAGGTATATAATATCACTGTGTATCTATGTACTTTATTATATAAGCTCTATCTTTACTACCTAACATCAAACAAATAGTCCCTGTATGGGTCTGACTACAGCAGTGTATGCAGACTCTGTGCAGTGTACTGTCCTAGCCTATCAGGGACCATGTCTTGGCAACCTGTTGCTGAGAGTTGGTCAGTGATTTGTTGGCATTAAACAGTGCACAGCCAGTACTACAGAGTCTGCAGAGGGCAGGCCCATACAGGGACTATTTGTGTGATTTTAGGCAACGAAACCGATGTTATAAGCTCTTCTTAATAAAATAAAGTACATAACGGTAAATAGATACCCAGGGATGTTATATATCTAGTAACACCCTGTAACATGCCATAGCCTTTTAAGATGCCTCTGCTTGTGCCATCTTAAACTGCTAGTCTGTTTGTAGCTTCGATAGCACATTTGACATTGTAACTCCTATTTAGAGAGGCATTTTTCAACCAAAGTGAATAGAGATCTTCCCACTTCTCCGAGGTTTCCAATCCTTATTGGAACAAAGTTTGTGAGTTTTTTTCAATCTTGTAAGGTGTGTTAGAAAGCCCTATCTATGTATGTAAGACCATGTGTTTAATAGAATATCGTGCTTTGTACAAATAAAGGATTATAATAATAATAATATGCAGGCAGGATGGAATACAACTATGTATAGGTAATAAATGGAACCCCTTCTGGATCGCTACATTGTTGTGGTGAAGGGGCTTGTGTAGCCAAAGAAGCTGTGAGCTATACCATGTAGTGTCACCCAAGATGGGCAGGTCATAGCAGAGAGATCAGACAAATTGCGATCCACTGGAGAAGCAATTGGTAACTCATGCCAGTATCTTTGCCAAGAAAACCAAATGGATAAAAACAACAGGACACTGCGTCCATATGGTCAACAAGAGTTAAACACAACTGCACAACAACAATAAATGTATGCGTTTTTAATTTACTAAAACGTTTTTGTACTTGTTTTGCATAATAGACTGTTGGCCTAAAGTGCCCCTTTTAAGTGAGGTCCAGAGTCTGCCCAGGGTAAGGGCTGCAGTGGGGCGGGGGCCTACATATGAGTGTGGGGACTGTAGATTTAGGGAGGGGGCGATCAGTGCTGAGGAGGAGGGGCCGCTCACATCCCCTGGAGGCCCCTTATTATGTTGTGGGCCTCTTAGTCTGGCTGTGTGTGGGCTTTTGTTGTTATCACGTGGGTGGGCGGGGAGGCCCTAGGGGTAATGTGCTGTGCTTGCAGGATGATGGAAGGTAGCTTGTGTTGTATATAAACCAATATACAGGACATCACCCAGCCAAATATTAGCCATTGTGCTATCACATACTTGGTAGATCTCATTATTATTACCCTTTATTTGTAAAGCGCCGACATATTCCGTTGCGCAATACTGGGGTTAGGTACAAGGCAAATACAACATTAACACAGTACAAAAGAATGGTGGGCACAGTTTTTGAGCTTAACGCCTTATGTAGCAATTGTTTTTATTCCCAAGCACTTTACAAGATTGATAACTTGCAAACTTTAAATTCTTAAAAATGCTTGAGCTTAGATTGTCAGCTCTTAGGCATAGGTGTATTTCAGTTTTATTCTGCCCTAGGCCATTCAGAATGTAGCTATATAGCATGCACACAGGAGGTCTCCCAGCTTGTGCTGTGCCATAAAGCATATGTCTATAAAGAGCTGTGTGAAAAAGGTTTGTTTGTTTTTATTTGAGATAATGATTTTGGGCTCATTTTCATCTTCATTTTCATCTTCAGTGTACTGCCCTAGGCCCGTGCCAGAAACACACAAATGCCCCTCGACTTAGAACAGGCCCCCGACTGGTTCTGTACGAATACTTCTGTCTTATGTATTCTCTGTATCCCCCTGTACTTTGCACTATGTCGGAGCTTATGAATAAATTATATGTTTCATCATGTAGCTGGAAAACTTGGAGCCTGAGAAAAGCTGATTGCTACAAAGTGAATTGCTATCGGCACTTTTATAGCACAGGCAACTGCCACTGTCTGCCATTCAAGCTTGAAGGAGCCTTGGAAGTAAGACATAAGAGGAAGGGGAGGACTACTACAGTCTTCAGAGTGTAACATTATGGCTTAATGCAGATCTGCAATTAGAGACGGCTGTTTGCTTTTCACCTCATCTGGAGAGGTTCTTAAGGAGAGGTGGACCGTGGTTCAGTCTAATATATTACTAGCGACCCTTGTCTGTTACTCCCGTCTTTCCCCCCTTCTCTTCCCCTGTGTCTCTTCCCTCCCTCCCTGTGTCTCTTCCCCTGTGTCTCCCTCCCTCCCCCGTGTCTCCCTTCTCCCTCCCCCGTGTCTCCCTTCTCCCTCCCCTGTGTCTCCTTTTCCCCTCTCCCCCTCCCCACTCCCCTGTGACTCCTTTCCCTCCATCTCCTGCTTGCGCATTGCTCATGCGCAATCATATATAATTGTCGTAAGTGTGAGTTTGAGAGCGTTCTACACAAACTCGATCAGAAGGGTGGAGGTTCTGGTTACGATTCATGTCACCGTCTATCAATGTAATATAGGAAAATGCTACCAATTGGCACATTGATGGAGCAGGGATGTATATTCCCTTTTCATTGATTAAAGTGACAATTTAGCACTAAAATCAGAGAAAGAGAACTAAAACTAATAATAGGAAAATGTTTTAGATTATTAAAATAAAAAGAACCTTTTAATTTACGCCATATTACATGTGGTCTGGTCTTCTACATTATATCTCATGTCTTCAGGCTTGTCAAGGCGTCTTCCTGCTTTAATGGTAAATAGGCAAAGCCAATTGTCTGTGGTATAAATAGTGGAGACAGGCGATCACTTAGTGGCAGTGACCTGCACCCACTTGTCATGGTGCCATGCAATTGAGGTACACAACATTCATTACATGGCAATATAGGACCAGGGTAGTGGTTATAAGATAGGCTGATATTTGTTTGATGAGAAAATCAGTATTTGCAGACAAAAGAAAACCAGATACAAGATGTGCCTGGTGTGCTACGGTCCATAGTGTCACAGAGAGTTGGACACGACCGACAGACTAAACAACAATCTCTGCCGTTGCTATTACTGCCAACCCTACATTTAGGGCAGGCTTCTAGGCAGATCACCCTGGGCACTGAATTGGGTGTGGAGAGGGGCAGATCAAAAGTAAAATATAACATCCTGATTTTCTTGCTAATTCGTGTATATATATATATTGATTGTATGAGCGCCCCACCTTCCTGCCAGCCGCCCGCATTTGTCCCCTTCCCACTGTAATGATGGTGTGTTTCCCCGCACAGCAGCGCTGCCTCATTAATCTGTGCTAGAGACCTTCAGACTGTTGCTAAATCCATCACATCTCTGCGGCTGAATCCATTATCACACAGCCCTGATGCTCCAAGCACCTTGTCAGGAGTCCAGCAACTCAATTCACTGCTAACATCAGCATGCTGGGTACGTCCCTCACTGCAGAAGGGGCCGCTTGCCCTCCTAATAAGGGGCCACTGTACAGAAGGGTGTTGTTTGTTTGTTACCAAAGCAATTAAATCTTTGACGTTATGATTCTTGATCCTTCTGCTTGTTGTTCAGTAATTCAGTTGACTCTCTGTGACTTTATGGATAGCAGCACACCAGGTGCAATTGTTATATCCCTGGTCATGCCCATCCATAAGGTTTTCTTGGAGTGGGTGCCAGTTCCTTTTCCAGTGGACTTCTCTGCTATGACCTGCCTATCTTTGGTGTCCCTACATGGTGCAGCTCACAGCTTCATTGAGGTACACAAGCCCCTTCACTACAATCCTGCTTGCCACCCAATGTTATGTTTCCAGGTGGAGTGGATCTGCCCACTGTCCTAGCTATCTGTCATCCTCATAACATTTACAGTGGCAATTGTTGGCAACCCTTCTCCAAACAAACCCTATTAAGGAAGCCTCCTGGGCAGATCCTTTTTTTACCTCCTGCACACCCAACTGCAAGCTACTAATTTCAAATGACTTTAAACACTAAATAAAATAAAAAAATATTTCAATATTATTTTTTTATTACTAATTAGTAAGTAAATAAACAAATGACCCTCTATTATATGGCCATTGCCGTGACTCTACAGCCACCGGCCTCATCAAAGCATGTATTTATATCTTGCATTAATTAAAGTGTTTCCTGCTAGAGTACCGCAGCTCATCATTCAGCCTGCATCGCAGCTCCATATCTGTCTTCCCGCTGGCAGGCTGCTTTATATGCCTCTAATTTTATCCACTCTGATTTATGCTGTCTGGATTCAGCCAGGAGATCCGTATTGTGAAGCCTTTGAGCTGCACGCTGCTAGATTTCAAAGCCAAGGATGCATGGAGATGATGGTAAGCAAGCCTGGGGAGGTAAGTGACAGTGGGGGCTGGGGGGGGGACAGGCCGCCCTCCTCCTGTCTGAATTCACAGCTGAGCGCAGCCCGTCTCCTTCTCCTCCAGCAGTGACATTCTGTGGATTATGTCCCCAGAGAGGGGTCTGTGGCCACCTGGGCTCATTAGTAAGACAACCCCCCTGCTGGGACAGTGGGAAGAATGTTTCTCAGGAGGGGAGGGGTATATAGAGGAAAAAAGACCGCTCTATACTCAATGGGGTGCCAGGTAGGCAGACATGTATAGCTTTTAACTCATTTGCTGCTGGATGTTCTCAATGGAAGCAGATGAAGTATTTCTGTATGTTCTCTATGGAAACATATGGCGTTGGGTCACTATCTACACCCACATACGTTCTAATGGTTTGATTAGCAAAAGCTTATTGTGCATGGGTCTGATTTAGTGATCCACCTTTTTGGGATGCTTTAAATCAATGGCTCTTGTTCACGAGACCACCTTTAAGATCCAGAACATTTTTAGTAGGTGGATATTACACTTGTCCTCATGAACAGTGTGTATTTAATCACTGTAGCAATGACTAATAGTATGGTTTATAGTGTTAGGTTCTCCATATCCTTTCTTGCTGCTGATAACATCTCAGAAATAGGTTGTCCTGGGATCACTAATTTACACTGCAACACATCATTATAGTGGATTACATGGTTAAAGTTTTATTAAATTACAGCACAGGGCTTTCAATGGCAAAAATATTTTCATTGTGACTGAGCCCAGTTGGCACCTCAGAAGATATATATAAGGAGCAAAGGTTCTCAGCAGTGATTGTTACATAGGAGATGAGATTGAACGTGAACCAGAATTTTTTTTTCCCCCCCAACCTTTTTTGATCTTTGATCCTCGTATTGTGTGATTTGTTAATGGATCCAATGGAATGGAAAGAAAAAAAACATGGCCAGTGGCAAGAAAACATCCATCCTGATCCTAAATATTGGCACCTGGACTACTCCAAGGGTCAGTGCTCCTCCTTGTCTAGATACCCAGCATAAACCTGAATTCCTTTTTTATTCAAGAATATATCCAACCCCCTTTTTCAAGAATACATCCAACCCCCTTTTTGAAGTTATCTATTGCCCTTGCTGTAAAGAACCATATTATTTCTTTAAGAATAAGTTTTATCTTCTTCTAACTGTCTGACGTCTTCTCGATTGGCAACCTCTTCTATTGTCCATGGATACATTTATATAAGATAATCATATCCTCTCTTAGGCACCTTTTATAGATAAAATATGTTTAATTTGGGTAGTCTGTCTTCATAACTTGACCCTTGTATTCACCTTCATAATTAACAATGCTCCAGTACACTTTGTGGCTGAATATTTAGCACTGCAAAGCCACCTCCCCCCTATATGAGTGGAACCAACAGCTATTGAATCTAGCATGTTAAGTCACTGAATATAACATTTATTAATGCCCAATGAAAACATCTAGATCATGGTAGGGCAGTACAGGGACCCTTTATCCCTGTGTATGTTCTGTGTATGTTCTGTGCAGGCATTACACAGATATCCTTGGTACCACCTACCAATGTAAGGCGTCTTCCTGTATACTGTCTGCAGATCTCAAGGTGATTATAATGTTCTCCCCGCAGACACAGCTTAATGTGATTTTGGGGGTAGGGACATGGAGGCACTATTTATGGGGATGATGTCACACGCTCAGAAAAAGAGGAGCTTACTGGAAATGGAGGAGGGTACAGCGGGCACTTCAATAAATAAACGTATTTCCATTGAAAGCCACGTGTTATAGGGAAATTTTACAGATATGTAGGCAGAAACCATAAGCTTTCAAAGAATAAGTGTATATTTTTTTTAATCTGGTTTTAGACATTCAAATGTAAACGCAAATGTACTGTATAGCTTCAGGGTGGTGTGACCTCTTGATTCCCTGAATCAGACACAAGTCGCAGCAGTGAAAGCTCCAAATCCTAACCACTGGACCACCATGGGGCAGCATACTATTGTATGATACACTTAAAGGTACGCCAGGCATATCTTGTCGCTGGTTATCCATTAGGTTTTCTTGGCAAAGTGACTTCTCCAGTGGACCACAAATTCTCTGGCCTCTCTCCAATGACCTACCCATCCTAGGTGACCGTACATGGTATAGCTCACAGCTTCATCAAGAAGCCCTATAGCATCCCTTTAAATGTTATATGGGAGCTCTCACTTCATGTATGTACACATTGAGTAAGGTCACCAAAGGGTATAGGAGGAGATCTAAAAATAACTGATTTAGACAAGTGGGGATTATCTAGTCAGCACCATGCTGCGCTCTTCAAGGATGAGGAGCCACGTTAGATAGTCACTCCTCACCCAATTAACCCTAATCATTACACCATTTAACCCTCTGATTATATCTATTGAGGGTGGTCCAGCCTGAAGGCTCAGTAGCAGGTCCGGTGATCGGGTTAACTACATTACTGTCCTGAGATAGATCATCTTGGATTGTTTTAGGCTCCTTGTTCCTTTATCCTCAGGGCTCAGCAGCCAAATTAAACCAGAACACACAGGAACACTAAATTAGAAAACAAAGTTTGTTGCCCGTACTGGAACCTGGAGGTCACCATGACACTTTGTGGGTGTTGGTCGTGTGCAAGTGAGGGGCGTCTACATCTCTTGAGAGCAGTTCTTGCATCTAATGATGCAAACTTTCTGCTCCTGGAAGGGGTGTGGTTTCAATTTGAATCTTACCTAACCTGTTCCCTCCACCCCAACTCAAAGAACCACACACTCATGATCCAGCTCTCAGGCAGTGATGAAAAAAACTGAAAATGGATAGCAAAGTATTCAAAAATTCAGATTTTCTCTAAAATGTTTTGACATCCCTGACTCACACAGCTGCTAATGTTGTTACTTTGTTGCACACTCCACAAATAAGTGCCCTTTTTCATAAACTACAGTGCTCATTTAAGTGGAAATTTAAATAGCAAATATGTTTTCATGTACAACCAGATATATTTATGCTATATGATAGGCAGGTTTCTTTATAGGTGTGTATACTTCTCTAAAAGCTCTCATTGGATGAGGAAGACGCGCCCATTTCTAAACATCCAATGGGAATTCAGTGCAGTATTCCAACACAAGACAAACAATAAATCCAATCACTTGTTAGTCAAGAAATAACTTATTTGCATGAGTAATTAAAAATGTCCAGAGGTTGTAATTTGGTGGTTTCACCACTGCTACCTGGGTTCAATTCCAGTCAGGGAACCAAGAGGTCACACTACTCGGAAAACATGCAGGGTTGGGCCTGGGCAGTACTTGGATGGGAGACCACCTAGGAATACCAGGAGCTGTATGCGGTGGCCCACTGGAGTACCTCTGCCAGGAATACATGAGTCACAGAGAGTCGGACACGAAACACACACAACAATTAAAAATGTAAAGAAATGTGGTGTTGTATCTCTATATACAACTAAACATAAAGTCCGATTGTATAAAACATTACGCAGGAGCCACAATGACCAAGTTGCAAAGAGAAATATTTAATATATTAAAATCCGAGGCAGTGAGAAGCCAAAAAACACACAAATACATAAAAACATGTCAGTGTGAACTTGTGCACAGACGTCGAGTCCTCAAATAGAGGATCAATACTGTCCATTACCTTCATTTTCACCAGTTTAATACTGATACGTATAAAAGCCCCCTTGTTTGTGTGGATGGGGGGGATCCACATTTAGATCCAAGAGGCAGATCCAAGGAGCTGAACAATGGATGTCCCAAACTGGCATAAGAATAAAGGATTATTCTGCTTGAGTCCATATGGGGAGAGGATTTCAGTACTCCTGAAGAGCCGCACACAGGCCAGGATTTGAGGATATCCCTGCTGTGCACAGGTGAGACTATCATTAGGACTGAAGTGATAGACTCCAGGCCTGTGTGTGGCCCTCTAGGACCAAACTTTGGCTAATATGTGAACATAAAAGTAAGTTTACTAGGTTTAAGACGAATAAACCATAGTTAAAAAGAAATACTTTAGTAAATGACATATTAAATACAAAATAAATCATTTAATTATAGCTACCAGCGCTGTGACCTTTTCTGTGTCCATTTACTCATCAGATACTTGGTAGAAAATGCAGGTACACGTCTATAATCTTTGGAGAGGCAGTGTATGAAGATGAATGACCATATAGTGAGCTGAGTTGTGGTGTGTATATCACTGTAGGAACACAGCAAAGATATAATATCCAGGCTGTGTACACCTTGACCATTGGTGTACCGTAGAACAGGAACATATGTGGTATTTATTACTATAGTAAAAAGAAGCATGAATTTTTAGATGGAGCTAGTCATTTATGGTCCATTTAGGACCTGATGGAAGGTGCCTATAGGCTCAATGTACCTTGTAGTTAAGGGACTCCTGCATAGGATGCGATTATAAATACACATGAAAACGATCATGGCAGCCTTTTTAAACAACTATAACACTGTGAAAAGAACTGCAAATGAATACGTTTTTACACATTTCCGGCTTGATTTCAATTGGTTCGGGGCAGTTTCTAATGATTAAGTGGCCATACAAACATTCTTTGTAGAGTATTGTGGTCTTCATGACAGACATGGTCATCCTGAACATCTGAAAGAGGAAAAATAAATACTTATGTTGATGATGTGTACACATCCGTCACCTGGCAGAGGTGGCACTAGTTGTTCTATGGAGAGTGGGGGCAGGATCCACCCAGATAGGAAAATATATTGTGATGGATGCCACTGAATCCTATTCTGTGCAAACAGTCAGCATTTGCTCCTCCTTTGGTGCAAAACGCGTAGAGACAAGGTCGCTTCATGATCCATTATCCTGTTCAGCTGTGCAGGCCCAAGAAAAGACACTTTTGTACCATTCACCTCCAACACTTCATCTCCCACACGCAGGAGCCCGGAGTACAGCTTGGCAGTGCTGGCATCCATCATCTCCTGCACATAAACACCTGGGAACAAAGGTGGGAGAGACAAATGAGCTTGCGGGCATGGAGCTAGGAGAGAAAGACAGTAAATACACCCACAACGCCGGCTCCTCTGAATTGGGCAACCTCCACACGAGCATTAACCCTGCAAAGGCTACCCACTTTCCAAACTATGTTCCTCATCTAGGAGCAAATAATTCCCATTGATCCTCAACAATCCTTAAACACTCATCACCCCACCAGAAAGAGATTCTATACCCTCTCGTCGACACCTAGACCAGCACTCAGGATGTTTGGGAGTCTCTCCTCCTATAGATTAATTTTCTCCAAACAGCCTTCCTATTCCAGACCCTGCAGGTTCCCCACCGCCAACATCCTTCCTACATCAGATCAAGCAACCCCCAAAAACATCCTTCATACTCCAGATCCCAAACATATACACTTCCCATAGTCCTGTGCTCCCCTAAAAATGTTAATGTTCCCAAACCCCTCCAGACCCTTCCTAGTCACCCCTACTCAGATCTTGCAATCTTATGCACTTCCCAGACCCTGAATTTCCACTGAACCTTGCACACTCCCCCCAATAGTACTCATACCATGAACATTCCCCAAAAGCATGGCCAGACCCCAAGTCTTACTCACCCCTAAACCCTGCTCACTCCCTTATCCAGTGTTTGAACATCCCAAACTGAGCCTGTACTCTGAACATTGCAGATTCCCAAACTTGAAGCCTTATTAAATTGCAATTCAGCCAATTGAATAGGGCTCTATATAAGCGCAGAGCATATTTTTGTTACAGAAGTTTTTAGTTAGTGAAGACCTTGCTTTTGGATAGAAGTTCACTAACTAAAAACTTCTGTAAAAAAATATGCTGTGTGCTTATATAGAGCCCTATGCAATGGGTCAAATTACAATTTAATAAGGCTTTTGGTTCTTACCCTAAACCTCATGCACTCTCCAAACCTGGCTCCTATCCTCAACCTCGTGCACTCTCCAAACCTGGCTCCTACCCTCAACCTCGTGCACTCTCCAAACCTGGCTCCTACCCTCAACCTCGTACATGCTCCAAACCTGGCTCCTACCCTCAACCCCGTGCACTCACCAAACCTGGCTCCTACCCTCAACCTCGTGCACTCTCCAAACCTGGCTCCTACCCTCAACCTCGTACATGCTCCAAACCTGGCTCCTACCCTCAACCCCGTGCACTCACCAAACCTGGCTCCTACCCTCAACCTCGTGCACTCTCCAAACCTGGCTCCTACCCTCCACCTCGTGCATGCGCCAAACCTGGTTCCTACCCTCCACCTCGTGCATGCTCCAAACCTGGCTCCTACCCTCCACCTCGTGCATGCTCCAAACCTGGCTTCTACCCTCAACCTTGAGCACACAACAAACAAATCTTGTGCCCTAAAAATTGTGTAGTATGTAGATCTAGGAGAAAAATCCTGACTGTCAATCCTTTTAATATAATAGGGAACCGATAAAGGCGGATATGAAGCATTCAAATATATAAAAAGGATTTAATTAAGTACAGGAGGGAAGCATCTTCCAGAAATGGGGAATGCAAGAGCAAAAAGGTCATGAGTGGAAGATGGAGGATTTACTGGTAACATAGAAGATAGTAGAAAGGGTAGTAGATAAGTGGAACTGCCTTCCAGTGGAACTAGTAGGGTCAAATCCAATTTATGAATTATGCATGTCTGGGATGCAATCAATTGTGGTAGATAGAATGGGTAGAGTCTATGTGCTTTTTTGTATCTGTAGTCAAATCTCAGTTTTTCCCATTCATCACTAGTTTGTTATACAGCGTGTTCCCCAGTGTAAGTTACAAATACATTTTCTTGTGGTATATGATAGAGATGAACTGTACTTTACCTCTCCCAATAACCCTGTTACATGCAGCGCCAGTCACACGTGACGCACAGCTGCTGGTCCTGGCCTGGCTCTTTCTTACCATTCTTCTGTCATTGCCGTCTCTACACACGACTCAGACAATTCCTAATCTGCTGAACACAATGAGCCTCTGATTTCACTGACCTGAATCTGGCCTTCCATTCACAGAGGAGATGCTGAACCCAAAAGTGCCCTGTGGGGGGCGCTGCAGCTGTAGCAGGCGGGTACCATCAGGATACACCTCAGCCACCCGCCCCACCGCCCGGGGCATGCCAGGGGACCCTATATCCTCCACACTGAGCGCTCGCCTGATGGGGAGAAAGACACTCATTCTAATAATAGCAACATTTTTTTTACCTGTCTATTTTTCCGTTAATTTGAATTTATATTCTAGGAAGAGAAGAATGGATGGGAGGCAGGATGTGTGTGACCGTGTGTAGGGAGAGGTGGGGGAGGTGAGGAGAGAGGTGAGAGGATAATGAGGGAGATGGAAGGAGACAGAGGGGAGGGGGAGTGAGAGAGATGTGGGGTGTGAGAGACGGGAGGTAGAGACAGGAGAAAAAAAGTGACAGGCAAAGAGAGATGGGAGGTAGAGACGAGCAAGAGTGAGAGGGGATGAGGGGTGAGAGAGGAAGAGAGATGAGGGTCAGAGAGACTGAAGGTAGGGACAAGAGAACTAGTGAGAGGCAAAGAGGGAGGAGGTAAAGAGAGATAAGGGGTGAGAGAGGCAGGAGGTAAAGAGAGATGAGGGGTGAGAGAGGCAGGAGGTAAAGAGAGATGAGGGGTGAGAGAGGCAGGAGGTAAAGTGAGATGAGGGGTGAGAGAGGCAGGAGGTAAAGAGAGATAAGGGGTGAGAGAGGCAGGAGGTAAAGAGTGATGAGGGGTGAGAGAGGTAAAGAGTGATGAGGGGTGAGAGAGGGGCAGAGTGATGAGGGGTGAGAGAGGGGCAGAGTGATGAGGGGTGAGAGAGGGGCAGAGTGATGAGGGGTGAGAGAGGGGCAGAGTGATGAGGGGTGAGAGAGGGGCAGAGAGATGAGGGGTGAGAGAGGGGCAGAGTGATGAGGGGTGAGAGAGGGGCAGAGTGATGAGGGGTGAGAGAGGGGCAGAGTGATGAGGGGTGAGAGAGGGGCAGAGTGATGAGGGGTGAGAGAGGGGCAGAGTGATGAGGGGTGAGAGAGGGGCAGAGTGATGAGGGGTGAGAGAGGGGCAGAGTGATGAGGGGTGAGAGAGGGGCAGAGTGATGAGGGGTGAGAGAGGGGCAGAGTGATGAGGGGTGAGAGAGGGGCAGAGTGATGAGGGGTGAGAGAGGGGCAGAGAGATGAGGGGTGAGAGAGGGGCAGAGTGATGAGGGGTGAGAGAGGGGCAGAGTGATGAGGGGTGAGAGAGGGGCAGAGTGATGAGGGGTGAGAGAGGGGCAGAGTGATGAGGGGTGAGAGAGGGGCAGAGTGATGAGGGGTGAGAGAGGGGCAGAGTGATGAGGGGTGAGAGAGGGGCAGAGTGATGAGGGGTGAGAGGGGGGCAGAGAGATGAGGGGTGAGAGGGGCAGAGAGATGAGGGGTGAGAGGGGCAGAGAGATGAGGGGTGAGAGAGGGGCAGAGAGATGAGGGGTGAGAGAGGGGCAGAGAGATGAGGGGTGAGAGAGGCAGGAGGTATAGAGAGATGAGGGGTGAGAGAGGCAAGAGGTAAAGAGAGATGAGGGGTGAGAGAGAGGGAAAAGAAAGATGGGAGGTAGAGACGAGCAAGAGTGAGAGAGGAAGAGAGATGAGGGTCAGAGAGACTGAAGGTAGGGACAAGAGAAAGAGTGAGAGGCAAATAGATAGGGACACAGAGGCAGGAGGTAAAGAGAGATGAGGGATGAGAGAGGTAGGAGGTAAAGAGAGATGAGGGATGAGAGACAGGAGGTAGAGAGGAAATAGGTAAAGAGAGATGAGAGGCGAGAGACGGGAGGTAGAGAGGAAATAGGTAGAGGGAGATGAGAGGCGAGAGACGGGAGGTAGAGAGGAAATAGGTAGAGGGAGATGAGAGGCGAGAGACGGGAGGTAGAGAGGAAATAGGTAGAGGGAGATGAGAGGCGAGAGACGGGAGGTAGAGAGGAAATAGGTAAAGAGAGATGAGAGGGGAGAGATGGGAGGTAGAGAGGAAATAGGTAGAGGGAGATGAGAGGCGAGAGACGGGAGGTAGAGAGGAAATAGGTAGAGGGAGATGAGAGGAGAGAGACGGGAGGTAGAGAGGAAATAGGTAGAGGGAGATGAGAGGAGAGAGACAGGAGGTAGAGAGGAAATAGGTAGAGGGAGATGAGAGGCGAGAGACGGGAGGTAGAGAGGAAATAGGTAGAGGGAGATGAGAGGCGAGAGACGGGAGGTACAGAGGAAATAGGTAGAGGGAGATGAGAGGCGAGAGACGGGAGGTAGAGAGGAAATAGGTAGAGGGAGATGAGAGGCGAGAGACGGGAGGTAGAGAGGAAATAGGTAGAGGGAGATGAGGGGGGAGAGACGGGAGGTAGAGAGGAAATAGGTAGAGGGAGATGAGGGGGGAGAGACGGGAGGTAGAGAGGAAATAGGTAGAGGGAGATGAGAGGCGAGAGACGGGAGGTAGAGAGGAAATAGGTAGAGGGAGATGAGAGGCGAGAGACGGGAGGTAGAGAGGAAATAGGTAGAGGGAGATGAGAGGTGAGAGACGGGAGGTAGAAAGGAAATAGGTAGAGGGAGATGAGAGGGGAGAGACGGGAGGTAGAGAGGAAATAGGTAAAGGGAAAAGAGATGTGAGAGAGGGGCAGAGAGATGAGGGGCAGAGGGATGGGCAGATATAGGAGGGATGAGAGGCAGAGGGGCAGTGAGAGACAGGTGAGGCCAAAAGAGAGTAAAAAGGTGAGGGGGAGTGAGATGAGGGGTGAGAGAAGGAAGGTAGAGAGGCAGGGGGTAAGAGAGATGAGGGGAGAAGAGAGGGGTAGAGAGGTGAGGGAGGGGCAGAGTGATTAAGGTCAAAGAGTTGAGGGGGGAGAGAGAGGGGCAGAGAGATGAGAGGTGAGAGAGGGGCAGAGAGGAGAGAGAGAGGGGCAGAGAGATGAGAGGTGAGAGAGAGGGGCAGAGAGATGAGGGGTGAGAGAGAGGGGCAGAGAGATGAGGGGTGAGAGAGATGAGGGGTGAGAGAGAGAGGCAGAGAGATGAGGGGTGAGAGAGAGGGGCAGAGAGATGAGGGTGAGAGATGAGGGGTGAGAGAGGGGCAGAGAGATGACGGGTGAGAGATGAGGAGGCAGAGAGAGGTGTAGAGAGATAGGAGAGGTAGAGAAGCCGGAGATAAAGATAAATGGGTGAGGGGTGAGAGAGAGGGGCAGAGACACAGAAGGTAGAGAAACAGCAGGTAAAGAGAGATAAGAGATGGGAGGTAGAGAGGCAGGTGGGAGATGAGGTGTGAGAAAGAGGGGTAGCGAGATGGGCAGATATATGAGGGGTGAGAGATGGGGGAAGATGCTGAATGCAAATATAAAATGCTGGTGAAAGAGAGGCAGAGAGATAGGAGTGAATTGAGAGACAGGGGAGGCAAAGGGGGAATGAGAGACAGGTGAGGCAGAGGGAGAGAGAAAGGTGAGGGGGGGAAAGACAGGTGAGGGGGGGGGGGAGACAGGGAAGGCCAAGAGAAAGTGAGAAGTAAGGGGAGTGGGAGGCAGAGAGAAAGCGAGAGAGAGAGAGAGAGAGAGAGAGAGAGAGATGTGAGTGAGGGTGAGAGACAAGAGAGAGGGGATGAGAGACAAGAGAGAGGGGATGAGAGACAAGAGAGAGGAGATGAGAGACAAGAGAGAGGAGATGAGAGACAAGAGAGAGGGGATGAGAGACAAGAGAGAGGGGATGAGAGACAAGAGAGAGGGGATGAGAGACAAGAGAGAGGGGATGAGAGACAAGAGAGAGGGGATGAGAGACAAGAGAGAGGGGATGAGAGACAAGAGAGAGGAGATGAGAGACAAGAGAGAGGGGATGAGAGACAAGAGAGAGGGGATGAGAGACAAGAGAGAGGGGATGAGAGACAAGAGAGAGGGGATGAGAGACAAGAGAGAGGGGATGAGAGACAAGAGAGAGGGGATGAGAGACAAGAGAGAGGGGATGAGAGACAAGAGAGAGGGGATGAGAGACAAGAGAGAGGGGATGAGAGACAAGAGAGAGGGGATGAGAGACAAGAGAGAGGGGATGAGAGACAAGAGAGAGGGGATGAGAGACAAGAGAGAGGGGATGAGAGACAAGAGAGAGGGGATGAGAGACAAGTGAGGGGATGAGAGACAAGTGAGGGGATGAGAGACAAGTGAGGGGATGAGAGACAAGTGAGGGGATGAGAGACAAGTGAGGGGATGAGAGACAAGGGAGGGGATGAGAGACAAGGGAGGGGATGAGAGACAAGGGAGGGGATGAGAGACAAGGGAGGAGGTGAGAGACAGGGGAGGGGGTGAGAGACAGGGGAGGGGGTGAGAGACAGGGGAGGGGGTGAGAGACAGGGGAGGGGGTGAGAGACAGGGGAGAGGGTGAGAGACAGGGGAGAGGGTGAGAGACAAGGGAGAGGGTGAGAGACAAGGGAGAGGGTGAGAGACAAGGGAGAGGGTGAGAGACAAGGGAGGGGGTGAGAGACAAGGGAGGGGGTGAGAGACAAGGGAGGGGGTGAGAGACAAGGGAGGGGGTGAGAGACAAGGGAGGGGGTGAGAGACAAGGGAGGGGGTGAGAGACAAGGGAGGGGGTGAGAGACAAGGGAGGGGGTGAGAGACAAGGGAGGGGTGAGAGACAAGGGAGGGGCTGAGAGACAAGGGAGGGGCTGAGAGACAAGGGAGGGGCTGAGAGACAAGGGAGGGGCTGAGAGACTAGGGAGAGGGTGAGAGACTAGGGAGAGGGTGAGAGACTAGGGAGAGGGTGAGAGACTAGGGAGAGGGTGAGAGACTAGGGAGAGGGTGAGAGACTAGGGAGAGGGTGAGAGACTAGGGAGAGGGTGAGAGACTAGGGAGAGGGTGAGAGACTAGGGAGAGGGTGAGAGACTAGGGAGAGGGTGAGAGACTAGGGAGAGGGTGAGAGACTAGGGAGGGGGTGAGAGACTAGGGAGGGGGTGAGAGACTAGGGAGGGGGTGAGAGACTAGGGAGGGGGTGAGAGACTAGGGAGGGGGTGAGAGACTAGGGAGGGGGTGAGAGACTAGGGAGGGGGTGAGAGACTAGGGAGGGGGTGAGAGACTAGGGAGAGGGTGAGAGACTAGGGAGAGGGTGAGAGACTAGGGAGAGGGTGAGAGACTAGGGAGAGGGTGAGAGACTAGGGAGAGGGTGAGAGACTAGGGAGAGGGTGAGAGACTAGGGAGAGGGTGAGAGACTAGGGAGAGGGTGAGAGACTAGGGAGAGGGTGAGAGACTAGGGAGAGGGTGAGAGACTAGGGAGGGGGTGAGAGACTAGGGAGGGGGCGAGAGACTAGGGAGGGGGCGAGAGACTAGGGAGAGGGCGAGAGACTAGGGAGGGGGCGAGAGACTAGGGAGAGGGCGAGAGACTAGGGAGGGGGTGAGAGACTAGGGAGGGGGCGAGAGACTAGGGAGAGGGCGAGAGACTAGGGAGAGGGCGAGAGACTAGGGAGAGGGCGAGAGACTAGGGAGAGGGCGAGAGACTAGGGAGGGGGCGAGAGACTAGGGAGGGGGCGAGAGACTAGGGAGGGGGCGAGAGACTAGGGAGGGGGCGAGAGACTAGGGAGGGGGCGAGAGACTAGGGAGGGGGCGAGAGACTAGGGAGGGGGCGAGAGACTAGGGAGGGGGCGAGAGACTAGGGAGGGGGCGAGAGACTAGGGAGGGGGCGAGAGACTAGGGAGGGGGCGAGAGACTAGGGAGGGGGCGAGAGACAAGGGAGGGGGCGAGAGACAAGGGAGGGGGCGAGAGACAAGGGAGGGGGCGAGAGACAAGGGAGGGGGCGAGAGACAAGGGAGGGGCTGAGAGACAAGGGAGGGGCTGAGAGACAAGGGAGGGGCTGAGAGACTAGGGAGAGGGTGAGAGACTAGGGAGAGGGTGAGAGACTAGGGAGAGGGTGAGAGACTAGGGAGAGGGTGAGAGACTAGGGAGAGGGTGAGAGACTAGGGAGAGGGTGAGAGACTAGGGAGAGGGTGAGAGACTAGGGAGGGGGTGAGAGACTAAGGAGGGGGTGAGAGACTAGGGAGGGGGTGAGAGACTAAGGAGGGGGTGAGAGACTAGGGAGGGGGTGAGAGACTAAGGAGGGGGTGAGAGACTAGGGAGGGGGTGAGAGACTAGGGAGGGGGTGAGAGACTAGGGAGGGGGTGAGAGACTAGGGAGGGGGTGAGAGACTAGGGAGAGGGTGAGAGACTAGGGAGAGGGTGAGAGACTAGGGAGAGGGTGAGAGACTAGGGAGAGGGTGAGAGACTAGGGAGAGGGTGAGAGACTAGGGAGGGGGTGAGAGACTAGGGAGGGGGTGAGAGACTAGGGAGGGGGTGAGAGACAAGGGAAGCGGTGAGAGACAGGGGAGGGGGTGAGAGACAAGGGAGGGGGTGAGAGACAAGGGAAGGGGTGAGAGACAAGGGAAGGGGTGAGAGACAAGGGAAGGGGTGAGAGACAAGGGAAGGGGTGAGAGACAAGGGAAGGGGTGAGAGACAGGGGAGGGGGTGAGAGACAAGGGAGGGAGTGAGAGACAGGTGAAGGGAAGTAAAAGAGAGAGAGGATGCCAAGAGAGAATGAGAAAGGGGAGGGTAATGAGAGACAGTAAGAGATAGGTGAGGGGGGATGTGAGAGACAGGGGATGCAGATAGAAAGGAGTGAGAGAACTAGAAGGAATAATGAAGAGATGAGAGGCAGAGAGCCAGCAGAGAGGTGAGGGGGGGATGCAAAAGATATGAATGAAATATGGAGAAAAAGAAGGGAGGTAGAGAGACGTGAAGGAGTGAGAGCTGGGATGCAGAGAGGGTGAGAGGTGCAGAAGGGAGAGATCAGAGGTAAATGAGGAGGGACAACATAAATATATTCAAGTCTACAGACAGAAGGGAGACCCATAACATGTTACTGTCCCAGTATCACTTCTCCCATGGCCTAAGTATACACATGACATCACTGTTTTTTTTATGAATATACAGTATATTTATTTGTATAGCACCATCCGTGTACACAGCCGTTCACAGCAATAAATAAACATTACAATGAAGGGGCAAGTGTCAGGAAAATACTCTGGTAAAGCAGCCTATAATGGGTCATACTGTATTATAAAGGTTATATTAATAGATGTAATGTATACGTAATGCACATAAGTGCTCCTGTATGGCCCAGTGTACTATTCTGCATTTGTGATATACATTGACCTGTTCTGTGCCATGCATCATTCTGGCACGGTGCACAGTGTGTATGTCTAGGTACTTGCACCATGTACGCGTGCCCTGGCAGTGTTCTCTGGGTGATGCTCACCTTGGTGCCGTGTTGGCATCTCCTGTTACATACACAGAGGATCTGTCTGATTTTGCCAGCAAATTCTGCACAGAGGATGCTTTCCTGGGCAAGTGAAATGGTGACATCTAGTGGAGAGATAAGGGTATAACATGTTAGTGTCCTTTTACCAAAAGATAATTACTGATTACAGTGTTCAATATGAGTCATGAATAAAAGCAAGAGTCCACTACGTTTTTGTGGTTTATACAGGAAGCACTGGGTGTTTTGGGCATAGTAGATCTCCCCGATTAGCTGAATTGGCTAACTGTCTATTCATTTCTCTTCTCTACACAGCAGGCTGGCAAAAGAAACACAAAGAGCCCCCTGAGGTCAGTCACCCAGTTGTATGGGGAGGGTCACCAATTTGTCATGTGCCACAATAAAATGCAGAACTGGGCAGAGCTTTCTCTGCAATGCTCAACATAATGTAGAAAGAAGCACAAAGAAATCTAATTGTGTTGAAAGGAAACTAATTGAACTTATATCTAGTAAATGAATGATCTATCACTTCAGGTAATGTTATTTTATAGCAATAAGATATTCCCATTGCACTCTGGGAATTGTGAGTGCTCACATCCAAATGGATATATAATTATATTTACAGATCAGCTATATAGACAGATTCCATTACATATACATAGCTCTCCTAGAACTCTCATTTATCATTATATGGGCTAATAAATCACATATAGGTGTTGTAATTGCGGGCTTGCCAAAAGTTGTTGGTAATGCAATGTTAAAATTGCAGGCTCGCAAAGCGAAAGGCCGCAGTTGCAGGTAATGGGCGCCAAAGGCGCTGGTGGAGATAGAGATTGAGAGAGAGTTCATGGTCTAGTTAAAGACGTTGGAACAGAGTCTTCATCAGAGGGACTGCTTCCCCCAGACAGATGTCACACGTCTCTAGGGCTACAAAGCGGTCCTGGCCAAAAGGCCCATCCAGAAGCACAAAACACGACGAGTACCAAGTTCCCATGATGTAAATGATTCATACAGGCTACAGCAAGCTCAAGGAGTACCAAGAAAGTGCAGAGTGTCAAAGCAATTTCTGCTCATCAAAACGTGTTGAATACCAAATTTGATGAGTTCCAAGGCAGACAAGTACCATGATACCGCTATATATTATTCAAACTAAATGGACACTAAAGTAAACAGGCAGGTATAAAAATGTGTTGGATTCATATTTAACTTCCCACTGCCCATCTGTTTCCAGACACATATTAGGACAGAGGAGGAGAAAACAATTCCACATGGTCTATATTTAATGTAACATTTCCATTGGATTTATTGTTAATCAGATAAGAAAATGCATTAAACAGGGTATCCATGAGTACTAGTTTACTCGAATTAAACAGATATGTATTGGATCCCCCTTGGTCTGTCTGCCTGTTTTAGTGTTTTATTTTCTTCAAATCAGTATAATTTATATTTCATGGAAAATATATTTGTAATGTATAAAACCTGCTCTTTAAATGCATGATGGGAAGTTGTGTACTGCAGTGGCCCTTTAAATAATCTTTCGCTCTAATCTAGTCAATACAATATCAGTCCTTATCAAAGTGCTGTGGTTATCTGTAATTATCTGATTATCAGCCCATTACCAAGAGTGTAAAACTGCCATTGTTGTGTGCAAAAGGAATCCGTTTACCATCAAAAACAACAACAGACACAGAGCCTTTTATAGTTAGAAGGTGACAACACCTAAGAGCATGCAATGGTCCTACTGGAGAGAGACACAAGAGGGTGCAATGGGCCTACTGGAGAGAGACCACTGGAGAGAGACACAAGAGGTTGCAATGGGCCTACTGGAGAGAGACAATAAGGCCTACTGGAGAGAGACACGAGAGTGTTCAATGGGCCTACTGGAGAGAGACACAAGAGCGTGCAATGAGGCCTACTGGAGAGAGACACAAGAGCGTGCAATGAGGCCTACTGGAGAGAGACACAAGAGCGTGCAATGAGGCCTACTGGAGAGAGACACAAGAGGGTGCAATGGGCCTACTGGAGAGAGACCACTGGAGAGAGACACAAGAGGTTGCAATGGGCCTACTGGAGAGAGACAATGAGGCCTACTGGAGAGAGACACGAGAGTGTTCAATGGGCCTACTGGAGAGAGACACAAGAGCGTGCAATGAGGCCTACTGGAGAGAGACACAAGAGCGTGCAATGAGGCCTACTGGAGAGAGACACAAGAGCGTGCAATGAGGCCTACTGGAGAGAGACACAAGAGCGTGCAATGAGGCCTACTGGAGAGAGACACAAGAGCGTGCAATGAGGCCTACTGGAGAGAGACACAAGAGGATGCAATGGACCTACTGGAGAGAGATACAAGAGGGTGCAATGGACCTACTGGTGAGAGACACAAGAGGGTGCAATGGGCCTACTGGAGAGAGACACAAGAGGTTGCAATGGGCCTACTGGAGAGAGACACACAAGAGCGTGCAATGAGGCCTACTGGAGAGAGACACAAGAGGGTGCAATGGGCCTACTAAAGAGAGACACAAGAGGTTGCAATGGGCCTTTCGGAGAGAGACACAAGAGGTTGCAATGGGCCTACTGGAGAGAGACACAAAAGCGTACAATGGGCCTACTGGAGAGAGCCTACTGGAGAAAGACACAAGAGGTTGCAATGGGCCTACTGGATAGAGACAATGAGGCCTACTGGAGAGAGACACAAGAGGGAGCAATGAGGCCTACTGGAGAGAGACACAAGAAGCGTGCAATGAGGCCTACTGGAGAGAGACACAAGAGCGTGCAATGAGGCCTACTGGAGAGAGACACAAGAAGTGTGCAATGAGGCCTACTGGAGAGAGGCACAAGTGCGTGCAATGAGGCCTACTGGAGAGAGGCACAAGAGCGTGCAATGAGGCCTACTGGAGAGAGACACAAGAGCGTGCAATGAGGCCTACTGGAGAGAGACACAAGAGCGTGCAATGAGGCCTACTGGAGAGAGACACAAGAGCGTGCAATGAGGCCTACTGGAGAGAGACACAAGAGCGTGCAATGAGGCCTACTGGAGAGAGACACAAGAGGGTGCAATGAGGCCTACTGGAGAGAGACACAAGAGCGTGCAATGAGGCCTACTGGAGAGAGACACAAGAGGGTGCAATGAGGCCTACTGGAGAGAGACACAAGAGGGTGCAATGAGGCCTACTGGAGAGAGACACAAGAGTGTGCAATGAGGCCTACTGGAGAGAGACACAAGAAGCGTGCAATGAGGCCTACTGGAGAGAGACACAAGAAGCGTGCAATGAGGCCTACTGGAGAGAGACACAAAAGCGTGCAATGAGGCCTACTGGAGAGAGGCACAAGAGCGTGCAATGAGGCCTACTGGAGAGAGACACAAGAGCGTGCAATGAGGCCTACTGGAGAGAGACACAAGAGGGTGCAATGAGGCCTACTGGAGAGAGACACAAGAGGGTGCAATGAGGCCTACTGGAGAGAGACACAAGAGCATGCAATGAGGCCTACTGGAGAGAGACACAAGAGCATTCAATGAAGCCTACTGGAGAGAGACACACAAGAGCGTGCAATGAGGCCTACTGGAGAGAGACACAAGAGCGTGCAATGAGGCCTACTGGAGAGAGACACAAGAGAGTTCAATGAGGCCTACTGGAGAGAGACACAAGAAGCGTGCAATGAGGCCTACTGGAGAGAGACACAAGAAGCGTGCAATGAGGCCTACTGGAGAGAGACACAAGAAGCGTGCAATGAGGCCTACTGGAGAGAGACACAAGAGCGTGCAATGAGGCCTACTGGAGAGAGGCACAAGAGCGTGCAATGAGGCCTACTGGAGAGAGACACAAGAGCGTGCAATGAGGCCTACTGGAGAGAGACACAAGAGCGTGCAATGAGGCCTACTGGAGAGAGGCACAAGAGCGTGCAATGAGGCCTACTGGAGAGAGACACAAGAGCGTGCAATGAGGCCTACTGGAGAGAGACACAAGAGCGTGCAATGAGGCCTACTGGAGAGAGACACAAGAGCGTGCAATGAGGCCTACTGGAGAGAGACACAAGAGCGTGCAATGAGGCCTACTGGAGAGAGACACAAGAGCGTGCAATGAGGCCTACTGGAGAGAGACACAAGAGGGTGCAATGAGGCTTACTGGAGAGAGACACAAGAGCGTGCAATGAGGCCTACTGGAGAGAGACACAAGAGAGTGCAATGGGCCTACTGGAGAGAGACACAAGAGAGTGCAATGGTGCCTACTGGAGAGAGACACAAGAGGGTGCAATGGACCTACTGGAGAGAGACACAAGAGGGTGCAATGGGCCCACTGGAGAGAGACACAAGAGGTTGCAATGGGCCTACTGGAGAGAGACATAAAAGCGTACAATGGGCCTACTGGAGAGAGCCTACTGGAGAAAGACACAAGAGGTTGCAATGGGCCTACTGGATAGAGACAATGAGGCCTACTGGAGAGAGACACAAGAGGGTGCAATGGGCCTACTAAAGAGAGACACAAGAGGTTGCAATGGGCCTACTGGAGAGAGACACAAGAGGTTGCAATGGGCCTACTGGAGAGAGACACAAAAGCGTACAATGGGCCTACTGGAGAGAGCCTACTGGAGAAAGACACAAGAGGTTGCAATGGGCCTACTGGATAGAGACAATGAGGCCTACTGGAGAGAGACACAAGAGGGTGCAATGAGGCCTACTGGAGAGAGACACAAGAGGGTGCAATGAGGCCTACTGGAGAGAGACACAAGAGGGTGCAATGAGGCCTACTGGAGAGAGACACAAGAGCGTGCAATGAGGCCTACTGGAGAGAGACACAAGAAGCGTGCAATGAGGCCTACTGGAGAGCGACACAAGAAGTGTGCAATGAGGCCTACTGGAGAGAGACACAAGAAGTGTGCAATGAGGCCTACTGGAGAGAGGCACAAGAGCGTGCAATGAGGCCTACTGGAGAGAGGCACAAGAGCATGCAATGAGACCTACTGGAGAGAGACACAAGAGCGTGCAATGAGGCCTACTGGAGAGAGACACAAGAGCGTGCAATGAGGCCTACTGGAGAGAGACACAAGAGCGTGCAATGAGGCCTACTGGAGAGAGACACAAGAGCGTGCAATGAGGCCTACTGGAGAGAGACACAAGAGGGTGCAATGAGGCCTACTGGAGAGAGACACAAGAGCGTGCAATGAGGCCTACTGGAGAGAGACACAAGAGCGTTCAATGAAGCCTACTGGAGAGAGACACACAAGAGTGTGCAATGAGGCCTACTAGAGAGAAACACAAGAGGGTGCAATGAGGCCTACTGGAGAGAAACACAAGAGGGTGCAATGGGCCTACTGGAGAGAGACACAAGAGGGTGCAATGGACCTACTGGAGAGAGATACAAGAGGGTGCAATGGACCTACTGGTGAGAGACACAGGAGGGTGCAATGGGCCTACTGGAGAGAGACACAAGAGGTTGCAATGGGCCTACTGGAGAGAGACACACAAGAGCGTGCAATGAGGCCTACTGGAGAGAGACACAAGAGGGTGCAATGGGCCTACTGGAGAGAGACACAAGAAGCGTGCAATGAGTCCTACTGGAGAGAGACAAAAGAGAGTGCAATGAGGCCTACTGGAGAGAGACACAAGAGGGTGCAATGAGGCCTACTAGAGAGAGACACAAGAGGGTGCAATGAGGCCTACTGGAGAGAGACACAAGAGGGTGCAATGAGGCCTACTGGAGAGAGACACAAGAGGGTGCAATGAGGCCTACTGGAGAGAGACACAAGAGCGTGCAATGAGGCCTACTGGAGAGAGACACAAGAAGCGTGCAATGAGGCCTACTGGAGAGAGACACAAGAAGCGTGCAATGAGGCCTCCTGGAGAGAGACACAAAAGCGTGCAATGAGGCCTACTGGAGAGAGGCACAAGAGCGTGCAATGAGGCCTACTGGAGAGAGACACAAGAGCGTGCAATGAGGCCTACTAGAGAGAGACACAAGAGCGTGCAATGAGGCCTACTGGAGAGAGACACAAGAGCGTGCAATGAGGCCTACTGGAGAGAGACACAAGAGGGTGCAATGAGGCCTACTGGAGAGAGACACAAGAGGGTGCTATGAGGCCTACTGGAGAGAGACACAAGAGCGTGCAATGAGGCCTACTGGAGAGAGACACAAGAGCGTTCAATGAAGCCTACTGGAGAGAGACACACAAGAGCGTGCAATGAGGCCTACTGGAGAGAGACACAAGAGCGTTCAATGAAGCCTACTGGAGAGAGACACACAAGAGCGTGCAATGAGGCCTACTGGAGAGAGACACAAGAAGCGTGCAATGAGGCCTACTGGAGAGAGACACAAGAAGCGTGCAATGAGGCCTACTGGAGAGAGACACAAGAAGCGTGCAATGAGGCCTACTGGAGAGACACAAGAGCGTGCAATGAGGCCTACTGGAGAGAGGCACAAGAGCGTGCAATGAGGCCTACTGGAGAGAGACACAAGAAGCGTGCAATGAGGCCTACTGGAGAGAGACACAAGAAGCGTGGAATGAGGCCTACTGGAGAGAGACACAAGAGCGTGCAATGAGGCCTACTGGAGAGAGGCACAAGAGCGTGCAATGAGGCCTACTGGAGAGAGACACAAGAGCGTGCAATGAGGCCTACTGGAGAGAGACACAAGAGCGTGCAATGAGGCCTACTGGAGAGAGACACAAGAGGGTGCAATGAGGCCTACTGGAGAGAGACACAAGAGCGTGCAATGAGGCCTACTGGAGAGAGACACAAGAGAGTGCAATGGGCCTACTGGAGAGAGACACAAGAGAGTGCAATGGGGCCTACTGGAGAGAGGCACAAGAGGGTGCAATGGACCTACTGGAGAGAGACACAAGAGGTTGCAATGGGCCTACTGGAGAAAGACACAAGAGGGTGCAATGGGCCTACTGGAGAGAGACACAAGAGGTTGCAATGGGCCTGCTTACATTGTCTGTGCATAGATGCAGGAGTATTCCATTATTATATACCGAGGCAACATCAGAAATATTCAAGCAAATAGCCAACAACTCCTTTACACAACTCCCAAAGCCAGCATTTCCCTAACTACATATTTAGTACTGAAATAACCTATTTTTCCCTTTTTCCCATAATAAATGAATATATTTCATGGACTTGGGAATTATAACTCATACTTGCACCACTAAAATGTTATATATATATATATATATATATATATATATATATATATATATATATATATATATATATATATATATATATATATATATATACATACACTTACACACATATACACACACTTAAGATCTAGACACACTGTTTTTGAAGCTTGATTTATGGTAAAAAAAAACTTAGAAATATACCAATCTAAAGCTTTGTATTGTATTCTATTTTCTCTTGAAATATTTTCTTATGTTATCAGAAATTCTTAATGCTCTTGTATTTAGATATATTATAATCTTCTTGTCATTATTTCTTGCATTTTTTAACCTAAGTATTGTAGGGACTTTAGATTAGACAAAATAGTATTAGGGTAATTACATTAAAAAAACTAATCTACTCAATGCGTTTCAAACTAACTTTTCTTTTTCAAGAGTGGGTGTCCTATGCATGGAATATGTGATCACTTTGTGTTTGATCCTCCAAATAATAGTTGTGGATATACGGGTCGTTGGTCAAGCTTTGTGAGCCTTGCGAAGCGAGCCGTTGAAGCCTACAACAAAATCGTTGCTCACGTTGCGGCCCATAGGGCCACAACTGCGAGCCTCGCAAAGAGGCAAGCTGTCGAATGGGAGCCCTGCAACGCAAGGTATGCCGTTGACGTCTGCACCCAGATCGTTGCTCATATTGCGGCCCATAGGGCCACAACTGTGAGCCTCGTAAAGCCAACAGTTGAGGCACGCCCCTGCGAGGCCCGCAGGACTTAGGCTGCAATGAGCGTCAAAGGCGCTCATTGCACTGCGAGCCTCGCGAAAGACCTGCTGAAAACAACAAATATGCCTCAAATTAACTTACACACTCACACATAGAACATGGGGAGAGCCAGGGAGCCTGTGAGTGAGGTTGCAAGTAAATTGGAGGCATATTTAGCATTTTTTCACGAATGGTCTAAGCGAGAAAACAAATGGCGGCCGAAAAAACAAACACAACGAAAACGAGGTTGAAGGATGTAAAACGAGCTCAAAGAAGTAACACTTTATCCAAGGCACTATTTCTTAACCCACGGGGGGGAAGGGGGGGGGGGGGGTCGGCCAAAGGGGCTTAGAAGAGCCATATCCTTGCATTGTGTACCAAATAGCATTGCCAGGCTTATTATATATATATATATATATATATATATATATATATATATATATATATATATATATATATATATATATATATATACACACACAGTATATATAAATATTAATATATATAAAACACACACACTTAAGAGCAAGACACACTGTTTTTGAAGCTTGAAAGCAAGCCCTTATTACAATAATCTCAGCACGTAATTTTATGCCTGGCAGCATGGGTCCCCTGTCCAAGGTGGGACCCTCAAAGAAGTACCCAGTCTTTCCCCTCTGTCACAGGCCTGGACTATATATATATACAGTTAATGTAAAGGCAATAATTTAGTTTTTAGCCCTGCATCGATTCCGCACAGGAACATGTCGGCTAGATAAGCTATACAGAGTATTATAACAAAATGATTTCAGTAGAAATGGCCAGCATCACACCAAGCAAGAGGTGCAACTAGCTACCATAGATAGATACTCCTGCAACTATGCACAGACAATGTAGTAGGCCCACTTACATACCCCTTTTATAAACTTTATGAAAAACTGATTGCTTTTAATGTGACTCTATCCTAAAAATAACTTGATTTTGGGGTGACATTCTTAAAAGAGCATGAAAAACAGGATATACATTGTAATAGCCATTTCTGGAGAAATTCACTAATATTTGTGCTGCATTTTTACACACATTGTCAGCTCACACACATATACTATCTGCTGTGCTAATTACAGTCACTGTCTGATTGTCTCTGTGGTGGTCAAAACGGTGCCCCAAATGTTGTCCTAAAGCTTGAACCCCTCCCCCAACCTTATCAGGAAGATGGTCCATCTGAATCACCTCCACCATGACTCCTGGAAGAGTTAAACCATTAACCCTTACTGAAAAGGGCCAGTTAGAAGTTATACCGATGGGGGATCAGGCTCATCCACCATTTTCCCATGAGGCCTGTGTTCTCCTGACATCCCCAGCAACAGTTGTGCCGGAGGGACTCATGTTGGGTCTTGGCCTGGCAGTTTGTTAAACCGTAACCAAAATAAAGTATCTGCTACATAACAGTTAAGGTTGACATAAATACATAATTGTTCTTATAAAGAGCTCTCTAAAGAATAAAGAGGTAGGCTTGGTAAAAAAAAAATACCTTTATTTAACTTTTACTGCACATTTAATCAATGAATTAATTATTTTTTTTAAATCATGCCCCAGGTTGTATAAGCTTAAGATCTCTCCACTGTCTGAATGATGTATGGACTCTGGGGAATGAGGGGGAAGTACCGTTTGAGACTGCTCTGTAAAGCACATATTAGTAGCAGACAGTTGTATAAAATGAGCTGCTAGCAATGTACACAAATACACGTAATAGTCACCTCCCACTGTCATACTGCATGTACAGTATTTCCTGTATGGAGAGTATTCCCTTCTGGGCGGCTCCCACTCCACAGACAATACATTGTTCAGTGGGTGGAGAGATAAGGAGTTTATACTGCCAGGGGGCATGGGTAATGCATAGTGATTCACCGTTTAAACACACAGTAAATGTTTAATAAAGATTTGTTTCGTAACATGCCCAACCTAAATATTCTTTATGCTGAAGTACATCTGTTTACGTCTCCTCTCATGCCAGTGTCTCCAAGGCAAAAAACATTGAAACTGCCTTTTTTTTATGATTTGATGAAAAATGTATTTCTATCTGATCTAAAGAAGACTTATTGTATGATCGCCTGGATCAATACCCTGATTATTCTGTTTCCCTTCTGGATTGCTAACTTGTTGTGGTGAAGGGGCTTGTGCACCTCAATGAAACTGTGGCCTATACCATGTAGGGTAAGCCAAGATGCACAGGTCATAGCAGAGAGGTCAGCCAAATCACGGTCCACTGGAGAAGGAACTGGCAACCCTTTAAGGCTCCATAGTTTGACTGCCCTTTCCGTGAAGAATCCCTTTCATGGCGGAAGATGAATTTCCTTTGCTACAATTTCAGTGGATGACCTCTTGTTAAAATACTCAGTCCTCATGGATACTGCGCTGCACTATCATGTAGAGTACTCATAATCAAGTGCAAAAGCTGTGAACATTCATTTGATGCTTTTTTTTTTACTGTTTTATTTATTGTTGCAGTGTTCAATATAAAACTCTGCGAGTGTTTAATTACCTTGATCGTCATCTCAGCTCTTACACATTGTCCATTATATTTAGCTAATGGGGAGATATAACTGGAAAGTTCTAATGTTCTAAATGCACCCTCCCTACACTACAATAATACATGACAGCTTGCTTTCCTTTGGGGTTGTTATGTCTGTAGAAACAGTAAACTATTGTGTACAGTTAATACAATGTACAACAGACAAAACATTTATAACATATAAAATAAGCAGATGTGGCGTCATACTCACCAGCTTTAAAGACTGCAGAGACGGGCTTTTCTTTATTGTGCCAGGCTTTACTGCTCCATCACAGGGCTCCCTGTCCCTGGACACCTGTCTGTCCTGAGTGGCTGCGGATGAGATCTGCTCCATACTGGAAGACTGGTAACGCTCCAGTTTAGGGCGGGAGCTCAGACCAAATGTAGAGAAGATTTTCCTCATCCCACTACGGAGGTCACCTTTCTTGGCTGCAGGCTGCAATGGGCTGTGTGGTGCGGCACAAGGGGCTGACCCTCTGTAATATGAATGTGATAATAATATATGACTACAGGTGAGAGATAATACAGATGTGCAGTAAATAACATCAGCTGGATATGTCAGGTAGACTTGGGTTAGATAAAGGTAAAGCATTAAATAACCACTGTATGAGGAACAAACAGTCACACATACTGTACATACATACATACATATACACATCCCCTTCTGGATCGATCTCTTGTCATGGTGAAGGGGCTTGGGTACCTCAATGAAGTTGTGAGCTATTCCATGTAGGGTCACCCAAGATGGGCAGGTCATAGCAGAAATGTCAGACTGGAGAAGTAACTGGCAACCCACTCTAGTATCTTTGCCAATAAAACCATATGAACAAAGCACAACCAGAAACACAGACAGTTGTGCCTGGCATGCTGCGTTCATACGTTCATATGGGCACCTTGAGTTGGACACGACTGAAGGATGGAACAACAATAACTATATATATATATATATATATATATATATATATATATATATATATATATATATATATATATATATATATATATATACACACACACACACACACATTCAACATGCAAACAATCTTCACAAAGGTTTCTCTACAGATGCTAATGATGTAAGCTTGATACAAACTTCACAAATATAGGAGGTTTTCCCTAAAAGTCATCAAACAGCAGCGAGGCTTCAGCTTGGTCAGCATCACCGAGTCTTTACACCTTCATTGAACGTGATTGTATATGATAAAAGCATCACTGACGTCTCATGGTAATATATCTGATTTATAAGGTCACACCACCCAATTAGGGCGAGGCTTCATCTCATACCACAGTGTTTACTCCTTTATTAGTATTATATATATTGACATCACTTATTTGTAAATAACAAACTGTTGACAGTAAACATTTCTACAAGATCACACTCATTGCTGAATATATATGTCAATCCCTTAAAGGACCACTGTAATCCCCTAGAAAGAGCTAATTATTTTGCTTATGCATTGATCATTAGAGTTATTTAATTTAGCACAAGTTAGACCACATCACAGTAAAGATCTCCTAAACATTTTGAAATACTTTTTGAATTTTTTGAAACACGTACATTTTTCATGGAAACATCAAATACAATAAAATCTGTGTTTACATGTATAACTGACTGCCCATTACTGCAGCCAATCAGGTTGTAGGGGTGTGTCCCTTATTCAAGTCAATGGCAAGACTGCTTATATTTCCAGAATGAAGGGAACAGACCTTGTAATGGGTTTATTATTTTCTTACAGCAAAAAGTCCAGGTTTCTGCTCTCTTGCCTCTCTGGAATTTGAGCATCGCGGAACAGGAAGGTTAGTATTCGCTCCAGGGCTGCAAAATTAACCCTAAACAGATCGATCTGTGCAGGTATGGAATGCTAGATTCACCTAAACAGTTTAACCTGCGTCCAGGGAAAAGCTGCAATCAATCACTGCCTTCACCACAACACGCACATGCACTTGACTATCTTATTACTCATGTGACAGTCAGTATACAGGATACACTTTCTTTGTAAACAGAGACTTAAAACTTTAGATTTTTTTTGCGGTTATTAGTGTAATTAAAAAAAAATGTTTTAACATATAATTGTGTGTTCTTTCACATTACGAAGAACACTTACAGTGAAATAAATGGCCTTTTAATAAAATGTATTTTTTAAAAGCAATACCCAGTATTACATTTGCTTTCAATGACTAGGGAAACACCCTCCATCTCTGTGTCTCTACTCTGATCAGGCCGTTAAGGGCAGGATGGGGAGTTTGGATGAAAGGCATATGTAAAGGGTTTTAAGAACCATCAGATATGATGAGAATAAGCAAACATTGTTAGGATGCATCAACAGCACTGGTTCACTGCAAATAAACCTATTTAAAAAAAAAAAAACAGTTATGTATCCCTTTGTTTCTATACATTGTATAATTTATATATGTGGATAACAAAGGAATCCTGTAAGCAGATTACTTTTACGCATTTACTTATTCTTGGCCAAAAAGGATTGCCAGATGTATTTCTTCAGTAGTTGCAAGATAACATTACATGAAATATGACTAAATAATATAAAGAAAACAACAGTAAATAGTCTGTGTGTGTCTCTGACCTCATATTACGAGTTAATAAATGGTAATTGCCATTTTACTACTGCCATGAACTTACAGCTGTTGCGTTGGCGCCTGTGTCAGGCACTTGTCCTGGGTTAGGCTTTCTTGGCTGGTAGATTGGCAGAGAAAGTTGATCTCACTGGAGCTGGTGTCGATGCCTAGGGAATTAAAGTCAAACAATGAGTTTGCTGAACAGGTTCAATGGTAAAGTTTCTTAAGCAAGGGCATAGGGGAAAAAAATAAAAAATCTGGGGGTAAAATAAAAACTCAGTGAGTAAATAAAAAGTACATCTGTGTTGACACTTGAATGTCTAAATCAAGTTTAAAAACCTGCTTCCAGCTCAGAATTCCAAGAAACAGTTATTACACTGCATTCTGGGAAGTTGACCTGGGACGTGCAAATGTGCCCACAAAAGCCTCGCTCTTCAATCCTTAGCCATTATCAAACATGGCCTCCTTTAAGCCTATGCATATAAACACACACACAACACACATCATCAAACATTAAATATAGACAGTGTGGGTTTGTTTTTCCTACTCTGTCCTGATAAGTTATGGACATCTGAACAGCAGCATATTGTGCTTTTGTTCCCATTGGTTTTAATGTAATTTGGATAAGAAAACACAATTAACGGGGTCTCTTGTGAGTCCTTGTTTACACAAAGACATCATTTTGTCTGTTTTATGTTAATGTTCTTTAATTAATTTTGTAAAATAACACATGCACTTTTAAATGCAAAATGTTTTGGATTGCAATGGGCATTTCATATTAAATTTTTATTAAAAGTACTCATAGAAAATCTTAACTATCTACTGCTTTTCCAGTTACTCCTCCATGCTTCAGGAGCCTTCATTAGTAAAGAAAGTCTGTTCAGTTCCTGACACTTAGAATTCTGAGTTACGTGATCTGATTAAACTGTGGTAGTTATATTCGTTGTTTTGTGTTCTTCATGTTGCATACCACCTAACAGAGGACCATGTAAGGCAAATGCTAAAAGTTTTACATGTATATTTGAATGAATGTACTCTTTCATATAACTGCAACTTTTGTTTAGATGGAATTTCCCCTTTAATAAGGATCACACAATTCCTCATTTACAGTATACTATTTTAAAGAAATAAAATATCTTACACAAGACACAACTAAGGTTCTAATACACTTTCATATCATATCTCGTCTCAACTACTGCACGTCGCTCCTTGCTGGCCTCCCCACCACCCATCTCTCCAATCCAATCCATAATATCTCCTCCTCTAGACTCATCTACCACACTAACCACTCTGCAGCTCCTCTCTAACAGTCACTCCACTAACTTTTCATAACCTTTAATAATAAAATCATGACCCTAACATATAAAGCCCTCAGAAAATACTGCACCCTCTTATATCTCTGGTCTCATCTCAAAATACTCTCCCAACCGTCCTCTTCACTCTGCTAAGGACCTTTTTCTTTCCTCCTCTCTCATCACCTCCTCTCACTCCCACCTTCAGAACTTTTCTTGGGCTGCCCCTATTCTGTGGAACTCCTTGCTTCACTCCACTAGACTATCTTCCTGCCTCAAATCCTTCAAAACCTCACTAAAAACACATCTATTTAAAGTTTGCGAGTTTTCACTCTTGTGTGGGTGCTTTAGGGAAATCATTATGCACCACAGATTCTAACCGCAAAGACAGGGCCACCCCTTCTTTTGCAATGTATTAAAATAGTTTTTGCCTTGTACTTAATATGTTGGAGCGTTACAAATAAACAATAATAATAACTTGGTAATAAGCAAACATTTTTAGAAGTAAAATATAACAAATACATTAAGTCATTCTATAATGACTAACGCAACTATGCTGCGCAAGTAGCTACCACTGCAGTGTGTCTCTGCTTTGGCAAAGGGAATCAGATAAAAAAATGTGCTCATTACTTTGAATTGATCCTATTACAGAAGCTATTGGAACAAGCATTCAAAGTCCCTCTTCCAATAGCAAAAGCAGATAAACAATCCATTCAATGGCAGATCCCTACACTGCATGCGTGTAACAGTTACTGTATATTTGTGACTCTAGTTGATGCCTGGATTGTCCATGTGTTGTGGCTGCTCATTTATAGTTACATAGTATTTGAGGTTGATAAAATACTTTTAGTCCATTAAGTTCAACCTTTTTAGATCTCTCTGATCTGCAATGTTTTATTTAGCAATGTTTGTCTGTTGCTCACCTGTGTTTGTATTGTCTGTGTGCTGTGGCTTTTTCAATTGTGTTTGCACTTTTCGTGTTTTGCTCACCTGTATTTGCACTGTCCATGTTTTTAGACTGAGACCCAACACTGCACCTCTCACTTCTTTTACGTTCTTTAGCTGCTCTATGTTTCTCATTAATTAGCAGGTCCTTTTTTGGACTGTCCCTGGCACTGTGTGGTGTTTCAGTTTCCTGATGTGTTTTGGTTGGGTGAGGTCTCCCGCTTTCCCTTTGTCTGCTGTCGGTGTGAGATTTCTCACTGTTCTGCTGGTCCCCTGAAACATGTATCTTCTCTTGGTTTCTATGTTCGGTGACTTCATGAGGTCTTTCACTGTCCAGTTTACTGGATTTCTGAGACCTCTCTCTTGCTCTCTGTTCCTTGTAACTAATGCCAGGTGACAGCTGACAAGGAGTCTCTCGATTCTTCTTTTGGGGTTTTGAAACTGGATCAGATTGGACACCCTGGCCAATTTGGTCTTTGTCTCCCATTTGTAAATTCGGCACAGACATTGGCTGGCTTATCCCATCTGGTCGTGTGGTAAACCTATTAGTCCTTGATGGCAAACATGTGGGAGCTCTTCCAGCAGGTGGCACAGGCACTCGACCAGAGATTGTGAGACAACTATGAGTTGAGCCAACATCCAGTGGGGAGACTATTTCCCCCATGGAAGAAATCTGGGTCTTCTCTTTTACTGGTGTTCCAACTCCATTTTCAAGTTTAAATCCAAGATTTTCTATTCCAGACTCTGAATTTAATTTGGTTTTGTCCCGGGGCGGCTGCAGATTAGAAGTAGCATGGTTTGTTGTAGTTCTAGATACCCACTCATGTGGATTTGTTCTTATTCCGGGTTTTATTGCAGTATTCCCTTGGTAGGTTCTGGTCATATTTTGTATTTCTATATCTGAATCAGATAATCTGTCTCGAAGTTCTTTTTTTAGGGTCGGTGGCGTAGTCTTAGATCTATATCCCGTTATGGAATTCCGAGGACTGATTCTTTTTCCATGATCTATTTCTAGACTCGATGGATTTGCTCTGGTATCTGACTGTTGGTCAGTATTTGAAGGGTATGGTTCATTTCCTGTCTCAGGAGTTACATTTGGTGGGTTATTGTTCAAGCTTTTCCTCGTAACCCAAGCACGGCTTGATTTACTTTGGCTCCGGTTTCCCTCTTCTTCCCCAGATGAATCGGCAGTGGAATCTCCTCCAATGTGGGTCTCCCGAATCAGCTCTGTATGGATTCTCCAAGGCTGGGACGGGAGAATCCAATGTGGAGAAGGTTTGAGTCCTGCAGGGGTGCTGGGAGGACCATCCTGTGGGATTCTAAAGCCTAGATTAGCATTCCGTGAGTTTGTACCTTGTAAAGCAGCTCCCTGACTAGTATCTGATCCATTGACATAAGACCCAAGGGCTCCACACTGTCCATTTCCAGACTGTGACAGGTGCTGGGTCCAAGATATATGTCCATTTGAGGGTCTCTTAAGTGGCGGCGTGGTGTTAACACAAGGACTTTGTGGTCCTTGTTGCTGCCTTTCCCGGTATCGCTCCTCTGCTTCCCGCTCAGACTCATCCTGGAAGCGCACATGAGAAGGTGATGTCCCACGAGAGCCTCGCTGGCATGAGCAATAGTCACTGCTGGAGCTGTCACTCAAAGACCCTCCGTCAGTCAAAGCACCTGAAACCCAGGGACCCCTGCATGAAAGAGACAAAACACACTTTATGACAACTTGTTTGCAACATTGTATTAATTCATTTAAATCCCCACATTTTGCCATCATGATATGTTCTATACATTGATGAGTTAATCATTTTAATTTGATAAACTTCCGGTCAAAGTGTGCGTTCATCTTGCCTGATCTTTTAAATGAAACAAACCTTGGAGCAAGTCTTGTTGAGTGTTTGTAAATCAACAAGCTGTATTCATGGTCCATTCCCAACACTTTCTCCCACTGAATCACTTAACAGTTTAGGCCAGCTTAAGTCACTTTTTCATAAAAATAACAAACTTGAAATGTTTCAAGTATTGTGTTCCAAATATGTTGACTTCAGTTTGTCTTTAAAGGGTCCAGCTAATATTTACAGGCTTATCTTTAAGGTGAACTATTCTGCAACTGAGAAACTCAGGCAGCTTTAGTGTGGGAAGAGGCTGGTTTTAGCCCCAAATACATTTTTGGATTCAAATTGATGTAGAGTTGTTTTGAGAGGTTAATGAGTGTCTAGTACATTGGGCAAGTACTTTAAATCCAACCAGGAGAAAAATGCTGTATAATAAGCATTGTACTAATAGTAGTTGTCATGTCACATTTTATTACACAAGGAAGATGTTCTCATAGAGTCCTCAATACTTCACTCTTTAGTAGATATGTCCCATGGCACAGGATCTCCAGAACATTACAAACCTTGGGTAGCTGTGCACTACTATTAAGCCAACCCTTCCTGGCACAGAATGAAAAATGTAGGACAGGAGTATGTAATCTGTGACACATAGGGTAAATGTCGCTCTCTCACATACACCTCACTGTCTAGCATAAGCCATCACAGCCTCTCCAAGAGACAGCAATGTATTCTACCAGAAAGGGACAGCAGTCTACAATGGATTCCCCATGACACAAGCAGAACATACAATTCTCTCTAAACATTATTTAGGTTTCTGTCTTACATAGCTGCTAATGTTAGTTTGTGACATACTTCATAAGCATGGAGAGTTTTTTCCCAAAGTATAGTGATCTTTTAATATGTATACACCCTTCTCTGTCCCCCTCTTACCGTCGCAGGGTGGGCTGTGAATGGGGATTTTGCAGGACACAGTGAGAGGCTCGCAATGGACTGGCTCCTCTTGCTTTCATTCGTGCTCTCTGTAGCAGCTGTTTGGCCTGTTCGTGACGGACGCTCAGCTCCCTGGGAGAGGATTAGAAAGGATTTTATTAGTGACGCCACTTCCCTGAGTGTAACAGCAAGCATCAGAGTGAATAAAAAACAGGGTGGGATGGGAGACTGACGCAGAGCGCGCCCCCTGATGGGCCTTGCAAATAATGCACAAAATACACCCAGAGGCAAATCAAGGACATGCCCCAATTTTTGGAAAAGATTAGACAAGTACAAATACTGATAGACTGTGGCTGTGATAACATGACATATGGCAATGATCACTTGTGTTTTTATGATTCAAGAGAATCAATAGGCCACCTAGTCTGCCCATTGTGTCCACCTAAAATGCTTGATCTTCAGTCCTTCCATGACACATATCCAAACTGTTCTTCAGTTCCTTTACTTTATTTTTTCAATTCCTTTCTGTATTACTTACCTCACTGTCGATGGGACAACAGTTTCAATTGTAGAGAGCTCTTAACTTGTAAGCACCTTGATCCTTTTACATAGTGGTATTAAGAGATCTAAAGATCTGATTGTTTTACGTTTTTGTGTCACTAGAGAATACCAGGGGTATATCTGATATTGCTTAGGTTATATTATAAATCTCTAAAAGGATGCCTTACCGACAACTCTCAGAGTCTGGCAGTGATACTCCTGAGTCTCCATCGATGTCTCGTGCCACCAACCCTGCAATCAAGAAAAGAGCATTTAATAATAATATAGAATGCCAATTCTTTGTACACCAAAACACAAATTTGAAACATGGTCTCCCCACTCAAGCCAAAACAAACCAAGTAATCACAGCCAATCCTCACCACCCACCACTACAATAAACTCACCACCATGCAAACACCTACAGCCAACACCCAAATACACAGAGCCAATGCACCAACACCGCACCCCCACCCAAATACACAGAGCCAATGCCACAATGCAATTCTTCCCAAATACACAGAGCCAATTTCCCAACACACCACCACCCAAATACACAGAGCCAATTCCCCAACAAACCACCACCCAAATACACAGAGCCAATTCCCCAACAAACCACCACCCAAATACACAGAGCCAATTCCCCAACACACCACCACCCAAATACACAGAGCCAATTCCCCAACACACCAGCACCCAAATACACAGAGCCAATTCCCCAACACACCAGCACCCAAATACACAGAGCCAATTCCCCAACACACCAGCACCCAAATACACAGAGCCAATTCCCCAACACACCAGCACCCAAATACACAGAGCCAATTCCCCAACACACCAGCACCCAAATACACAGAGCCAATTCCCCAACACACCAGCACCCAAATACACAGAGCCAATTCCCCAACACACCAGCACCCAAATACACAGAGCCAATGCCCCAACACACCAGCACCCAAATACACAGAGCCAATGCCCCAACACACCAGCACCCAAATACACAGAGCCAATGCCCCAACACACCAGCACCCAAATTCACAGAGCCAATGCCCCAACACACCAGCACCCAAATTCACAGAGCCAATTCCCCAACAAACCACCACCCAAATACACAGAGCCAATTCCCCAACACACCACCACCCACATACACAGAGCCAATCCCCCAACACACCAGCACCCAAATACACAGAGCCAATGCCCCAACACACCAGCACCCAAATACACAGAGCCAATGCCCCAACACACCAGCACCCAAATACAAAGAGCCAATGCCCCAACACACCAGCACCCAAATACACAGAGCCAATGCCCCAACACACCAGCACCCAAATACACAGAGCCAATGCCCCAACACACCAGCACCCAAATACACAGAGCCAATGCCCCAACACACCAGCACCCAAATACACAGAGCCAATGCCCCAACAAACCACCACCCAAATACACAGAGCCAATTCCCCAACACACCACCACCCACATACACAGAGCCAATCCCCCAACACACCAGCACCCAAATACACAGAGCCAATGCCCCAACACACCAGCACCCAAATACACAGAGCCAATGCCCCAACACACCAGCACCCAAATACAAAGAGCCAATGCCCCAACACACCAGCACCCAAATACACAGAGCCAATGCCCCAACACACCAGCACCCAAATACACAGAGCCAATGCCCCAACACACCAGCACCCAAATACACAGAGCCAATGCCCCAACACACCAGCACCCAAATACACAGAGCCAATGCCCCAACACACCAGCACCCAAATACACAGAGCCAATGCCCCAACACACCAGCACCCAAATACACAGAATCAATGCCACAATGCAATTATTCCCAAATACACAGAACCAATGCCACAATGCAATTATTCCCAAATACACAGAATCAATGCCACAATGCAATTCTTCCCAAATACACAGAGCCAATGCCACAATGCAATTATTCCCAAATACACAGAATCAATGCCACAATGCAATTATTCCCAAATACACAGAACCAATGCCACAATGCAATTATTCCCAAATACACAGAATCAATGCCACAATGCAATTCTTCCCAAATACACAGAGCCAATGCCACAATGCAATTATTCCCAAATACACAGAATCAATGCCACAATGCAATTATTCCCAAATACACAGAATCAATGCCACAATGCAATTCTTCCCAAATACACAGAACCAATGCCCCAACACACCAGCACCCAAATACACAGAACCAATGCCACAACACCACCTAAATACAGAGCCAATGCTTGCCTTTAATTTTAATTAACATCTTCAATTCTTATTTAATGACGGCATATAATTGCTTTAGTGTCCAACACATCTTGGATGCAGATAACACCTTTGTTTAGATCTTTTAAAAGTCTATCCCTATAAATAGTCATTTGATAATTTAGCTTAATAGAGTAGAGTAGAGTAAGTCCCAGAAGAATAGCCTTTCCCTTCCGGATACAGGTCAACTAGCAGTCAAAGATAAAAGTAATAACACAAACAGAATCTACTAAATGTAGTTTGTTGCAATCTTTCCCAAACTACCCCATAAACAAAGTATGCAGATACACATGATATTACCGGATAGACCACTATCCTAAAGCACACAAACTCATCTGGTAACACACTGACAAACCACATGCACCATCACACAGACACACGTCACATCTCCTTAAGTCTACACTCACAGGTCCCTTCTTTGGATGTGTTCACATGACCCTGGTGGAGCATGTCACCGTGGGATGTCTCCTCACTTTGACACATCGCTTTGTTGAATTTCCAGCTTAGCTCCTGCCTGTTCTTTTCCACTTTCTCTGCAAGGCTCAGTGAGGAGGACTCAAAACTCATATCACTCACAGTCTGTGGAACAGAGGGCATCTCCTGAGCAGGACCTTGCAACAGGGCTTTAGTAAACATCCATGTCTCATTCTTATTAGCGTTCTGATTGCACTCCACCTGAGCTGGGTAACCAAAGAGGTCCGCTGTCATGTGGCCATTAAATGGATTCATAGCTGCCCCTTGTTTTGTTGGGGTCTCGCAGACCTCACTAGTCCTCCAGGTCTCTTGTTCAGTATCAAGGAATTCCCCCTGTTTAAGTGCCTCCTCTGTCAGGTAGGTGCGGAGCTGTGGAGTCACCAAAGCATCTTCAGGTGGGTCTCCATCCTCCCTATAAACCTCAGAGACTCTCAAAGCCTTTTGCTTCTCCCTTAGAGCTTTCACCTTTCCCTGTAATACAGAGGACCCTATGACCGGTTCAGCTGCACTCTTAGCTGGTGGGTGCTTTGCCCTCCTTGGACTCTTGTTGCTCCTCTGTGTTTGTCTTTTCTCATTGTCTTGGTTAGAGGGACATCCCCTCATGTCAACCTCAGCTGACATCTTTGCCACAATTCAGCAGGACCTAAGAAATAAGCACACAAAAAAGAAAAAAAATCATTATAAGTAGGAAAAATCAAAATGAAGACAAGGAATGAACAACATACAACAGTGAAATGTGTACCCTGGGAAAAATAAAATATAGCTAAGGAAAGAGCAAGATAAGTGGGAACCATAGAATAGGAAATAACTCGTGATTATCATTATGCAAATATTTACGCAAGAAATCCACCTATAAATGGACTTGTATTCACACATTATTCAATATGCTTTTAAGGCTTGAAATAAACAAATGCTTTTAAAATAATAAAAAATACAGACTTTATTTTACTAATTATTATGTGCAGTTCCTGTCTCCTCCTCTATCTGCCTGCCTCCCTCCCTCACCCCTCCCTCCCCTCCCTCTGCCTCCTTCCCTCCCCTCCCTCTGCCTTCCTCTCCAACCTCTTCCCTCCCCCTCCTTCCCTCCCTCTCCGACTCCTTATGAGCCCCTCCCTCTCTGCCTCCCTCCCTCCCTGCCTCCCTCGCTCCCTCTCCCCTCCCCAACTCGCTCTCTCTCTCTGCCCTCCCTCCCCCCAAGACTTATTCATATAAACAAATCCTAGGAAACTGGAAGCTAAGGTTTCGGCTTATGGCTGCGATTTCTTTCCCATAATGTATCTCTATGAATGGCTCCTACAAACAAAACTGTCTGGCTCATTAGGGTTAGATATCTTTTTTCACTAGTGCATATAAAATTTAAAGCAGCTTTGATATTTTTTTATGATTATTCTGAAAAAAAAAATGGCCTGAAAGCTTTTTACGGCACATGTTCTATGCAATGTATACATAAAGACGGAGTAAAGACACGTGGCCATAAAGACACAGTTGTGCTAATGGCGTCTAAAAGTATTAGTTTCCTCCTTTAAATACTAGACTCATAACTGCTTTACTGCTCATGAATAGCTTGCTCTGAGCTCAGCATCAAAGCATTCCTCCCCCTCAGGCTTGCTGTCTTGGGGGATGCTGAAAGGCCCTTAATTCAGTCACATTTGTCACTGTCTGATGTCTGGGTTAGGTCCCATCAAAGTTTAAATTATATATATATATATATATATATATATATATATATATATATATTTTTTTTTTTTTTTTTTTTTGGACTTGATAAAGAAATAAGCAACTCACAGAATCTTGACAGTAAAACATTTGTCCAATAAAAAAGTTATTATATACTACATTTCTCCATGAATATATATATATATATATATATATATATATATATATATATATATATATATATATATATATAGCGTAATTAAAACATTTTGAGCAGATTCCTATATGACAACGTGACATCAACACAAGGCATTATCACATATACAAGTAGCTAAGTATTATTTCCCTAACATAGCCTTTCAAGAGATCATATCTATAGATTTGTTGACACCAGATACAAGACAATAGGCCATCTGGTACTCCAATATTTTGGATTTATTAAGCCAGGTTTTTTTAATCGGATAAAATGACCAGACAGGTCTATTGGTTCTTATACACAATCATTAAAAGTTATTAAAAGTATATAACTACTGCTGAAAAGTTATTCCATATGACAACCAACATCCCCAAGTCTCCCACCATCCATGCTTGATGTTAGATAAGATAGATAAGAACCAAAAGGACCATTTGATCTGCTTGGCTTAAATAATACTTAGGATGGCCTTATGCTTATCCCGAGCATGTTTGACCCCATGACATGCTATTACATCAATCTACTATTCTTTCCGCTCATTAGCCCTCCAACTTCAAATCATGACCTCTTGTTCGTATATTCCTCTTGTTCTTAAAGAAACGTCTCTGTTTAACGTTATTAAATAATTTGGTTTCTATCATATCACCCTCTCTCTCCCTTCTGTAGTATAATTATATTTAGGTTATTAGGCCTTTCATAAGTTTGGATTTTTAGACCATGTCCCATTTTATTTGACCTCCTTTAAGTTGTTTATTCCTACAAATGCCACTCTTGGGGGTTATTAGTATCGGACACCTACTTGCATAAAGTCTTCAGATAAATGGAAACACTGCTTAATATAAAAGAAAAAACCTCTGCCCCAAGTATCAGATTAAACTCGCCTGCTGCTTTAAGGCACTGTGCCTTCCATGTCTTCCTTAGAAGGAAGCAAATATTCTGCCAGTACATGCTGAGGAGGGACAAATTAATGTAGACAATGATTAACCCCTTTTGGCTTCTTAAAAAGAAATATATATAATAAAAAACACAAGCTTATGTTATGAGTGAGAGCTCTCGTGAAAGGAAAGGGTTAAAGGAGCAGCCACAAAGTAATGGATGAGGAATTCTGACAATACTGAGGATTAACCCTTTCGCCGACACAGGATCACGTGGAGAGATGCTCTGCAGTCACACTTACCAGTTGTGTTGTGTAGAGCAGCCCAGAGCTCCTGGATCTCTCCTTTGTCTCCATGTGTTGTGGGGGTCACCTGCCTGCAGGACCCTGGCACAGCACAGCAGCTCCCCCAGCCCCAAGATGTCAGACCAGTCTGAGTGTGTGTGAGTGTGTCTGGCAGGCTCAGCTGCCTCCTTCCATCCCTCCTCCAGGAATGTGCACAAGCTGCCAGATGTTCAAGCAAATCACAGTTTGGGAGCAGCCACTTTCTCGCTTTCCTTTCACTCCACTTCCTAAACTATTTGTATGACTCCGTCTTCTCTACCACTTTCTTCTCTCTCCCAGTCTTTCCACTCCCCATTCTCCTTCACTCTGACCTCCTCTGCCTCCCACCCCGTCTCTGCTGACTCTTCTCAGTAAATATCTAACTAACTCAGCCCTCTGTGTGTAGAGCAAATGAATAATAAGAGTATTGAGGTTTGTGTAGAGCACCAACAGCTGACTGCAGAGGTGTGAGCCCCCAGCTGGGCCTAAAGGATGGGGGCTGGGGGGATTCGGGCTCTTCCTGTGACTGGGTGAGGAGGTAACACCACCAATAAAAGTGGGAGAGCTGGGAGGAGCAAGGGAGGAATGGAGAGGAAAAGGGTCCACCAAAAATCCTAGTAGGAAAGAGAGCAAGGGTAAAACCCGAAACAACACAAAGTGAAGGTAAGGTAGTCCCTATAAGAAAATCTAGTCCGAATAAGAAGACATGGTCCCAATAAGAAAATGTAGTCCCAATAAGAAAATCTAGTCCCAATAAGAAGACATGGTCCCAATAAGAAAATGTAGTCCCAATAAGAAAATCTAGTCCCAATAAGAAGACATGGTCCCAATAAGAAAATGTAGTCCCAATAAGAAAATCTAGTCCCAATAAGAAGACATGGTCCCAATAAGAAAATGTGGTCCCAGGAAATGCTGACAATAAGTTCCTAAAAAACCTCTAAAAAGTGAGGGGCTGAAAACAAATATCATAATAAATTTTAATTAAAGAGACTGAGGGTTCTATCTCATGGCAGTATTACTTCCGACCTGATAAAAGAGAGGTCAGACCCCTTGAAAGCTCGTCAATATAAATTAGGCGTTTGTCCAATACAAAAAGGTATCATAATATACTGCAATACTCCTAAATCAATATATATATATATATATATATATATATATATATTTTTTTTTTTTTTTTTTTTTTTTATTTATTAATAATTACTAGATTACCGGACATTCACAACTGCTTCAATATTACAAGAAATGATTTAAAAAAATTGTTGTCTTATTAATTAAAGTTAGAGAAAATGTCTTGTTATGTTCCGAATAGAGAAAATGTCTTGTTATGTTAGGGCAGGAAGATCAATTTTACAGTATTTGGAAACCATGGGCAGAATACAATCATTTAGATTTAACATTTTCCTTTTTTATAGAAGGTTAAAAATAAGATTGAGATTGAGGGGACATGTAATAAAAAGCAACATATAACTATTTGTACTGTTATCCTTTATGTTTATGTGTTCGTTGTTTATATTTATGATCCGTAAGAATAAAAATAAAATATACGGTTAGTTTAAAATACAAAACCGGGTATTATATCGCCATAGTACTCAGACTGCGCAATGGCGAATCAGAGAGCTTTGAGCCCAGATTTAAAAGCATTGCCCTCTAAAACCAGCGCTATAGTGGGGTTTAGTGTTCAGCAGGGAATTACAGAAAAAAACGCGCTATAGCAAATCCATGCTGAAAGGGGTAGCGTAATGAAGGGTATACCTGTATATATTGTTTAAGGTCAAACTAGTTTGATAACTTTATTATGATATATAAAAAAATAAATACATTATTTACAATGTAAAGCAATTACCTTTATGTATGTATTTATGTAACTAGCTCAGTTGTTGTTGTCTAGTGCTATCTGCATGTACTTTGTCAACTACGAGGGAACCTTGAAGGGGAAGATTAGCTCACTGCCATATGGAGAAGTGCTATTTGCACTTTTATGATATAAACAAATGATTTTGCTCATCTGTTGGTGTATTGCAAGTTCAAACATAACAGATAGGGGAAATATTTATAAGGTAACAATTGAGAAGGCAAAAACTACTTCTAAGTATATTTTTTGTTGTCGTTGTGTCGTTCAGTCGTGTACAACTCTCTGTGATCTCATGGACCACAACAGAAACATTTTTATGTCCAAGGTCATTGTGATCCACTTGGTTGTCATGGCAGAGATACTGGCGTGGGTTGCCAGTTCCCTCTTCAGTGGGCCACAGCATATAGCTCCTTGTGGTGTCATGTCTTTAGCGAGCTGGAGAACAGGCTCTGGGCTTCAGCCTGCATCCCATCTGCCCCATCTCATATTTACTGGACCTATTTGCTGGAGGCTGCCAAGGCTAAGGTAAGGGGCTGACACTGTGCCATGTGGGACTGGCATGTGTCACTAGGAGCATGTTGCATTGCATGTTTATCACTACATGTCATTGTCATTATTTGCATGTGTGATACACATGCAATGCAACATAATCCTAGTGACACATGCACACAGTGACATTACATACAAGTGACATTACATACAATATTCTCCTAGTGACACATGCCAGTCCCACATGGCACACTGTCAACCGCTTACCTTAGCCTTGGCAGCCTCCAGCAAGCATGTCCAGTAAATATGAGATGGGGTAGAGGGGATGCAGGCTGAAGCGCAGAGCGTCATCAGGGCGCAGTTCTCGGCACCCAGATGATGGCGCACTGTTCTGCAAGGCACGAAGGTCAGAGTGCCAGCTCCTGGTATTCCTATCCAAGCACCGACCAGGCCCAACCCTGCTCGGTTTCAGGGTGGTGTGACCTCTTGGTTCCCTGACTGGAATCAAACCCAGGCCGCAGCGGTAATTGCACCAAATCCTTACCACTTGACCACCAGAGAACCCATAAGTGCATATAATGTGAGTTAAATCATAGTTGTTGTTTTTTTTACATTCTACAAAGAAAACGGCCTTCCAATCAATACTTTCAAATACATTACTCAAGATACAAGACTACAGTGCTCCTTTACGTTTTATTGCAGAATGTTCGACATGGATTGGTCTTTCCATTAACCATTAAGGACAGCTCTATAAGAACGAAGGGGTTTCCTGATGGTCCAGTGGTTAGGAGTCGATTCCTTCACTGCGGTTCGATTCCAGTTAGGGAACCCTGACGTCACAACTCCATGAAGCCGAGCAGGTTTGGGCCAGGTCAGTTCTTGGATGAGAAACCACCTCAGAATGCCAGGAGCTGTATGCTGTGGCCCACTGGAGACGGAACTGGCAACCCACTCCAGTAGCCATTAATACCAAGTGGATCAGCATGACCATGGACATAAAGATGTCCTGGTGTGTTGCGATCCATGAGGTCATGAAGAGTCAAAGAAGACTGAGCGACACAAACAAACCGCTTTGTGGGATGGAAAGACTTCTAATTTCAGCCAAATATATAAAGAATTTAAGATGTGCAGACACCAAGGGCTCACCAGCTGAATGTAAATAGGAGCATTGTGGCTTTTTTGCCTGAGGGAACCAAGTTCTCTGCTCATCACTATCTGGGATTAGTTGAGTGAAGAGAGCAGTCTCAACAGGCACTTTATCTGCCAATCTCCAGGAAGAAAGAGGGTGATGAGAAGAAATGACAATACACTTATGTCCTAGGTACAGCTGCCCCTTTAATACATCCACTAACCAGTTCTAGAAAGGGGAAACTGCTTAGACCCTTCATTAGCCAGCTATCAGATCTTTGTATGGATCGTTCTTATAAGTATAACTTGCTATGCCTACTTTGTTTTACTTTGTGGCCCCTGCAAAGGCTTATGGTGACACAGAGGAGGTGCCAAATTGGCTAAGAAATGATTGTGAATAACTGGTATTTTACCTATTAAATGTTACTAAAAAATAATATTCCTGTAGTAAACCAACATTGAAGTTTGACATTTTTAGCATGCAACAGACAATAAAATATTTTCTTAATGAGAGATCATTGCCAATAATTAATGATTTCTTCCATTGTCTTGAGTGCAGTCACCTAGGTCTGAGCACGCCTAGCCTTTTTTGTGTGCAGGTGACTGCACTCAAGACAATGGGCACAATGCCTCAGGAAGTAATCTGTAATGGATGAAAATTATTTTCTGAATTACAAAATATCAGATTCTCAATGGGTGGATCAGAACGCTGACCGCAGTAAATGTACATTGAAGTTTGCAATTTTTAGCTAATTATACCTTTTCTCAGGAACGGCTTCATTTATTGAGCTTGGTTAAAAATGTAGTGTGAGATCAGTTGTAGATTTAGTTAATAAACTTAATAAATAATAAAAAAGAGCAGCTGCTCAATTTGTTTTCAAGAACCTCAATAAAATGTCAAAACAGAACATAGCGTATTTAATACATTAATAAAGGGGCTGTATCTTCTCTGCTCTATGTGACCATACAACTCACTGCCCTGTGACTGCTCGGTGGGAGAGTTCATGGAAATATTTGGAAATTTTGGCAGGTGTGTTCGTGTACTCTCAATTAAATGTAACATATGATTTAACATTATACCGCCCCCCCATCCATAAAAAAGACTGAGAGAACAAATTGTAAGTTACACTACTATGTTATTAAACTGCATGACAATTTTCCATGACCTAAAGCCCTATATTTTTAGTCAAACAACTGAGATTGAGGTATACAGTATACTCTGAACTTTTACATAGTTACATAGTAATTGAGTTTGAAAGACTTTTAGTCCATCAAGTTCATCCTTTTTAGATCTCCTCTGATCTGCAGATTAGTTGTTAATTGATCCAGAGGAAGCAAACAGAAAATAACCCAAGTGAAACTTTTCCTATTGTCTCGTAAGCGGAAAAATTCCTTCCTGACTCCAGATACTAGCGAACAGATTCATCGCTGGATCAATACTCTCCCTCTCTAATTATCCAGGATAACCCTGAATACACTTTTTATTAAAAAAAAATACATCCAATCCCATTTTAAAGCTATCTACTGAATCCCCTGTCACCACCTCCTTTGGTTGATAATTGCACAGATAAACCATCCTTACCGTGAAGAACCCTTTTCTTTCTTTAAGGTGGAATCTTTTTACTTCTAACCTCAAAGGATGTTCTCTTGTCAATTGAAAACCTCTTGGCACAAAAAGTTCCCTTGACAAAGCCTTATATTGACCCTGGATATATTTATATAAGGTGATCATATCTCCTCTTAGATGCCTTTTTTCTAGAGTAAATAAGTTTAATTTGGTTAGTCTTTCTTCTTAACTTAGCCCCTCCATTCCCCTTATTAGTTTTGTTGGCATTCTCTGCACTTTTTCCAACTCTAAAATGTCCTTTTTTTATGAAGTGGTGCCCAAAATTGTACTCCATATTCCAAATATGGGCATACTATGGATTTATATAGTGGCAGAATTATATTTGCTTCCCTTGCTTCTATACCCTTCCTAATACATGCAAATATTTGATTTGCCTTTGCAGCTGCTGCTTGGTATTGAGCACTGTTACCTAGGTGGTTGTCCACAAGCTCACAAATTCCAATGTCAAATCCCTCTGATATCCCTAGATTTGGATGGCTATTTTTCCTTCCTAAAATGCACAACTTTACTTCATATTAAATCTCATCTGCCATTTAGCCGCCCATTTCTCTAATTTATGCAAATCCCTTTGGAGGGAAATTACATCATTATCTGATTTAATTACCTTGCACAACTTCGTGTCATCAGCAAAAATGCAGACAATACTTTCCAGTTCTACTATCATTAATAAATATGTTAAATTGTGTGACTGCAAATATTTTCTTGTGCATTGTTATATGAAGGTGTGATACTATAGGAGGTCTTTAAATTAGTTGCAATGGGAGTCCATAGGGACCCTATGGGGTTAATGGGCCTTACTTTTTTTGACACACTGGCATAGTGGGGATCCCCACAGGATTTGTTGGGCTTTGCAGCCAAGCAGGGGCATGGGGGTTCCTGAGGTAACAGTTGGTTTAATGGGGAACCCAGGGGATTCCATGGGCACTGCGAGGTTTAGGGAATTCTGTGGGCGCATATTAGGTTAAGGGGTCTTGGTGTTCTTAATTGTTGGCTAGCAAGTTTGACAATGTAAAACAAACCATTTTTCATGTTGCATGGATTATTATTGTTATATTATGAAAATGTTTAGGTAAGATGTATGCATTTTGGAGGAAAAAAATACAGAATTATTTTGAATGACACCCCTGAATTCAGGGTGGTTATGAAGTCCTTATTCAACTTTAATAATCACAGATAAACACTCTAAGAATTCACACTGTATTTGCCACTTTCAAAGTTTTTATTTGTCAGTTTTGCTAATTTGGGTTTAATTAATTTATATTTTAGCTCAGATCCTTCAACTGATTGAAAATGCCAGGTCAACGGTGTTATGGGATGTAGGATTGCGAAAACGAGATGCACTGCTCATTACAGCAAAATAGCACAACACAGGACTTATAATAATTAGAAGTTTAGAAAGGCCAAAAATGTAAAAAATCTGTTTGTGCAACAAAATATTTAACACGAATTAGAGCAAATATCGATTATGAAGAATTATATTGAATTTTGTAATTTATTATTATCCTTCCTGTCTTTTCAGCTTTGCTGAAATGTTTAACTTTTCTGCTACAAAGAAGGGATAAGAGGGATGTTTGTGCTTTGGGTAAAAAGCACAGACTTCTAGCTGACCTCAATTACGAAGGTTTAATAATCTGCTAACATAACCGACTTTGTACATAAACCTCTGCTAGGATTTCAGCTTCCCAGGAAAGAGAAAGCTGAGGAACCATTGACGGTTTGAACAGATAAATATTGCCACCTACGCTGAGCCTCTTCCAGACTTCTAAATTTCTAGATATTATGTCTGCACTTATCTTACAATAAGAAGTTTATTTTAATTTGTCAGAAAAGATATTCAAAATATGGTATACTATTTTGTAATATTTAGAGGTCAACTGTCCTTTCTGATCCACTGCTAAAACTATTACCAATAAGACTAAATGCCCTCTAAATATTGCACAATTCAATGCCTTCAATTACTAATAAGGCACCGAGTCATTAGGTTCACAGTCTTCAGTGCAGTTGCCTTCACATTGAGCATGCCTAGTCTCTTTTTGTGGGGACTGTCCTTAAGACAATGTAATCAGTGTCTCAGGGGCAGATCCTTAACTAGTGCAATTCAAAATTAGGATTAGTAGAGTTTCATGGAGGGTGATCGTTTGGGTTCCTGTACCAAGACATTATTAAATCATAATATTTCACTAGGTTAAATAGACAGTGAAACTTAAAATCATGAACATTGCAAAGTACTTCCAGGTCATCACCTTGGTGATCGTAAGAAACATGTAAACAAACAACTAGAAGTCCCGTTGCTAGGATACAGTAACCAATACAACTCTGCTAGGCAATAACACAGTGTGAGAACCAATCAATAGTTGTAAAGAAAGTATTATTAAATTAATATATCTACATTTATTGTAGATGAACCACTGTTAAATATAATTGTGTTCTCCAATGACAATGACTGAAACATTGTGATTAATGATGCTTCCCTTTTGAATATTGATTAGTTCACACAATAGACCACTCGTTACCACCTCAGAAAGTCATTTACTGCATCCTAGCAAAGGGTCCTGTTTTATTTATCTTAATTTGTAACCATGGTGAAAGACTGGAAGTACTTTTCTGGTTCTTGTTTAAAGGGACACCAGAATCACATATTTCAAATGTAATCTTTTGAAAGTCTAGAACTTATAAAGAGCAAAATAAACGTAAAGAGTTAAAACTTTAATGAATGTGGTAAATTTGAAAGGAAACTACATGCAGTCCTTAGCAGTCTTTAGCGTTTTTAATAAGAACACTTTATGTCACATCTTCCAAGGTTGTTTCTTTCCTGAAGGGCAAATAAGCCATCATTTATAATAGTGCAAATATTTCCACTGTGTTGCAATCCGTCTGTTTGGAGGAAGTTCCCACTGTCTTGACAATAAGGAAAGTCTAATATAGATGGAGGCTTATAAGCAAGGGTAAAGGCTTTGCAAGGGGATACTTCAAGATTTGCAGTAATATATATTTTCTTATAAAAAATACATTTGTTAGTCTTTTCTTTGAACAGTTATTTTTATCCCAAGATATAATATTTAAATTTGTATGAATATGTATTTAAAAAGGTATACCCTTAAGGATTATGATTCTTTTTTTTTTCAGAACGTATTTTCTGCTAAGAATCTCAAGTAAGAAAAAGTGGTCACATTGCACTCGAGAAAACTGGGTGGTGGCATTTAAATGAGCTCACAATGCATTTTCACTCTTTAATACAATACTATTTGAAGCACTTACAATGCTGTACAGCTTCTTTAATATGGGAAGTGATTTTTTTTGTTTGTGTAAATATAGATTTGTTTTTTATTATTTTTGGTTCCGCCCACACACACACACACACACAGAGTTATATACATCTGTATATCTATATACAAACCAGGCACCCACCCCACACTGTTGATCGTCAGTAACCGTGAAAAAGTTCTGTATGTGGGTAAATGACCTGGTTGTTGAATAATCTATCCATTGCTATGTCATAAATTTTGAAATACAGTAAACATAAGCTTAAAAGGAGCCATGTATATAGTGGTTATGAATTAAGTGAGCATGCATTGTGGTTTCATTTGCATGTCCCCGTCCAGTTTTCCCAGAGTGCAGTGCATCAACTGTATTTCTGAAAAACTTGAGCAGGAAATAAGTTTAACTTATTTTTTAGACATACAAATAGAATCACTAATGTACTATTTGTTGTGTGTGTGTGTGTGTGTGGTATACAGATGTACTATTTATTTGTCTTAAGCAAGTTAAAAAACCTGCTTCCAGCTCAGAATTCAGAGAAAAACAGTTATTACACTGCATTCTGGGAAGCTGAGCTGGGACATGCAAATGTGCCCACAAATGCCTCACTCTTCGATCCATAGCCATTTTCAAACATGATTTCCTTTAAGCTTATGTCTGCTGTATTACTTTAATGCAAAGCCAAGGCTGGATTTTACACAAGCTGAGAATCCTATCTATGTCAGCTGTTTCAAGCTTACTGGCTATCATCAGCATGGAGCGGAACTCAGCCTGTGTTGTGGATCTTATGAGTAGGTAGTTCACCACAACAATCAGCTATCTATCTATATCTATATCTATATATATATCTATATATATATCTATATATATATATATATATATATATATATATATATATATATATATATATATATTTATATATATATATATTTTCAGTGGCTAGCTGAATATTACAGGGGTTCTCTCTTCCTCATCATTCAATTTCATTCCATATTTTTTCAGATTTCCATGCATTTATTGGTTCCTTCTCATGAGCTATTTTATAACAAGGCATTTATTTAATTTTAGACTTATTTTATCCAGCTGCATTTTACTCATACTCCCCTTAATTTTACTTTACTTTTTACAGAGCTGTATTTTTTTAAATTCACAGATATCACTTTCACTTCTCAACTCACAGGTTCATATTTATTTCTGTTTCAGTCACCAATTGCAGCACTTAATTTTCTCTCACCACATCCTGTTTCAGTACCATAGCATTTAACTCCCCTATCTGCTTTCTAATAATAATCATTTATACTTCTCTCAAACCGGAGGTGCCCATAGCCCACCTCAAACCAGAGGTGCCCATAGCCCACCTCAAACCAGAGGTGCCCATAGCCCCCCTCAAACCAGAGGTGCCCATAGCCCGCCTCAAACCAGAGGTGCCCATAGCCCACCTCAAACCAGAGGTGCCCATAGCCCACCTCAAACCAGAGGTGCCCATAGCCCACCTCAAACCAGAGGTGCCCATAGCCCGCCTCAAACCAGAGGTGCCCATAGCCCACCTCAAACCAGAGGTGCCCATAGCCCGCCTCAAACCAGAGGTGCCCATAGCCCGCCTCAAACCAGAGGTGCCCATAGCCCGACTCAAACCGGAGGTGCCCATAGCCCGCCTCAAACCGGAGGTGCCCATAGCCCGCCTCAAACCGGAGGTGCCCATAGCCCGCCTCAAAACGGAGGTGCCCATAACCCACCTCAAAACGGAGGTGCCCATACATTCTTCAATTTGAGAGTACTTACTATTTTCCTCAATACAGAGGTCCTCACATTTGACCTCAGTTTGGGGTACTCTGTGTACTTCAAAAAAGGAAATACACATAATTCACCCCAATCCAGGGGTACTCACATACCACCTCAAGTCAGAGGCACTCATAATTCACCTCAAAAATATCATTATATGTGTAAAGTAAATACATTTTCAGGTATTTATTAAATAAATCAAGTTCAGTATCCATAATAGTTATAAGCTGCTTTCATTTATTTAATCAAATTACTTCAATTTTGTACATTTATTCATTTTAACTTCCATATCGCTTTCACAAATGTTGTTTAATCTATTGCAATGAATGAACAAATTAATGGAACCCACTGATTTTGTCCTGTCTTCGGCACATTTGTGTGGAATTTGTACTAGGGATATCCTGGAAGGAGGCCTGCAACTATTAAACTCATGTTCATACTCCCCTGGTGGTCTAACATTGACTAATCATAAACTCTTTCGGATGTGCTGCTTGTGTCACTGTTGCCAAATATATGGCTGTAGTTACTTTAGGACCAAGATTGGGATGACCCAATGCTCTATGGAGCCTACTTTGGCCATCCCTCTTAGGAACCAACACCAGAGGGGATGCCCAAGGACTATATTATAGCTCAATAACCCTAGCTCTAAAATCTCATACAGCTCCCTCATATTTCCCTTCATAGTCTCTGGGACCCTATCGCAGGCCTTCTGATCATACTAGCATTTTTGCTTGGCTTGGACTTTAAGCAGATGCTCCCTGGCTGGCCCAGTGTGCATTTCTAGCCTATCTCCCCCTTTACAACAGGTTACCATCTCAAATATACCTTTTCCCCTCAGGTCCTATCTCCCCGGGGCAGTACCCTAGCCCAAACACCCTCTAAAGCAGGGTCCTGCTTTAAATCATGCTTAAATTCAATCAGATCTGCCAATGGCCCTAACCTTTTTCCATGGCATCTGGCTCTAGCACTTATTGGGTCTGTCTTGTGGTGGCCCATTTGACTTGCACTCCATGGGCTCCAGGTTATTATAACAATACATCCACAGGGAGCCCGGTCACGAGTCCTACTGCCTTTATGCCCTTTTGCCTATGCCCCAGACGATATGGACCTGGGCTACAGGGATGGATAGCTGCTGGTCCACAGCTGTCCACCAATTACTTCAGAATCAGGTGGATCAGGGTCAGACACAATCCAGTGTCCCTAAAGCCCTCCGCAGCCTTGCCATCCACCATAATAGGCTGGACATGGCAACTGCTCCTTGGACTAAACTACATCCTCAAAGCAATCAAATAACTGGCCCTCCATTGCTGTAGGAGTCAGCCACCAATGGGCTTACATCCAGGGTAAGCCTGGGGAGCCCCCAGGATTTCCTGCGTGGACATGGGGACAGTCACAGTTCAGAAGCCCCAGCTGTTAACAAAAACACTGCACATTCTGCCGAGCTCCTACCTACCTAGGGCATGACAGGGCAGTAGTGCTGGGCCGGGAGCCAAGGAGGATCGTGGTCGGTGTCACCATTCTGGTTGAAGTGGTAGCCCAGGCTGCGCTACTGGACTGGGGAGCACGGACTTAGGTTGCCTAGCTGGGTGAAGATCACTGGACTGGTGAGGCACTCCCACTTCTCCCCCAGTCTCCTTATACTGGTCCGCCAGCCAACTAGCCCCCAACCTTAAATCAACTTGGACCACTCATTGTTACCGATCTAATAAATAAAAGAATTATAAAAAATAAAAATTGTGGTCCATTTTCTACTTCTCCCTTCACCTACCATTGTCTGATATCATGAAAAGTACATACTTTATCTTATTCTACGATTGAAGATGCTATTAAATATATAATTCAATCATGAACAAATGCATTTATTGCAAAAACAAATGCATATAGTTGATGCATATAAAGTAATGCCTATAAAACCAGACCTCTGGAACATACATGGCATCAAATGGGATAACAATAATTATCTCTCAAACAGAATTACCTTTGGTTCTAGAAGCAGCCCTAAATTATTCCATTAATTTGCAGAAGTAGTTAACTGGTCCTCCATTCTACTCAATATAGCTAAATGCCATATAGACCTCCAACACCTAGATGACGTTTTAGAGATTGAACCTTTTACTGAGAATCCACATGGCTTTAAGTCTTTAAACATTTCAACATCTCCAGAGAAAACCATAGGCCCAACTAATAACCTAGAATTAGAAATTAATGTAAATTAAAATAAGATGGAAGATAGCATTCCAATAGAAAACGTTCACAGAATGAGCGACACAATTGCTGGATTAAGAAAGATTCTTACTTTAAAACTTCAGAACAGGACACAGAAATTAAAAATGACTTAATGTGGAATGGAAAATCTCTGTTCAATTCCAAACTTACCAATATTAATTTGGTCAGATTATTCTGCAAGGACTCCCACAATTCAGTTATCAAATGTTTAAATGTTATGGTACACTGAAATTACCTCTGATGGTTTTTCAAATGAATGTCCCATCTTCGGATGAATCGTTGCTTCAATAAAAACATTAAAATACTTTCTGCTAATGATTTTACCATTCAGATCATTAATAAAATGAGGTCAGAATCAACTCCATTAATAAGATATATAATAATGTCTCTCTATAAGCATGTTCTTATTAATATGGAAACATCATTCATTCCAGGACTCTGATCATCTCAGATGTATCCAACCGCAGCCAAGCTCTCAAGATAGAATGAAAATATGAACACTCATTTCACTTGAGCCCAAAATATAATGAAATCCTATTTGGTCCTAGCATGGACTCGCTTTTCACAATTTATTAAAAAAAAAAACATAATCATCTCTTTGATAACCACATGGACACCATTTTATAAATTTGCATCTTACACACACTCTTTCCTTGCCCCGATAACAATTAAAACCAGCCAGTTTGCAGCATAATTTACAATCAAATTGCCCATCAGACCTTCTTTTATGGGAAGTCATCCTATGAAACGATTTCTTAAAGTTATTATAAAAAAAAAAAAAAAAAAACGATTTAAAACAGGCAATATGTTTAAATACAGGTCTTGTTTCCAAGATTCATTATCTTTTTAACATTGTGCTTAAAGCCTCTACGTACCTAGGCATTTATAGAGAATTTGTATCTCCAATCAAGTTTACCTTATTAAATCAAATCTACATCAATTTGCTAATTCTACATTTTTTTCAACTTAACCAAGTATAAAACTAATTGCAATCCAGTTAAAATCTCTTTCTATGTAACGGACAATGATTGGTGTCCAATTAAAGTTTTAGAGCCACTTATGTTTTATCTCATATCAAACAGTCCAAGCAGCCCATTACTATTGATTAATAAGAAATCTTTATTAACTTCCACTTTCAGAGACTCCCTCAGAATAACAATAAAAGAATCATCACTTGCCTCTGGACAATTCCTCATGCCTTTCATTCCATATAGGGACCACCTTTTCAGGCAAACCGTACAACATCTATTTCCACCAAACTGTTTATTAACTATCATATTGGGACCTCTTCACATTCAGATTTTTAATTACTTTGCTGGGCCTACAAGTATTAAGGCCTTTAGCCTTACTTTGCTGGGACTACAAGTATTAAGGCCTTTAGCCTTGGTGGGAGGGGCTAAGGGTTTCAGAAAACCCTCCTCTGTCTGACTGGGTGTCTAATATCAAAATCATTTCACGGAGGAATTCTGTATATTTTTGTAATTCAAAGTACATTTGAAACTTCTTGAGGGAGCTCCACCCTCGAGTCACCTACATAGGCAGAGCATCCTAGCCAATGAGCTGGGCGGAGTTGTGTCCTAGCCAATGAACTCTCAGTATCACGGCTGCCTCCCGAGTAGCTTAGTCTTGGCCAGTGAGAGGGAAACTAATACATTTTTGCACCTGCCTGATTGGCCACAACTAATTATGAATTTTATGATAATTCAGCTTAGAAATGTAGAGGCCTTCCTTCTCAAAATTAACTGCCTGAAAACTGAAGACATTTTGCAAACTTTAGGCTAAGTTTATTTTGACATGCAAATACGGTTTCCATACACTACAGATTTTCCTCTATCAGATGCTTCATAATCCAGGAACCGTCCATGAACCTTTAACTATCATACTGATAACTTGTCTCGTCACATTCAGATTTTTAATTACTCCGCCCGACTACAGGTGATATAGATATAGCAATCATTTTGTGTATGGTGAGCAAAAAAAAAAAAAAGTGTAAGAGAAAGCTCTCCACCATACTTAAAAAGAATAGTACATAAATGTGCTATCCTTTTTTCCTATAAATATATGTATAATGCAAGAATACTTAAGATTTTTCTGTCCCTCTGCAAATTCTCTATAAAAAGAGTCCATATCACTAAGCAGTCGGGGGCCTTTTTTGAAATCAGAAGTAGTTGTGTGGGAAATAGTGATCCACATGGGTATCGCTACCTTGACTGGATGTAGTTATCGCTTTTATGTTTAGAGTGAATTCCGATGATCTATTTCTAACATTATTATTTAGCTTTTTTTTTTTTAAGTAGACTTTTGTCATGGACCCCTTTCCAGGGCCTGGATCCTGTGCATCGAGCCACCATAGAGGGCAGACTGCCTCATTGGAAAATGGGTAGAAGAACTATATTGGCACATGGGGAATGGTGGGATGAATAGCCCCAAGACATAGTGCCATAGTGTACAACCATGCTTCATGTGGTCTTATGGCCTATGTCTCAGACTTATCCTGTATACTGTATGTAATTCCCCATTTAATATTTGTGTATTCTGCATTGTTTAAACTGCGACTGAGTGATCATGATGGGATTAAAATAGGGTGTGCTGATTCTGCAGTGATCAGACTCCTCTATTGTACTGTTATCTGTTCTGGTCCATTGTTAACAAAAGTTAATGTGCTAGAGACGGCATGATGTGTATTGGAGATTAAGCCTATTACCCTCAGGAAACTACTGTTAGACCCATGTGGAGTTTATCTATTTGCGATTAACTGCCACCCCCTCTCATTGTTACATTGTGTACACCCCCTCTGTATCTATTCCCTATAAATACTGTGGTCATTTAAAAAATAAATCAGTTTACTCAGAAGCATATAGAAAACGTATGGTCTCTATTTTGTTCCTGGTGGCTGCGATATTGATCCTATCTCCACCCTACAATTAACCTGTCCTGGTCACTACCACAGGAAGGTTACTGGGACTCCTGGAAGTGCGGATTCCTGATGGAGAGACTCTGACCGATACAGAAGCCAGATAGCAGGGAGCTGGTGCAGAGATTTCAAGGAACCCAACGGTTCTTGTGGGTAGATAACCTGTAGTCTATAGCAGGTGGCTCTGGGCTTGTATAGCCCCTACTTTCGGATCGTCACAACTTCTAATAAGAATTACTTTTCAGAGATTTAAAATGTCTATTGTTGTAGACAGTTGCATTTTAAAAATGTTATGACTGCATTTGTGCAATTGATGTTTCAAACAGGAATATTACATCTGCTTGGTTGCATATAAATTCACGTCAGATACGTGCAGTACAATCTGATTCTTGATACTATAAAAAGTAGCCTCCAATCTGACCAGGCATGCCACCGAGGAGGCGGTCATAGGACCACGCAACAAGTCTGCTTCCACTCATCTGTTGTCATTACAGCAACACTTGAACCACAAGGACGCCAAGTAGTGTCAGTGTGGCTTCTTTCATGGAGTGGGTGCAGTGCCTGTATAGCCCATGCCAGCTATGTCATTTATATCTTGTGGGGTATTCTGGTACTAGTGGGTGACCACAATCCATGCCTTGTCAAAACCTTTGTATCTAGATGTTTTTACGTGAGTGATAAATGTATATGTATTTGCATAGTATTTAGATTAAAACAATATGACACCAGAAGGAGGCTTTGCATTTTTTTTGCTTATAGATGTTGTTGTTTAGTCATGTCCGACTCTCTGTAACCATATGGACCACAGCACGCCTGGCACAGCTTGTGTCTAGATGCGCTTATCCATAAAGTTTTATCAAAGATACTGGAGTGGGTTGCCAGTTCCTTCTCCAGTGGACCACAATTTGTCTCACCCGTCCATCTTGGGTGACCCTACATAGAATAGCTCACAGCTTCATTGAGGTACACAAGCCCCTTCACCACGTCAAGGTAGCGATCCAGAAGGGGTGCTTATAGATACTACTAGGTATACCTGATGTCACACTCCTTCCCCAGCCTATGTTGTTGCCCCATTATCCTAGACACAGATTATATAATGTTCTGGGTTAAAACAAAAAGGTAAGCATACAAATGCAATAGGCGAAAAAATGATGTTTTCTAGTAGGGAGTTTGGTTCACTTTATTCTTACAGATATAACTCTCAAGACCCATAATAGCAAGGAACTCTGTACAAAACATATCAGCTAGATGCATGGTCATCTGAGCTTGGATCAAGTCCTACATCCCAAATTCCTACGTAAAACCCCTCAAATATCTGTATTATTTGTTTAGGAGTAACAGCAATGGCTTGTAAAATAACCTAATTCAAATGTTTAAGGCTACATGGTAATACTGCTTACATCATCTGTAGTCTCATTTGTTGGCAAACAAGGAAACCTCTATAGTTGTTGAGTCCAGCGTGGCATGTGCTAATCAGTCCCTCTGAAATTTTATTCTCCCCAACGCTCTGATGATTTACTTTATTTCAATTTATTTCTGCTTGGCAGTATTCTAAATCTTTCTGAATTTCAACCATTTATTTTTTTAATATATATATCTCAACTTTACGGTCATAAATGACAGTATGTGTTATGTTCAATTGTCTGTTCTGTCTCTCTCCCCACCTCCCCCCTCTCTGCGGATTCTAAAAGATTATACTCTTTTTTTTATGTGCATCAGAAAGGATGATAGCTCAAAATGTCAAACTTCAATGTTATTTTACTGCAAAAAAAAAGGCAATTTATTAAAATAACTTTAAATGGGTAAGTACTTGTTATTACCTATAGTTTTAATCTATCAATTAATGACTTGCCAAATAAATGGCCCGCACCTTATGATTTGTGTCATTCTGTGTGACATTATGAGCACACAATTACTGGACCACCTGTTCTGTTCTCTGTTTGCACGTGTACTTTTCCTTTAGAATTTTGGCAACTTTTAACCCAATCCTGAGGTTGATTTTTCCCGGACCGGTGCTGTTTTTTCTGAAGTGTTTACATTCGGACACACAAGAGAATAGCTGTTATGCCAATTTTAATCTTATCCAATGTCTTTACAATGGCTCTGTTCCCTCATTCCCCACCGCTCTCTGCATTGATAGCCCAAGCACACACCTTCATGATCCAGCTCTGAGGAAGTGATGTAACAAAAACAAAATGGACTCCTGTATTTATAAACAGGGTCTTCAAAAAAAATCAGATTTCCCCCCAAAATGTTTTATTATGGCCATGCTAATATTGTTAATTTGGTACATATCTGACAAACAATTATGGTCCTTTAATAGAAATCTGCGCTTTTAAATGCGTAAAAAACATTGAATAAATATAATTTTAAATATTTTATTTTAAAACTGTATGATTAGTGTTATTCTGTTATTTAAATACTGTGCCTCCCATTGCTCTTGCCTCCCCAACTAGTCTTCTTAATGCTAACTTACTGGCAGCCTCTAATCTTAATAAACAACAAGTTAGTGAATGGAGGGGCCCTAGTGCAAAATAATGTGGGGGCATATAGTGGGTCAATAATGTAATCAAACCACCCCTTGGGTGATCTAATCATCTTTCTATAAAAGTAGTTTCCAGTAATATTTTTATAATTTAAGCGTACCCCTCCATTCCTGGCCTCTCTGGTTAGTAGCAGTACCTAGTTGCGGACGCGGGTCCTTTGAACAAGCTGCATCGGCAATAGCTCACCCAATGTAATGCAGTATAATTAAGTAAATAATTTACAATATTTTGTGTAACTTTAACATTCTTAAAACAACTAAAAAAATGTTTTACGAAGTTACTAAGAGAGTAATTAGATAGGGAAAAAGGCAATTTTTTTTTTTTTTTTTAAATATGTTATTTATCCTGCTGCCGGCTTGCTAGAGGCATCCATGATGGTGAGGTGTGTGCGTCATATCTCCTGAGGAACATGGCCTGCAAGCTGCCTGCTCCTCAGCATATGTAGGGGAAGGGAGGAGGTTTCAAACATCCCTGTTCTGTCACCCCACTCTCCACTGAAAGATTAGATAAACACACACTCAGTCTCCAGCTGTCAGAAAGTGGAGAAACCAGAACGATTCTGTACATAAAATCTTTAAAAAATACGATTCCCTCTAAAATGTTTTCTTCTATTGCAATGGTCATTTAAAGTGTAGGAGCATCTCAACCCAAATTTAAGGTCCAGTGGAATGTGCATCAGCAGGTCAGAGCATCTAAATCAGGGGTGGGCAAGCTTGGTCCTGGAGGGCCACACACAGGCCTGGATTTGAGAAAATCCTTTCTGTGCACAAGCCAATCAGGATGACTATAGAAGTGATTGACTCACCTGTGTGCAGTAGGGATAGCATCAAATCCAAGTGGTCTATGTGGCCCTCCAGGACCGAACCTTCCCAGATCTAGAGGATTCTAGAAGTATATGTGAAGCTGAACATAAGAGGGTATAGCAAAATAGAATAAAGGTAGGAAGAACCGCAAAAGAAGAATCTACTAATGGGAGCAAGACATAGCTCATTATGTGGATTTGATTACTAATCCACATAAGATTATTATATCAGGTTAGTGCAAAATTCATGCTACTTCTGTCAAGGTATAAATGGCTCCTCAAAGTCCCAGACATTACATATCATTGTAATCAAGTTATTTGTATTGGGTGAAATTGGAGATGCTGAAAAAGACAGTCTTGAATTACTAATGTTATAAGGCTTATACAACTGTCCCTGAGTAATACTTAATATATATTACAGTACATACCTTTCCTCCAAGTAATTGCCTTCCAACCACCATTAGAAGTTGCACCCTTTAAAGGATACCTCGATGGGACATGCAAGGTTGCTGGAGGCGCCCATCTCCCTGCTACAAGCAGCCATGATCCTGGCATCTGCTCCCTGGCTCCTGGCTTAATGCAGCTTTTAATATTACTGATTGATTTCTTAATCTCAATAAAAAAAGGAAATGGGCAGGATTATAACAATGTACAGATAATCCGGTGCAGAAAATAGATGAGCGGACAATGCAGACATCAAGCAGTAACAAAACTGGATTGTGTCAAGAGCAAATGCAACCTTGCATTAAAAGGACCACTGCAGTTCAAGATGTGCCAAACTAAAAACATGTGCAGCTGTGTAACTTGGTTTATGAATAGAGGGATCCATTTTCCATTTGTTACATCACATCCTCTGAGTAGATGAGGGGGCTTGTAAGGAGGGAAGGGGACGGGCAGAATTTCAGATTGATAAGTGGATAAGATTGAAATTGACACCATATCCATTCCCCCTTACTGGCCCAGAAGCAGGATGTTGCATCAATCTATCCAACCATAACTCTATTAATGGAAAGGCCCTTCTTGCACACACAACTTCAATGGATCCCTCCAGAAAAACTGGCTGTATTACTTTTTCCCTGATTAATTATGGTCTTGGATTCATAGTTATCAAACTTATATGTACCCTGTCTCTGCCCTCTGTCTCTCTCATTATTATAGTGGATTCTTGAATTCATTTTTTTTCTTCCCCTCTTGAAATGTTTTAAATCCTTTCTATTTGAAGGTTTCTATCATATCAACCATCACCCGTCTGTCCTAAGCCAGGTGACCAGTGCTGGTCTCCGAGACCTTATCTGCTGGGAACAAACCATAAAACACACTGCTCCCATTAGTTACATCTATAGACTGATTATTGATGAGTTTATCTACAGTTAAAATATACTCTATTCAGATTAGTGCAAAACTAGAAGTATCACCTAGTACAAAAGGTTCTGGATCTCATAAGGTGGTCGCCCATGTGTATTGGGTTGTCACCAGCCTGACCCCCAGATCAAAAATGTTGAGGAGTCACTTTTCTAAGCTATACCCATTCAGGTCATGAAGTCTTAGTTATCCTTCTTTGAAATGCTTCTAATTTATTAATCTTTTGAAATTTCAAGGTGAGGTCTAACTAGCTAATTCCATCCAGACATCCTACAGATTTGTCACATTGTTCGCCCACTTTTTAAATCGTGTGATATAATTCATAAAGCCCCTTCAAAAATCCAATAATACACTACAATGGGCAGACTCATACAAGGACTATTTGATTGATTGTAGGCAATAAAAGTAGAGCTTGCAAGCACTTACTACAACATAAAGGTAAATAAATACATAGACATATTACACACCTAACAGAATCCAGAAACCTTCCATATCCCTTTAAGGATTCACCTCTACTTTTCAGTATTCATTCTCCCCTGAATGCCAATCCCTACTGAAAGGAGCATCCATATTGCATAATGCCATCCCAGCTGTGCTTGGGCTAGTGTTGACTGTTGACCTAAATTTACTTAAGGAGAGATGCTGAGAGCATCCGAAAAATAATGGGAAGGAGACCTCACTATACTCACAAAACTACTTCCAGAATTGTTTTCACATGTATATATAGGAGTTTGCGCTACAGAAAATGCTGCTTTATAAATAAAGAGTAAGAGGAACGATGAGTAAAATCTGCGTGGCGTTTGTTAATAATGGAAATTAGAGCTGAGAAGTCTCATTCTAATGCTCTAGATTCATTATGTGTAAGTACTAAGTGTGAAGATCTATATACCTCCCCAACCAAATGTCTAACTAGATTTATACCTTACCCATACAAAGGGCTACTCACTGTTATGTAGCACTAGCGACTTGCCCAAACAAAATGGCTGCAAAAAAATGTGAAGCTTCACAGTGCTGTTTTCCACACAATGCAAGACTCTCCCCCTCTAACTTGCAGGCCCCGTGATGAGCAGCTTTGCAGCTCAATGCAGGCCGCGGCATGTGCTCTGCGCAAGCCCATGAGTTTGTGAGCGTTACAGACAAACTTTCCAGCCTCTCAGTCCCCAGAGTCTCTTTGCCCCCACACTCTCCCGCCACCCCCCCCCCCCCCAAAGATGCCAAATTGAATAGCAAATTAACTTTCAACCTCACTCATGGACTCCCTAGCTCAGGGGGAGGAAGGGAGCCCATAAGTGAGGTTGCAAGCTAATTTCCTATTCAATTGGTGTCTTTTGGCAGCCTCCCAAAGGCTTCCGAGTTACGGGCTTGAAATAAAAAAATGGAGGCGGTTACATCTTTCAAGCCCGTATCTTGGAAGCCGTTCGGGCCGAATGCACTCATGGCAAGCCCCGCAATGAGCGTCTTTGGCGCTCATTGCGCATTAATCGACAAACTCGCAATTATGACAACTATATAATAGGTGATACTCGCTGCACATAGAACGAACAGTTCCATTCCTTATCCTGCAGTGGCACCATGTGGCTGTTGTAAGAATTACACACATTTATTACCCTTTGTCTGATTGGTTTAGGTTAGATTTACCCGCCCTCCTTTATCCCTGTGAATTGCTTCCCATAGATCCCCCCTCCCCTCCCCCCCAAGGTGGACAGGCCAAACCCACGGCTTTCTCTGCCTCTTGATTAGCTCATCATAAGCCAATCAGCCACATACCCCCGGAAATATTTCTATTTTTGGGCAATTCTAATTTGGTCAGGGAATTTGAATGGGTTTCCGCCTTCTAAAATATAAATGTGGTTCTGTTCTGAAACTGCATAAATAATCTGCACGTAACAAAAAAATAGGTGCTTTCTGGGGCACATAGTGAATGGTGTGTTTCATTAAGAGGAAAGACTTATTATTTTAATGTGCTATAATCAAATGCTATTCTGAGACTTTGCTGCTTGGAGAACCAGATTGGACACTGCTGGGTCGGACTAATACCCTTGGCTTTTTCAAGCCCATTGAAGAAGCAGACGAAGAAGGCTGATCCAGTGACCTGTGCTCCTGAGCTGATGCTGATGATCCTGATATGACCACCAGGGACATCCCTTCTAAGATACCAGAAGGGAAGTTTCCTGTAGCTGAAGACAGGATTTTCTAGAGCTGAATAAACCCCACTCCCTGGGATCTTCACAATATTAACCCACCCACTCAATCTATACTAATATATTAGAAAATAGATCTGACACCAATTGGCCTTTTATAGGCCAACCAGAAAAAAATAAACCTGGGCTAAGGTCAAGCCAGAGTCATAGAAACTGTAATGAGTTCAACCTCAAAAGAATCCTGAAGGTGGAACACCCAAGCAGAGTACTCCATCTACAGCTCACTGGGAGGTAAACTCAGACATCCTCCCAGTGAGGAAAGCCAGGAGGTACAGAAGCATGGTAGTCATAGGAGGAACCCTAAACAGGAGTCTGAAGTAAGTATCCTTTATAGTAGGGGTCCCCAACCCCTAGGCTGCGGACAACCACCGGTCCACGGCCTCTTTTCAGCCAGGCCGTGTGTGCCACCAGCAGCCCCCTCCTCCCCCAGTAGCCCCTCCTCTTACTTGTTCACTGTGGTACCTGGTCCAGTTGTCTCAGTCAGAGGCTGCATATCCTTCCCCTGCCGGATCTTCATACTGCAGGGGAGGGGAATTTCTAATGAAGTCATGTGACCCTGCAGTATGACGCTCCGGCAGGGGAAGGATATCCAGCTTCTGACTAATGAGACAACCAGACCTGGGACCACTTTGAACAAGTGAGAGCAAGAGGTGAGTGGTGCTGCAGGGAGGTTTTGGGGGTGCTGCAGGGAGGTTTTGGGGGTGCTGGGGGGGGTGGGATGATTGGTGCTGCAGGGAGGTTTTGGGGCTGCTGGGTTTTTTTGGGGCTGCTGGTGGGGGGAGTGGTGCTACAGGGAGGTTTTGGGACAGCTGGGGGTGAATGAGTGGTGCTGCAGAGTGGTTTGGGGGCAACGGGGGTGAATGGTGTTAAAGGTTTTTTGGGGGGCTGCTGGGGGTGAGTTGTGCTGCAGGGGAATTTTGGGGCTGCTGGGGGTGAGTTGTGCTGCAGGGGTTTTTTGGTGCTGCTGGGGGATGAATAAGACTGCAGGGGGGCTGTATGGGGCTGCTGAATAGTGCTACTAGGGGGTTGGGGGCTGCTGGGGTGAAAGGGGATGCTGGGAGTGAATAGAGCTGCTGTGGGGGCTGTATTGGGCTCCTGAAGGTCTTAATGGTGCTACTGGGGGGTTTAGGGCTGAATTGGGCTTCTGAGGGGCTGAAAGGTGCTACTGGGGGTGAATGGTGTTGCTGGGGGTGAATGGGGCTGCTGGGGGGCTGAGTGAAGCTACTGGGGGGATGAGTGGGGCTAGTGGGGTGGTGAATGGTGCTGCTGGGGTGGTGAATGGTACTGCGGGGGGGTGTTATTGGGTTGAGTGGAGCTGCTGGGGGGCCGAATGGTGCTATTGGGGGGGTTGGGAGCTGAATGGTGGTGCCTTAGTGTTATAAGTTTCAGTGCATCTGCTGGGGGGGGGCTGAATGGGGATGCTGGGGGTTGGGAGCTGAATGGTGGTACGTGGGGGGGGGGGGGTGAATGATGCTGCTAAAGGGTGGTGGGGCGGAAAGGCGCTGCTGGGGGTGGTTGCGGGGGTACACTGCACTACAGAATATATGGCACTGGAGGGTGGCAAGTCAAATAATTTTTTGCCACTGCTCCTTGGGGGGCCCAAAAGTTTGCCCCTCCCCACCGGCATTTCATTTTTTTTTTTTTATGGAAATGGTCCCGGGTGCCAAAAAGGTTGGGGGCCACTGCTTTATAGTACGTATTTTGAGGCCAAATGCTTATATATAGTTTAGTCTTATTTTTGATTATAGCATTCAATTTAAGATATTTTATTTTTTGTTTCTAAAAAGATTAAAATAAAACCAACTGATAAATCTATTTATTGCTAGGTAATAGAGTGCTTCCCTTTCTGGAACACTATCTTGTTGTGGTGAAGGGGCTTGTGCATCTCCGTGAAGCTGTGAGCTAAACTATGTAGGGTCACTCAAGATGGGCAGGTCAAGGAAGAGAGGTCAGAAAAATGGCAGTCCACTGGAGAAGGATCTGGCAATCCACTCCAGTATCTTTGCCATGAAAACCATATGGATAAGCACAAACAGAAACACAGACAGATGGCGTTCTGCATCTATTTGGTCACAGAGAGCCAGACATGACTGAACAGAGCCTAATTAAAAAGTGCTGCCTTTTCTTGACCCTAAATGCTCAAGTAGCCATCCCAGTTAGAAAATATAAAATGCAATAGTGCATTATTGTCACATACCAATACTCAATGTGAATAAATGGCCATTATATAAATTATTTTTATTAAGAATGTAATATATAATTACTCAAATGTTCTATGTATTTTTTTGTTCAAGAAAAACTCATCAACCACACAATGTTCCAAGTGTTGAATGCATTGTTTTATTTTTTCCTCCAACTAACTCTGCTTCAGACCAAAAAAAGTGCAGACAACTTCTAAAAGTAGAATGCTTATAACCAACTAAAGATGAATTCCCATTCAAAAGTACACCTTACTGCTTCCTTGAGGGATCCCTGGACCACAGCTAGTGGAATTCATTGAGGGGAACCATAACAGAGAACAGTTCACCACAGTTTGAAGGAGCCAGCCATGACCCTGGTTGGTGGAATAGACTTTTAGGTCCTATTACTGTCCTGGCTATCTCCGTGCAAGTTTTTGCACGGACATATGTGAGCTGATTTTCTAAAAAAAATATTAGAAACCTGAACATAGTTGAACAGTAATTTCAGATAAGATCTGTATTCATTTCTGTTACACACCCTCTCCAAATTCCAAATAGCCCCTGGAATACAAAACTTTGTGGCAGCATAAAGCCCCATAGGATAACCATGCCAATCAAGACATAGGCCGACACAAATGGAATCATCCATGACACAATCGGTCACGCCATGTCAAAAATTATGGGCTTGAGCATGTGCAATGAGCACCGAAGGTGCTCATCGTGAAACCCGTACAATTTTACTCCTGAGAGAGGAGAAAGACACAGGGGAGGTAGTAGGGGGAGAGGGTGGAAAGAGACAAAGGGGAGGGAAATAAGGTGAAAAAACACAGGGCAGAGAGAGGGGAAAACAGAAACATGGAAGGGAGAAGGGGGAAACTGACACAGGGGTTTGAGAGTGGGGAGAGGCTTGCAATGAGCGCCAAAGGCGATGCATGTGAGTGGCGGGATGGCCGAGGCCAGCAATGAGCAGCAAAGCCGCTCATTGCGAGGCCCGTAAAATTGGCGCTGATTGTGAGCCTCTCCCACCGCCTCGCAATGAGTGGGTTTGCTACTCATTGCTTGCATCGCCGAACCCATCACTCTCATGCCACGCAATGAGTGCCTTTGGCGCTCCTTGTGAGCCTCTCCCACTTTCTAAGGTGCTCATCACGAGGCCCGCAAGTTAGAGGGGGGAGAGCCTTGCATTGTGTGGCAAACCGCATTGCCAGCCTTCAAATTTTATTGCCGCCATTTTTGACCGGGAAGTGGCTCGTTTAAACATATAGATGTTCTCTAAAAATTCTATAAATGTCCCTGTCCTGCATACCCGCTAATGTTGTTACTTTGCTTACCAGACTAGAATTGTCCTTTAAGGATATTAATACTGAGGATATATTTATCATGAGAGCGAGTTCTATGTACTGCAAACCCCTGCACGAAAGGCGCTAAAGTCGCAATACTATATTATTTTACATTACTAACTTCCTCCGCATTTCTAGAATATATTAAATTATTACGGTACATCTTACATACATTAAAATATGATATCATGGGAAAACAAGATATTGATTACATTTCTACCAAATTTAAGTCTAGACAGAATGTAATGGATCCTTCTTTACTAATGTAAATATCGATCTGAGGTTGTGTTGGTACAGCTTTCAGACACTCTCCTCGCTTCTGTAGATAACTATAGGACATATACACAGCGTCTAATACTGTAAACTGTTATATGTCTGTACCATATAAACGGTTTTGCAATGTCTCCGTTATGATGATATGCAGATGCAATGCTTGGCACTTCTTTTCTAAAAATATAAATAAAGTAGACTTACAGGCTTGTTTGTATTCAGTGCCAAAGTTTCAAAAGTACACAGACGTGTCAAGGGAAAAATAAAGAAATCATAAAAACGTATGCTATTGTAAAGAACTAATATCAATAACTGGCAAAAAATGTTTTTAAAGTGCTTCGTAAAACAGATAAAGAATTTTGCTCACATTGTTTTAACAAGAAGACACCATGCCATCTTGTATTAAAGAACAACAAACTCTTAGACTCCACTTGGCAACAAAGGATTTCCTCCTCGGAAATGACTATAAAAGCACTTAAATAATCCATTTGAAACGTAATTGAAGACTAATCAGCATTACATCATTGGGAAGCATTCATAATTAGGTTGTCTGTTGGATGCCGTTTCAGGACACTGCATTCAGCAATGTAGGCATGGTCTGGGACTATCAGCAATTATTTAAAAGGCACCAGCAACCAATATGAATGGACATGAGGGTGCAAGTTTTTGGGAGCTCACACTATGTGCATTGGCCACAGGTGGGTATTGCAGGACCTCCACTTGCAAAGACTTATTGTAATAATCTTGTATCTACTTGCCATTAAATAGCAAGAAATTAATAAGCAACCCACTATATTTTATATTTAATGTACAAGTAAAGATTATATATTTTAAAAGCCTACGCCCATAAAAAAGTATGCCGTTTAAAATAAATAAAAGTTAATATTTTTTTCTCATAGGTTTTAGATTGTCAGCTTTCCCCTCAAGCAGAGATGCATATCTCCTACTTGTGTCTATAAGGTGCATGGCCAGCTCTATCTGTGGGATGGACCATCATGGAGCTTGGAAGCAGAATGGTCTTATATCACTGCCACCATGATATCATTATCTCAGTCTTCTCTCCCTATACAGAGATAAAAGCTCTACTGTAACATGCATGTAGCTGCCCCAGAGGCATGAGCCATCATAGCCACGCCCTCGTTACTAAGCTTGGCCAGTCTGAAGCAGAACCTACAGTGGTTAGACTTTTTTTTTTTTAATACAGCACACAGGAAGAGCTGGCCATGCCCCTAAAAAGACACAGGTAGGGGGAGATATGCAGCTCTTCTTAAAGAGAAAACAGACAGTTTAAAAGCTAAGAAAATGTGTATCTATTATTTATTTTAAACTGCATACAGTTTTAACAGCCTATGCACAATACAGAATGTAAGAGTTTTATTTGTAAATGCATTACAGTGATCCTTTAAAAAAAAAATCCAACGGACAAACAACAGACATGTCCACTGGGTGTGCCATCCAAGGCCAATGGAAATTAATGTATAGAAGATTGAAAGTAGCTATTAAATAGAATCTTTTCTACCCAATCTTGCCCAAGCAAGTGCACATGTGCTGTGGGAGGCCTGTTAGTTTGCTAGATCTTAATATTCTTAATATTCTCTTGTTTGCCAACATCCCCAGCCTTCTGCCAATTCACTGGGTACCCTTTCCTGCCACCATCCTTCCACTAACTTGACCTGGACTGTCTTTGGTCCACCTCCTGTTGAAAATTCCTGTATTTTCTTTCCTTCTCACTTCACTACAAAAAAATACTTTTAGGGAGTCTGAACTGTTGGCTTACAGATCACTAACTTGAACACCTAGCTGACCTATTACCATCTAATCATTGTTTCAAGTTAATTCATAAAAACTGCAACATTATGAGCAAAACGGCCCCTTGAAACAATACCTTGTCTCTTTGGTCCTGGAAAGCTTTGGTTTGTAGCAAATAGTTCTAAATATTTAAGTTTCATTTTGTCTTATTCCTGCTGGTAAAACATTTAGAAAATGACACATATTTGCACAAAAGCAGAATATGACTTTACAGAAGATTCCCCCCCCCCCCCCCCTTACATTGGAGGGTAATGTTTAAGAATTTCTTTTTACTCTATAAATTGTAACACTGAAAATGTAAAAGAAAAAACACTGTTGGATATGGTCCTTTGGATTTCATCTTTTACCCAGTATAATCCACTTGATCTCTTGATTGTCTTCAGGTCTGGAATTGATTTTTTGGATTGCACATACACACTAAATTGTGCACAGGTATTAATGTTGAAAAAATATATATACTTTTCTTCACCAAGCTCAATATTTTTAAATTTCTTCTGATTTTTGTATTATATGTAATGTGAGTTGATCCAGAGGAAGGCAAACAAAAAGCACCAAACTGAAACCTTGCCAATTGACTCATTAGGCGGAAAAATGTTCTCTTGATCCTAAAAAATTAATTGAGTTATTCCCCAATTCAATCTCCACTCTATTCTAGTTTCTGGACATAAAACTTCTTTGCAAGCAAGGTCCGCCATCTGACTGCCCTTAACATGAAGGCTCTTTTTCTTTAAGGTGAAATCTTTTTTTTCTTCTACCTTCAAGAGATGATCTTTCATGAATTATAAACCTTTTACTGTAACAAGAAAAGTTCACCTTATATTGGCTTTGGATGTATTTACATAAAGTAATCATACTCTATACCACATTTCTCTCCTAGGAGACTAAAGCCAAAACTTTTTTTTTTTTTTTTTTTTTTTAGGTATAAATGGCATCATATTTTACATAAAAGCCAAAATTTAAAAAAAATGGCAATTTGCTCTCTGTGGTGAAAAGTGTCGATCGAGAAAAGGTGATAAATTGAGATTTTAATATGCTAAAACACAGAGAAAGCAATTCCATTGTAAGATCCAGATCAATAATAATAGTAAAAATCCATAAAAATGTAAAATTGAAAAAAGTATTTAGATAGCATAGAAATAATTTTAAAAAAAGTTGGTAAAAAACATGAAAGCTCACATTATCTAACAAATCACATATATTCTAACTCCTAAACATGCCACTGCCATGAGTGTAGCTGTACATATATTTCATTTGGTTTTCGGTTCAAGCAAATTAAAAACACAGACTCGAATATCACTTTCTTTTTCTTTTACCAAAAAACACATAAAGCCACATAAATTTCGGTTTTATACAATCTACAAACCAGAAGCACTTTGTGCCAAATGTTCCTACTGACCAGAAAGTACTCCACAGTATTAAAAAAAAAAAGAAAAAAAAAAGTACTTTATATCCATCGAAGGGGAACAGAAAGCTAGAAGCACAGTCACAGAGACGAGCAAGCGAGGAGGAGCTATATGGTCTGAAGGCGTCATCAGGACCATAGGGGTTGATAGCAAGACATGAGGGGGTAAAAAAGAATAAAAAGGCGGGGGAAGAAAAAAGTGGAGGAAGACAAAATGAGAGGTAGAGGGGAAAATATAGGAATGCACCAGAAAGAGAGCAAGTCACAGTGCTGATACTGAAGACACCTAGCAGGAAGAGAGCTTCACAGTGGGGACAGAGCTGGAGAGGGGAGCAGGGAGGGACGGAGTGTGCTTAGATTCCCCTTGATTCCCTGTCTTTCGGCATCCCTCTTCCAGACACAAATTCCTTGTTGCACAGACTTACACCACATCTTCACAAGTATAATACGTTTGTTACATTACAGCTACCAAGCTTGAGCCAGGTCTCTGTCTGAGGCAGGGAGGGAGCTCCGGTGAACCATATGTCCTTAGAGATCTTAACAAGAATATGGAGGAAACACATCCTCTCTCCCGATGTGTGTACAAAAGAACAAGGGCAGACATGTTTACTTGACAGTGTTTAAAAGTATTGTCCACAGCAGCACCTCCAAAGGGAGGGTGCAGTTTTCCGGCAGTTAAAAGACCACACTGCACCTTGTTGTCAGTGATCCAGCCAAGGTTATATGTCCCCCATTACAACAGCTGTTAGATGTTTAGGGAATGTGAGCTGTAAAGCCACGAGTGGCTAGGCTATTCACTGCTGCATATAAGTCCGGTGGCTTCATAGGAATCCAAGAACACATTGTTCCTAATAGGTCAGTCTAATGATTGTACTGGAGTCTTGGTCTCTATGTATCTCTGCTGGGCACTGGGTAACCACATTATTCTCATAGGATTGTTACTGAAGGCAAATGAGCAAACAGGAGAAAATACTGCTTCATAACCCCAGACAAAGCCGAAAAGGTGCTGCAATCAATTTAAAGTCACCTCTCCATGCAAAGCTGCTTAAAGTGACACAGAATAGGTCTCAGTTTTTTGAGAAAAGAAACGTACACACCCAAATTAATATAATTGCAACTGGCTGTAAATAAAAACTGTGCAAGTGCCTTAAAATTGGTATAAAGACCAAATTAACCAACACTCTGAGGTAATGGCTTTATCAACAGCAATTCTTTAAGTAGGGGGTAACAAAGAGGGACATACCAAGTTGAAAAATCAGTAATAGTGTCAGACCTTTGCAACTGTTAAAATAATTAATGTAAAATGTATTTCGCTATATTATTTTCAACTGGGCATGGCCTCTCGGGTTTACTGCCCAACTGCAAATCTTACATAATTGCCATTGATAACACATAGGGGGAATCTTTCAGTTAATTTATGCATAAAATAATTCCTATACCAATTTTAAGGAACTTCCAGTTATAATGGTTATCTTCTTCAAGAACTGGAGAATTTTATGTATCACTTTAAGACGCTTTTCCATGCAAAGCTCTTTAATTGTGCAACTTATATAGGACTCTGAAAGGGATGATGTTCCTAATGTTGGCACCTCTGCTATAAAGGGAAAAGTTTTTTTTAAGACTTAATTTGGGGTCGCAATCCTAAGAGCAGGACTGGATGATCAACTAGGGCCCTCTCCCTAAACTCAGCAGTTGAGCCCCTTTCTAAAAAATACAACTAATCCCCTTGTGACAGGGAAGGAACACAGCATGCGCACGGACAAGATAAGAAGCCAAGCTATACAGCAATGCACATACAGCTACAGCGAGACAAGAAAGCAGCGGGTCACAAACCTCGGCTTCAATCGTAGCACCACTCCCTTGTAACCCCTTTACATGAGAGGATGAGGGAAAAGCGCTAAGAGAGGAGGGATCATATAGAGGTAAATTGTCACCAAAAGGAGGTCTAGTTTAAAAGATTGTCCTTGCACTAACTGGAGAAAGAAAACTGGTGAGGCAGGGGGCAGCTGTCATTTTACTGAACCTGTCTTATGTAGGGGAAGACTAAAAACAAAAGCCTGGGTGAACAGGCTTGTTATAGCCAATGATTTGCCCCTTGCTGCCCCCCTTCCCAATAACTGCATCGTGCATCTTCTACAATGATTGGTAAAGAGGGTGAAGGAAGGATTTAAGACTGGTTCCCTGTTATCAGCCCTTGTGGGAAGATCTGCTGGCAAATGTGGGTTATAACCCAAAAGGCAGTAATGAGAAAGAGGATTGCAGTATGAGCCAGCACTCAAAAGAAGTCACACAGATTATTGGGGACATAACCAGCACCAACCTATGAAATGCTGATGTATAATGTATTTAAAAGTAAATGGGAGAAGCATCATTTTAACCACAGTGATGTGGAGATTGGCAACTATTACCCCCTGCCTGGATCCTCAGCAACAAAGTGGTTAAACATTGCTGTTTCCCAGTGCAGAATGTAGAGGCAATGAGAGGGAGTGCTCAGCTCTTACAAAGAGCAGAATACAGGCCCTTGGCAGGACTGGCGTGTGTCCAGCCTTTAAAGGCACTGGCTTCTGTCAGATGCTGAAATTGCTGTGCGCCACTAAGACAAGCATTAAGATCTGAACACGTCCAGTAAGAGAGGGTTGAAGAAAAGAAGGTAGGAATAAGTGTGAGACTGATTAAGAGAAAAATAACTTTGGTTTAAAAACAATGGATTGGTGAATGTGTATTACTTGGTCACTCCCCCAGCCCCTTATCATTGGGATCCCACCCAGCACTGCTGGGGGGGTGGGAACACAAAATATCCATGATGTGTTACAAACAAGCATGAGAGGGCAGATGGATGTAAGACATAAATTAGCAGCTGTGCATGGGAGAACACTGCCAATATAGGCTGGTGGAAGTGGCATGAAATCAATAATTAATTCAAGTCTGTTTGGAATCAGGCAAGAGATTATATAGGAGAATGGAGGGACAATGTGTCTGTGTGATCATCCCCCGGTTCCCTGACAGTCCATTCCATCCTGAACGTGCTGGCCTCTGGCAGGGAAGGGTCTGTCTGCAGCTTCTCTCGATACCTCTGTCCATGGATCGGAAAAATAATTTAAGCTAGGAAAGGCTGGCGTGCAAGAGGCCAACCCAGAGTGGATGTGATGTGGAGAGAGAGGCCAGAGAGAAGCCAAAATGGGGGATGATGACAGCCTGATCGAGATGGTCTGAGGCTGGACAATGAGAGTATGAGACGTCTCATGTGTTGGCTTCATCATCAGTATCATCGATCAGGACCTTCGTGTCTCGGGCCTTACTCCTAAAAGACAAAAAAGTAAAGATGATGTTACAGTTTGTGCAGAGCAAATCAATTCTTGTATATTTTATCTGCAAGAATGATCAATGTTCATCTACACACACTGTTACAGACTAGCCGAGATTAACACATTCTGATATAATTTCATACTGGTAATTATATCAATTATATCAACCTATGACCTTAACTATGCTTTGATAAAGAAAGACATGCATGCTACCTGCTACACTGGATTTGGGATCAAACCATCATTTCCCCACTGTCTTATGAGAAGAAAAGTGCACAAAGACACCCTAATTGAAGCTTGGACAGGGTCAACCAAACCTCTCAATGTTTTTCTTTGGGGAAGATAGACCTGTTAAAGGACCACTGTATTTCCATATTAACAGGAGCTAGATCTTTTAAGTAGGCATTGATCATTTTTAAAAAGGTCATATTTAATGATTTAACAAAGCATTTTTTCCTTTTTAACATTAGACTCCGCTGCTGTTGGTGACTATAAGGTCAATGGGAGATGTGGCTGTGCCTAGCAAGCACTTGCTGTGTTAAAGTAATTTACCTTGGCAACAAACTTTTGCAGTGACTGCAACTTTAGGTTGGTTAGCCTTGTATTTAATGACATTGTTCTTAACGTCTTTTAAACCACCTTAAGCCCCTATCAGGGTGGAGGCCATCTTGATTTGGAGGCAAACATTTGAATGCTCATTTAATATTCAATAATGTTACTATAAATCATAAAGTAGGATTTTTATTATGAACAATGCATAATTAAAACAATTAGCTCCTTTTGCTAGGGCATTACAGTGATCATTTAAGGGTGGCTTTTCACAAGGATGTAGATGATGCATGTTGAAGTCTTAAAATCAGTCTTATCGGACTTGGTTAAGATGGTAAATATCATTAACGGCCATCTCTCTCTTTTGAGCAAACATCTGATGCTGTAATCATGATCTATCGGCATTGACATCAATAGCCTAAAATACAGTACCCAACCTCCCAGCATCTCTCCCAGTAGCCACGCCACTCACTGAGAAGGCAGACGCGGTCGGCGCAGTGATATACTCTGACTGCGTTTCCATGTCTTGCTTTTGGAACGATTCTTTACGCCCTCATCTTGATCCATCATCTGCTCCAGCAGAGTTTGGTCATCAGCATTCATTGGTGCCACGGAGATATCGCGTACGGCACGGAATTCACCACAGTTATTCAGGTGCTCGTTCTCCAGTCGGAAGAAATTCCACACAAAGCGGCTGCAGAAAAATAAATAAGAAATATGAACTAGAGTGTGCCTAATGTGAAGATTATTAGGAGAACAATAGCTGCATTGTTACAAATTGTCCATAACCGGAGGGCAAAATCTTTACTGAGACCGTATTCTCTGCAATATTCTTATGAACATTTTGGGCTTTCAGTTTTTCATGCAGTGGAAACTGTGATGTAGAAGATGACATCTGGAAATTTAAATAGTGACATCAGTTTAGAATGAAACTGGAGAATGTAACTATAGGGATGCAAACATTTTATAGCTGTTGTGGTCCACTGTGATCATATATTTAAAATATACTATGTTGAGGAACTACACTTGAAAATAGGGACAATGTTTTTATAATGTAAAAAGATACAGGCGCTCATTTATTACCTTTTATATAAAACTAGCGAGTTGCCCATCAAAAATGACGGGGCAATAAAATTTTAAGCCATGGCAATGCTGTTTGTCACACAATGTAAAGCTTTTGCTCCTCTGAGCACCTTCAGCGCTCATTGAGAGCTTCTCCCCTCGTGTCCTTCAAGTTTCGTGCTTTGCAACGATCATGTTCGGTGCTCATCGCAAAGACAGTTATATAAGTACAGTGTTAAAAATACGATTTTTTTTAGTGCAGTGAAAAAATGTTCAGGTCTCAGAGCATAATAAAGTGATTTAAATATGTAACTGCTTTGAGAGGGCTATCGCTGGCAGCCAATGAGCAGTAATCCAGATATATATAACTGCAGTGTAAAAAGTAAAAAAATTGTAGTGCAGTGCAAAGTATACATTTTTATTTTCCATTACTAATTAATACTTATTAAATTAATGTACATTAATTCTGAATGAACAAATGTATTTAGGAAGTGCGAAGCATTAATGTATTCATAAAGTAACGACAGTGTAAAATATGCTATTAGCAGTGTAAAATATGCTATATATATATATATTTATATATGTGTTTTTATATATATATATATATAAATATAATAATTCATTAATTACTTAATAAATTAATATACTTTAGCTATTTCTAATTAATATATCCGGCAATAAATATCCTGAAGAGCTAACAATCTCTTGATTTTCCTGCAGCATACAATGTACATTTGGACTGTTGCTGCCCTGATGAGAAAGTGTCAGCAATGTGCCAAGTGTGAGGTATAAACAGGTTGCGTGTAAACAGTATAAACAGGTTGGTTTAGCCTGGTAAAGCGCCATTTTAGATACGTCATGTTATTAGTTGCAAGCTAGATAAAAAGCTATATTTACAAGTTTGCTTTCTCATAAGAGCATACTGAAAATATGGGGCTACTGCGGCGCTTTCAATAAAAGAGAAATGAATGTTAAAGTAACTTGCGGATTTTCCAAATATGGCATCATTCGATACTATAGATAATAACGTTCAATTAATTATTTATTTAATCTTTTGTTAAATGAGAGATCATAATTACTCCAACGCTCATGAGGTATTAGGCATGGTCAGTGTGTAGCTAACTACAGTGCCTTGCAAAAGTATTAGTAGTAGCACCATCCATCTTTCCCTCAACTCTGACCAGTTTCCCAGTCCCGGCTGCTGAAAAACAGCCCCACAGCATGATGATGCTGCCACCACCATGTTTCACTGTGGGGATGGTGTTCTTTGGGTGATGTGATGCGATGCGATGTGTTGGGTTTGCGCCGGACATAGCGTTTTCTTTGATGGCCGAAAAGTCTCCCACATGCCTTTTCGCAAATTCAAAATGTGCCATTTAGTTTTTTGCTGAAAGTAATGGCTTTCTTCTGACCACTCTGCCATAAAGCCCAACTCTATGGAGCGTACGGCTTATTGTCGTCCTATGTACAGATACTCCAGTCTCTGCTGTGGAACTCTGCAGCTCCTCCAGGGTTACCTTAGGTCTCTGTGCTTCCTCTCTGATTAATGCCCTCCTTTTCTGGTTCCATTTGATAGATTTGATGGTGCTCCTGGAGATCATCAAAGACTTGGATTTTTATTTTTATTTTTATAACCTAACCCTGACTTTTACTTGTCAACAACATTGCCCCTTACTTGTTGGGAAGAGTTCCTTGGTCTTCATGGAAGTGTTTGGTTAATGGTGCCTCTTGCTTAGGTGTTGCAGCCTCTGGGGCCTTTCAAAAAAGGTGTGTATATGTAATGACAGATCATGTGACACTTAGATTGCTCACAGATGGACATCATTTCACTAATTATGTGACTTCTGAAGGTAATTTGTTGCACCAGAACTTTTTATGGGCTTCATAACAAAAGGGGCTGAATACATACGCACAAGCCAATTTTCTGTTTTCTATTCCTAAAAAATAGTTTTATGTATATATTTTTCTCATTTCACTTCACCAACTTAGACTATTGTGTTCTGATCCATCACATAAAATCCAGATTAACAAAGCATTGAACTTAAGGCTGTAATGTAACAAACTAGGTAAAAAGTCAAGGAGGTGAATACTTTTGCAAAACACTGTATACTTAAAATGTACTCTTTTTTGCATGCAGATGACTGCACTGCAGACAACACACCTAATGCCTTGACTCCTTTTCAGTAATTTATGCCAATGAGCTCTCATTAACAAAAGCTTACATTTTTTTGTGGGTGGATTTGAATAGCTGACCACTCAAAAAAACTGTAACTGTCAATGTTTAGTTAACTGTAGAAAAATTCACGGTTATAAATAAAATTCAACTGATGAAGCACTTGTTTTTACCTATACTTCTATATTATATCATACTATAAATCTCCTGTAGGTCACTTTAATAGGGAACTTGCGTTACAGAATAGAACGGTATGAAGAGTTACCAAACCTACTGGTGTTGGTAAGTACACAGCAAGAGCTGAGGAGCAGGAACAAAACGGAGTCAAGAAAATAATGAAGACTAACAAGTTAGGACGGGATATTGTCACAGTATGAGCATGGAATATAAATCAACTTTGGTGATATGTATAATACTGATTTATGTATATTATAAGAGATCACAATACTGTACATCTAAATTACACTATCTTATGGAACACTGGTCTCCTGACCTGCTTGAGACATGCAAGTGTCCTCAATGTTTTGTTCTTTCTTTACAGAACATACAATGGAGAGTTTTTCTATCACCTTTCTAACCATCAAAGGATAGTGTCTGGCCATAATAATCTCTCCATCCATTTTTTCAGCATTGCCAGACCCAATCTCGCACTGATGAGGCCATATAACGAAAAACTTCAGTTTGAGAGTAAATTCTGTACCCTAATCCAGTGATTCCCAAACCCCTCCTCAAGATCCACTAGAGAGGCCATGATTTAGGTCAGACACTGTATTAACAGAAGGTGAGGCAACAGACTGTAGAGCCTCAAATTGCTTCACACAGGTGTATTCACACAGGCGTTGATCTAAATCATGGCCTGTCTGGTGAGTCTTGATGAGATATTTGGGGACCACTGCCCTAATACATAACCCTGAAAGCAGCTCACATAATAGTAAATTGATCCCATGTTAAGTGAAAGCAAAAAGATGGTACGTTTTGAGCCGCATTTGCACGTCACTACCCAAAATAGGGAGTGCGGACACTGCTCACTCTGTGGGTAAAACAAATCCTCTGGCCTATATGAATCATGTAATTGTAAACAAAGTTTTCTTTTTACTACCTTCCTATAGACAATATGTGAATAACTGAATTGAACAGTCACTGGAGATGGGGTAGTAATTTGGTAAGCAGATAGGTGGGACGGCTTTTATATAGACAGGTTGTGCCTTTAATTGGATGAAAGAGAATGAAAAAAAAATGAATGGCATACACAAATGGAAAAACCTTTGAAAGAAATTCTTACCGGAAGACTTCAAGTGGAGCAAGAATAGTGCTGATGATGTCCGAGGCGTCATTGAAGACGTTTAATGTCGTAAGAGATATCTGAATGGTCCAAGCAAAGCGGAGGATAACGTCTTGGATAATTGCACAATAATAATATGCCTAAAAGAGAGAGATCAGATTGTGAAACAAAAATTTATGAAGAATGTCAGACCTTAACAATGATGGAATCAAGGTCCAGGACACAAACAGGTCTCTTAAAAGACCACTATAGTTTAAGAAAAGTGTTTTGTGAAATATGAAGCAAAGTAACAACACTACAAGCTGTGTAAGCCATGAACTTTGAATTTTGTCTTTGTTTTAGTAGTTTTTGGTAGCCGGGGCATGAAGGGTGTGATGTAGTTTTTATGTGTTAATGGAGGAAGTAGTGGTAAGGTGGCAACGGGGAGAGGTTAGAATAATTAAATGTCAATGAATTTGACACAACCCCCTTCTCATGCAGATAAATTGCATTAATAGATGCAAGAATTGTTCTCAAACATAAATACCACAATCACACAAAATTTCACCAAATTGATTCCTCCAGAGTCTTGCAGAAGCATAAAAAGTATTTTATTCTAAATGAAAGCTAGGTTTATGACATTTTCTCTGTCTAATTAGGCTATTAGACTCAAAGCTTCCTATGATATATTTGTTTCATTATATTGTGGTCCTTTTATTTAGCAGCTACATCTAAGATACCGAAAATCTACATACAGCACATGAACAGAGGTCGCTGTCTCACCTTTTGTGGATACACAATCTCTTCTCGGAGGAAGGTGTTCTCTCCTGCATTCCGATCAAACAGTCCCCAGTCCATCTTCAAGTCCCAGATTAGAGTGTAACAGGAACTGATGAAATAACAGACTATCCACAGGTAGAAAAACACCTGAGCGTCACTGTGATTTTGCACTGTGAAATAGAGGAGACACACAGGTGAGGATGGAGGAAAAGGTCAAAGCACAGGGAATGCATACGAACATGAGATTACCATTTACAGACCAGTCCCTCATGGTGCATAACCTTATATCATATTACATCTCGAGAGGGACTAATCATATTAAAATGTGCACGTCATTTGATATCTAAAATGTGTAAGTTATTAAAATGAGGGAGTCCTATTTGGCCTTCCCTATCTGTGAGTATTGGCATCTTGTTAAGTAAGTAAGTGCGAACCTTGGAGGCTGAGATCGGCTCATTGGCACCCAGCAAATGCTGGTATGACTTTTATACCATATACTAGTGGTGGGCAACAGGCAGCCAAGCACCCCCTTCTCAATGTAAGGTCTAATCAAATTGTTCACTGTAAGGAAGTATACATCTGGTGTGGGTTTAAACTATGATCATTTACGCCTCTTGTACTGAGCTACAGAAAGTGGCAGAAGAGGCAAATGACAAAGCAAGAAACAAAAGGCCCCTCTTTATATAAAAAGGAGCCAAATGCATTACAATACAAACATTATGTGAAAAAGATTATACATAAAAATAAGGAAAAAAGGATCAAAGGACATAAAAAAATTAAAAAAAACAAGAGACTGTGGTGAACTGTATATATGAAGAACAGAAGAAAGACAATAAAAAAGTAACTTAATATTCAAAAACCAGCAACAAATAAAAAGAGGAATAGGAACAGTGTAGAGAAAAAATAAATAAATAAATAAAAAAGTTTTATTCTGGCAAAACAACCAAATCTAGCTTTACTTTTTTGTATCTAAAAAGACACCATAATCACAAGTTTTCTATCATGTATTAAACAATGCAAAAGCTTTGCTTGCACATATGTTCATATAAATAACATTAAAGTAGCAGAAATATACATGAAGCGGTTTGCCCCACCTAACACAAACATACCATTCTGGATCCCACGTCGTGGTGAAGGGGCTTGTGTACCTTAATGAAGCAGAGTCGGACACAAGTGAACACCAACAGGGTTTCTTGGCAAAGACACTGGAGTGGGTTGCCAGTTCCTTCTACTGTGGACAGCCATTTGTCTTACCTCTCTGCTATAACCTGCCCATCTTGGATGACCCTACATGATATAGCTCACAGCTTCATTGAAGTACACAAGCACGACAAGATAGCAATTTATTACTGATGAACATACCTGCAGTTAAAATGTACTCTATTGACATAAGTGCACAACCAGGTGAAAATGTATTGCATCACGTATAGTATCACACTACTGAAAATGTTTTGGGTCTCAAAGAATGGCCCCAAGAGTATTGGAAATGACTGTTATAGATTGTGGGGGTTTAAAACTGTGCAGAGGTTTGTTAACCACTAGGAAGCAGAAGCCGATGAAACGCGTGTCAGGTGATTCCGCCCTGAACGTACTGGCAGTGTGCAATACACAGCGGGGGTGAGCAGCATCTTGGGCAAATTGGCAGTATGTTGCACTATTCTTATTGGTCAATATATATTAATGCAAAATATTAATGCAATATAGGCCGATTAGGAGACAGGAAAGTGGTCTTAAGGTTTAAGGACTTAACGTATAGCGTAATCTTTACATACCATTGTAAAGTGTTACAGAATAGTCCTTACTGCAAATAGATTAAGGGTCCCACATGGCTCTAGCAGATTTATATATTTGCCTTAGCCCATGAAACTGGTAGTAGAGAGTGTCTTTCCAGTTAAGAATGAAAATGGGTATGTATTAGGGCATCATAAGAGTGCTATGGTGTGACTGGATTACTATTAGGGGCATTTGACTGCTTCTTATTAATCGTTTAGTCTATTTTTTTCTGATCTGTTTTAGTGCATCAGCAGGGACCCAATAAGCTTTGGGGTACGCAATTAGTCCAATCTCCCAGGCAGGAGGTACCCATTGAGGTCACAGATCGATTATTTGTCTATCCCTTTTTGATACCCATTTCCTTAAGCTTCTATTGACATTTCTGGAATCACTCTCCTTTCCTTTACTGAAATGCTGTTAAGAAATTTGGAAATGTAAAGCTCCAAAAAAGACTGGTCGTAGCGGCATGTTTTAGTTCAATATAATAAAAGTTATATTTTATTTCCTTTTGTTTGTGGAAATTCATTAGGAGGGTGCTTTGCACCATAGAAAAATCATCCTTTTAGTTCACCACTAGGGGGCAGCACAAGACCAATCGTGCACCCTCGTGTCTTATTTTTATGAACAAACACAACCCACACTGAAGATACTTGCCATGCGAGTCAGTGGCGGCTAATGTAGGATTGTGGTTGCACCTTGCTGTATATGTCTTACTGTTTTGCACACAGGAATTGGCATAAAAACAGATATACTCTCAATGTCTTAAATATAGATGCTTTAGATTACAGCAAAGAAAATAATTTAACACAAAAATGTATATATACTATATAATTTTACATGCACTTTAACTGTTATAGTAATTAAACCAATCTTTTTTGTTTTATTGGATTTTAAAATAAAAATAGCACTGTGGAGAATTTCTATTCTTAAAGGACCACTGTACAATGAAACCAAAATATATGTTTAAAAATCTTTGAGTTTTATTAAAGGGAATGTTAGCAGGGGAAGAAGCTAGGTTTTAAATGAAAAAATAAGCATTGGCACCTCTGCTGGCCGGTCTCTGGGGCATACATTATATTTTGGAGGCAGTTGTGTGTGAGAGAGGAGATTTATGGAGAGGAGGGCTTTCATTTACTTATGCAAGCTGCCTATTTCTGGACATGTGAGGAGGAGAAAGTAGGTGTCAAATTCAATTAGATACATTTATCTACAAAATCTCCACATCTCCCCTTTTTCCCCTAAACCCAACCCTTCATCCACTGATAGCTTGAGGGGTGTTTTTCCATCTATCAGGATGGAATGACAACACAGAATCACAAAAAAAAAAAAAAAAAATCCCAAATTTAGATTTTCTTTAAAATTATTTTATGGTCATAGTTTACACATACAAATAGTTTACTTCTGTGAAACATTTAATAAACTGTAGCAGAGTGTTTCATGAACTATAGTTGTCTTACAACAAGATTTCCATTTGAAAAACACTGACTGGAATCTTAAGGTCTGGAGATACAAATAATTAGGTTTGTAAGCCATGATTGATATTACAGATACGCAATATTTTATAAACAAAAATAGGTTCTACAAACCTTGATTGTAACAATTCCCCATACAATCAATCGATTTGCGATTTTAGCCTTGCGAAAGTGACAGATCAAAGGCTTCTGGAGTCTGCAAGTTACGAGTTTGATCTGTGCCATTTTTTCAAGGTAGTTACTCGGAAGCAGTTGCGAGCCCGCCAAAAGACGCCAATTGAATAGCAAATTAGCTTGCAAGCTCACTTACGGGCTTCTGGATGTCAAATTCGCTCAATTGAATGCGGCTCTTGGTCTGTTGACTACTTTAAATGTATTCGACGTTTCCCTTTCTCTAACACAGGCTGTTTATATCAGACACACATTACATTATTTCATTCTATACACACACACGTTTCCACACCACTAGCACTGCTTACATAATCAGTGTACCTGCCAATAGAAACGCTGCTTTGGGGTATAGCTTTTAACCCTTTTACTAATCTACAAGCCAACAGCAGCTCAATGCAAAGATCTACAGATCAGTGTCTGACTCCTCCTACTTCCTTCTACAGGGAGACTACACATCCCATGATTCCTTCCTGCACAAACTGCCATCATTGATTGTTACATTGTATTAAAATGTATTAGCTGCCTGTGACTGGCCAAAACAAATTATGAATTTTATGCTAATTTTACCAGGGATTTTCAAAAGTGTTAACCAACAAAAGCTGCTACTTGCAAACTCAAGAGATTTAGCAAACATCAGGGTGAGTTTGCCAATGGTTTATTGTGGTATTTTTTCAATAAATAAAAAAATGTTTGCATACACTACTGATTCTCCTCTATCAGATGCTTTGTAATCCATGAAACTTAAAATATGCCTTTAAGTAAACCTACATTGGTCAGAATATATTGAGGACAGCTTTCTGAGCAGATCTTTTTTTCCCACTCCCTAACAGAGTGGAGACAGACATATCTACTAAAAACTAAAAAAAAAAGTAAAAATTTCAAAGGTCAGTTTTATAAGAAACAAATTCAATGTAGCTTTTAATACCTATTTTATTGTTAATAAATATGTAAACAAAAGTAATCTGACCACTGTGGTGGCCCTTTAAATAAAGTTGTAACGGGTAAAAGAATAATTGAGGTGTCAATTTATACACTACAATATTTTATTTAATCAAACATTAATAACATTGTTGCTGTAATCTTGTTAAAAATACAAACAATAGTGATGGCAAAAGCAATTAGTCACCTAATCACTCTTTATAGCTAGGTTTATTGCCGCATGAAAGCACTTACTAATTGATAAACCAATAATGTCTTGGCAATCAAATTAAATAAATAAGTTTTTCCTGTGATAACTCAGTTACGGACACAGAGCAATAAATGTGGAAAGATATTACAAAGATAATGGTTTTTGAAATATAAAGATTTTTCTGGCTAAATCGTGAACTGTTCAGTTAATATACACACCAAAACGGATTAGACTGGAAAAGAATGACATTTACCCCCTAAACTAAATGAAACGGCATAGAATTGATAAATTTTGCCAGGTTAGACTAATAAATCTGCACCAGTAAAACAAAAAGGATATTGTGTCGGAGAGAAATCTGGTGATAAATTGTTGGGGAAACAAAAGCTCATCATCCATCATAGACACAAGTACATAGACGATATCAGTATTATACTATCTTAGTCACATGGCTCATACATTAGAAGACTGACTGCAGGATATTACAGGAAATTCATCAATTCAGAGAACTGAAACAGTAAAAAAAAAATAGTTTTTTTTTACAATTGAGGCATATATCACACTTTTAAAATAGCTTTATATACCTCAGTTAAAGGGACATGGAAGGTACTGGATGTTACTAGATGTATAATATCCCTGTATATCTATGTAATGTAGTTTATTAATACGTTTTTGATTTTAGGCAGTAAAAAACAGGGCTTGTAAGCAAATAGTCCCTGTATGAAGAGAGACTGTATGTGCAGTTTAGTTTTCTAGCCTATCAGTGACCAGGTCTCAGAAGTATGTTGCTTAGAGATGGTCACAGATTGGTTAGTATGTGAAACCGCACAGCAAGTACTACACAGAGTCTGTTTTCATAAACTGCAGAGGGCAGACCCATACAGAGACTATTGGGCGGTAGGGACGAGATTGATTACCACTGCTCTATATGATCAGGCAGAGAAGAATCAATACATTCAGAGTCCCTTTATGGCTATATAACAAGGTGCATCTTTGTTACCTTTGTGAGTACTGTAGAGAGCTGCAAATGTGACCATGAAGAAGGTAGTAGCATATTTGCCGGCATTCACCAAGTGAGGAAAGGCTCGTCTGGTGTCGCGGTATCGTCGCAGGCACTGGATAAACCGCAGCCAGGCGGGAATACACTGCACCACAGCTCGCACTCCGTATGAGTATGTGTTACACACCCCGGGCACTATCAGAAGGAAACAAAACATGGTTACAAGCAGCAACAAATTGATTTGAGAAGACCTTGTTAGTTGTTGAGTAAGTGAGGATGGGGGTATTTGGAGGGCTCAACGTGTCATCATTTATTCCTTCTTTTCATATAGAACATTTGGTTTAATGACCATTGAGAAAGCATATGTAACCTTCAAATGAGATAAATATGTTAAAGGGTCACTAAGGTTCCAGTATTTTCTCACGTCCTCATAAAATCTACTACACAAGCTAGGAACCGGCCCCACACTGATGAGACCGTAACCTTGAAACAGCTATACATGGGTGGGATTCCTGGCTTGTATATAATCCATCTTTAGTTTTGCCCAAAGGAGGCCAGGTTTGAAATGGTAACGGATTACAAGAGCGAAGCCTTGCACATTTGCATGTCCCTGCCCAGGTTCCCAGAATGCAGTGCAATAACTGTATCTCGGAATTCTGAGCAGGAAGCAAGTTTTTTTTATTAACTTGTTTTAAAACTATTTTACATTAATAACATGCATTTTTAAAATGAGCAGAAGGCAAGGGAGGAGATTCTTACCCCACCCGCTGCAGTAAGAATTGCACTTGCAGGCCCCCCAATCCTGAGGTTATATATCAATGTGTTCTGAAAACTACCCTACATGGAAGAATACTTTCATCGGTTGGCTTTTCTTCCTGAATGGGAGATGGTGAATGTTTAGAGTACAGTTTAATCAATTACCTCAACAGACGTGGGTCTGCCAGTGGAATTCCATGAAGTAATCAAGTGTATGTGTGTGTGTTGATATATAAAAACATAACCCCACACGACATATTCTAAGACACTCCAATCCTCAAGGGAAACACGTTTATGATATACCTGTGTCATTCAAGGTAAGTAAACCAAGAAGGATGATATAACTGTACTAAGACAGGGTAACTAAAAGCATGATGGTTCAACTCTGGCAAGCCTGGTTAATACCATACCCCTATGAATCCCCATCTCTTTTGTGTAGATGTTATCATTCTTGTTTGCATGCATAAAAGAAACAAAACTACCCTGACCCTGCAAATTAAATATATACTGACCAGGCAAATTAAATGGATTACTCATGGCTGCTAATGAGTATATTCTGGGTGTCAATGTAATCGGATAGAAAAAGTACCAGAGTTTGCCCTATTACAAGTAATAAATGTTATGGAATGGGGGCAGAGCTCAGATCATTGCACCAGGCCATGCCATGAGGCCTGCACAGGAAATACTGCACCTGCTGTGGAAGATCATCAGGATCAGATAAATTCACCACCTTGCTTTCCAAGGTTGTGCCCTACAATGCCATGCATAGCATTATAAGTAGATAATGAGCAGCCGCTTCAGAACACATACCACAATAACACAAAAACAAATTCCAAACCAAAAAAGGGGAATGTATTTAAAGTGCAGTCAACAGATTTCAAATAACACACAAGTATAATAAATAAAGTAAAAAAGTAAATTTAAAAACAATACATAAGTAAATTTAACCAGGTGGATATTATCGTGTTATTGCTCTATAAAAGTAAATTAAAGAGATGCACTAAATGATTCTTTTTATTGCAACCATCTAAACCAAATTTATTTCGAAAAACCTTAAAAAAAAACTTTATGATTCTGTGCCTTCTAGGGAGTAGATGTCAAATACTAAAAGCTCTGATGATCTAACATACCCCCTATCTCTTCTAACTTCATAGACTGATGGATAAAATAAGATAAGCACATGCCCTCAGGCTCCAAACTAGTAGGAAGTGCTATACACAATCTTCAAAAATTAACTTTCTCTCTGCTTTCATGTTCACGGCTTACATAGCAATTTTTTAGTTTTTTACATTCTTCACAAACATTAAGTTTTTCCCAAACTACAATAGACCCTGGATCACCAGCAGCACATAAACCAAATTGAACGGCCTGCTCACCGTTTCAGTACATATACAATGCGTTATTCTATATAAATTAAAACAAAACTAATATAATATCTGAGCCATCACAAGTGGCATCACTATCCAAAAGGTTCTGGATCTCAAGTGTTTCCCAACAAGCGTATGACATTAAAAGGTTGATAACCATTGCCTTAGAGCACAAACCTCTTTAACTGGAGAAAACCAATATTAATAGAAGGCAGTAAAGAATAACATGGCAATTCACAAGATGAGGCGCTCACCTGATCATTAATACATTGCTGGCCTCCCCATCACCCATCTCTCTTGACTCTAATCCATAATGAATGCCTCCACTAGACTCATCTACCATACTCAATACTCTGTATCTGTAACCCCTCTCTGTCAATCACTTCATTGGCCTCCCGTAGCCTAGAATAAAACTTAAAATCATGACCATAATGTATAAAGCGGTCAACAGTGCACCCCCTCATATCCCACTTGCTTTTGTCTGAAATGACGCCGCTCTTCACTCTGATTGCTAATAACATACTTCATTCCTCCTCTCTTATTACCACCTTATCTTTGTATACTAAGGAGCATTTCATTAGTTCTACTTAAAGCACCAGTACATTTAGCTGCTGCATTCTCATTGTGCATACAGAAGCTCCCTCTCTGCAGTAAAAGTCCCCACCCGCCCGCCCATCTGAGTGCCTGTAGACAAGACAAAATGGAGGGCAGAAAGGTTCAATACTCAGACAGATGATTCAACAGTTTAAACAGGCACTGGATTTCAGAGAAGCATTAGTTAAGATATTTAAAAAGCCATTTTAGTCCCATATTTAAAATGTACTGTTTGAAGAAGTGCACTTGAAAACAGGTAAACATGTTTTAGTATGTGGTACAATATGAAACAAACTTGAATCTATTACTTCTTATTCTAGAAGTGCTAACCTGCTTGGATGAGACCCCTGGTTTCAGTCCAGCTGAGTTCAAAGCTGTAGAAGCAGATCATGAACTCCAGGTCCATGAGAATGGTGGCCAGACTATTGAGCTGGTCGGCAAGCCAGAAATCAGCAAAGCCCACTTTGTGGAACGGAGCCGTGAAGACACGGAACTAGAAGGAAAGAATGAGGGATCAGGTCAGAGATACAGGTAAAGACTTGGAGACGCAAGAACTTAAAATGTGAACACACCTTAAAGTGACACAACTGAAATTCCAAAACATGGTATTATTTAAACAATAGTTCAAAACAAGCACATCAGAATCAATAAATGTATTTCTTCAAAAATGCATTTTGCTAAAGTAAAGTTGCATCAGTCAGCCTTTTCGATTCATCCACAGAGTCATACCTTTTGCTAATCATTACCAATAATGGCTAACCACGCCCTGAGTCTTAATCTATTTTCTTCAGTATCCTAAGTGAAAAACAAATGTTAGGGCATGGCCAAACTGGCAGGTATGATCAAATCATACTCCAAAGCTTTTTAGGTCGCCAATGTAGTGTATGTGTCTGGACCAGAGAGATGCATGTTAAACGGAAAAATGATTAGACTTAATTGAAATATGCTTGTTCCCTTCAATGATATATTTGTTAATAAAGATATTTTTTTTAACAAAAGCAAAACATTTTTAGTTCTGAAAACCGCAGTCTTGAGAGATCAGTTATTTCTCGATGAAGCATTCAGTCTCTGCGTCCGTGTTTGTGCCATGAAAGGGTTTTAGCAGACATATTTCTTACTGACGTGATTGATCAAGCCAAGCTTGAACTACATAGTTGCATCTATGTAATGCGTTCTAAGTGCATTTTCATAGGAATCCAGGGTCAGATATTTTAAATATGACTTAATAAGCGGATTATTTAAATAAATGAATTTACATTTTTTTTTGGTGTCCGTTATTTCATGGACATATTCAATGTATTAAATGATGAAGTCTGCGCAGCTTTTGTTATTTTTAGTTATCTGTTGTAGTATAAAACCATAATGCAGACCAGGTTCCTTAGTTTGCATTATGTATGGTGTAAATCTCTATACGTTTTTTTTTTTTTTTCAGCTATTGAAAGGTGGTAAACTTACTGATACTGCCATTTATGCAAGCAAAAGCAATGTCACATCTTATAAAATCAGTATTCAATATTGTGTGAAGTAGAAAATGATTTAAATATAAAAGGAAAGATGAAGCCTACGCGAAAAGCTCATCACTTCCCATGACCACTTCTGGTTGAGGGAGCACTAAGTATTTATACAAAAGGTTCATGGAAGTTTCCATGTTTTTAATATTAAAATAAACTACCTAAGTGTTTGTTTGCAAATCTAAAGATCATTTTATAAACAAGAGCTTGAAAGCTCTGTTTTTAATTACTTAAGCCTTCCAAACAGTCCCTGCACAGGTCTGCCCCCACAGCTTATGCATGCCATGTTTCTATTGGTAGTAGATGTGCTAACCACTTAGAGATTGTGGCTCAGCAGCCTTTCAAAAAAGCTGTTGAGAGACAGTCCAAGTGGCTAGTACACCTCTTTGTAAACAAAATAAATTTTGTATTTAGGAGCATTTCATTTCAAAAAAAGATAAGAAACAATGCTAATTATCTCTGAATTGATCACTTTAGAAACAAATGGCCAGAACAACACCTAGCCAGTTTTTCATGCTTTTTAAGGTGGGGAAAAGGTGATTCTGTGGGGACAGACTGGGAAACTCTGCATGAATATATATGTGTTTCAATCAATACTACATTTTCACATTTTATTCCAATCCCTTTGTGTGATGAAACCTTTCTAACACGGCCTTCTTAGGGTTAGGGGATTTTACAATACATTTGAAGAGATGCCCACAGAGATGTAACTGCATCAACACTTACCAACAGTTTAAGGAGCCAGAATCGAGACTTGTAGTAGAAGGTCTTAGTGGGATTGACTAAGAAGAGGACCATGAAGCCATATAGGATGAGAGGATTCACCTGCATTGGCACCTGGTACATTTGCCCAAAGATGCAGGAGAGAAGACTGAGGCACCACAGGATTCCCAGGAAGCCTGCAATCTGAGAGAGAGAGTAATGTTAAGTGACGTGTAAAGTATTAACATGAAAACCACAGAGCTTAAATGGACATGGATGGATAAAGCAATTCCAGTAATCTTGCAGATAAAACATGTATAAACAGAGATATATGCAACATTTCCAGGAAGTCTCCACCTGTAAAACAATTAGTAGGAATATTATGGCCATCTTAAAAATGTAAATTATTTTTTTTTTTATGCAAGTCTTAATAGTTCAATATATACACACACACAGACCCCCTCAGGTCTTACCTCAAAAAGATGCTGATGGGAGAGGTTGTTACGGGGGTTGAGTTCGAAGATTAGGACATGGTTGACTCCGGCCTGCCTCCAGCCATATGTGTTAATGCCAAGAAGGAAGAGAAACTCCACCAGCAGAAATCCACCTCTGTAAATCCTTACTAAGGGCCATACGTTCGTACCCTTCAGAACCATGTAGCCTAAAAAGAAGATCAGTCTTTATTTTCCATTTCAAGTGCCCATACTTAAAATAATTGAAGGGCCACTGTAGTCCAACAATTTCTGTCTTGCATTTAAAAGATTATATATGAAACATTACAAAAAAAGTATTTTTTATGAAGAAAAGGTAACCTATAGAATAGAGACGTTACATTAAATGACATACAAGAGGATTGTTTTCTCCTCCTCTGTCCTGATGTTACAAGAAATAAAAGGAACAATGAACCCTATAGGAGTTTTGGACTGCAACCAACAGTTTTTATATTCCTATTCTATCGAATGTGATCAGATACAGAAACCGTTAACAAGCTCTCCATGACTGCAAAGGCATGTACTGCAAAGGCAGATGAAATGCATTGTTTCTTTTTATCTTTTTCTATGATGTTTTATCAGTTATTTTCACAAATATACATTTACTTTACATACAGCACAGGATTTTGGTAACATTTAAGACATGTTCTTTTACTGCAGCATAGGAATTTTGGACTACGTTGGCTATTTAAAGAACATAAGCAGATATATCCAACTTTATAGACGGACTCACCTGCCAGTATTACTGCCAAGGTCAAAACAATAAAGATCCCACAATACAGTCCCACTCGAAAGGTTGTCCATGCAGGTGGTGGCTGGGAAAGAAAATTATGCAAAAATAAGACCAGAATAGAGTAATGGGCTCACACACGGAGATCAGTGAAAATCTGGTTAACATGTAGGCTCCTTTATTTGAAAATCAAGAGTAAAAAGTAAACCCTTTTTAATTGGAGCACTCAGACCTAGAGTTTCATAAGTACCCTTGTATCCTATCTTTGGCATCTATATGGTGTTGTGACTCTATATGGTGTTGCTAGGGGATAGTTGGCCATACTGTCCTGAGGGATGTCACCTAGTGATAGAACTTAATTACACTAAGCAGTTATTTATATTCATATTACTATATAAGGCCTGTATAAGCACTTTATGGCAAAGGCATATTATGAGAATCACAAAACCTCTGGCATCTCTAATAAAAACCTCACATTTTATCTGTATATGATGAGACAATACTGTCTACACAGATTAAGTTACTCCTTATTTTTGTATAGGTTTACTAGTAGTATTTTTAATTTGTGTTCAAGAAAATTTTATTTTTAAATACGATGTAAATAAAAGTAAAGTCTTCGCTTTATTATCTCTACGTCTGAGTTTTTCAATTAAAAAGGAAGATTGTTTGGTTTTTTTCTTTAGGATTTATCTACTTGATTAATTGTTCCTCTGTATGCACCTATGAAAATACACAAAGGGCCTATTTAGAGCGTTGTATGAATTAGCCCTGAGAATGAGTGGCCTGTCCATTCAGAATCACAGATGGGAATACTCAAATAGAATACTCAATAGAAATCCGATTAGGTGAACACAAAAAAAAATATATATATATATAAATACAATGTACTGCAATAATGTAAAAACTGATTGAGCCTAGAGTACAATAAAATCTAAATACGCAAATGATTTTATATATATATATATATATATATATATATATATATATATTTTTTTTTTTTTTTCATATTCTCAGCTTGTGTAAAATCCAACCTTGGCTTTGCATTAAACCTGTGTAATACAGCAGGCATAAGCTTATACATATACATACATACAAACATATACATACATACACACACACACATACTTAACAGCAAGCACTTATCTGATGACCAGGAAATAGTGTGAAATATATGAATTAGGAAACCATAAGATATTTTGAAGAAGCTGGAGTCCAGGAACTCCCACATTTTTCTACCATGTGTTTAACACAAGTTATTTGCATGCATTTTCTCCGGTTATAATAGACATCCTTTTCCAACAGCCAAAAAGACAGTATCTCTCTCACCTGGGCTGCTCCAAGAGGTGGCACTCGGAGGCGCTTCATGGCTTTCTGTCTGTCCCCAGCCTCTAACTCATTTGTCACTACAGCCTAAAAAAAAAAAAGAAGAGGAGAGATGAAGAGAGCTTTGTGGTAAAGCAAAGAGGGATAATCATGTTAGTGCTTGTAGCATAAAGTATGATCATATAGATAACAACATTATGAGCCTGAGCAGTCATGGACTACATCAGCCCTATAAAATTAGAAGCCAGTAGCGGCATCGGCAAGCCCGCATGGGCTGCAGGCTTGAAAGTCGGCTGCATTAGAGAGCTATTAAATTAGAACATACTGCAAGTTACAGACTTGAGACGCAAAACCGTAAACCATTTTTCAAAAGTTTTGGCCGTGAACATGATCTATTAGTCAAACCCGTAGTTACGGGTTTACATGGAGCCAATGGCAACAGAGATCGTCATTATGAAGTCACTGAAAAATGGAGGGTGGATTTACAAAGTCTAACAGGCTGCAATTTACAAGTTATGATCGGACTCACATTCCAGAAATAATGCAATATCGATAACCCCCGTAAATATGATATTCTAGTCCATGCGAGTTTCATTATATGTATTATCACATTGATTGCTAGGATCGACATAACATGGACATTACATGAAATAAAGTATTTTATATTGCAGATTTGCAAGCATGAGAATGTTGTGCTATTAATTCTAATACCCAACATCACTTTCCCTTTTATTATAAGTACAATAGTGTGTGTATATTTGCATTTACAGTGCTACAGATTAGACATTACCCCCCCCCCGTGGGTCCTCTCTAGTGCCCGTTGGCTTCTTGGCTCCATTTGCGGGTTACGGGCTTTGAACCCCAGTGAATTTGTAGAATATTTAATAGCGTGATTGGAAACATAATAGTTATGGGCTTGACAGATCAAAGGATTTGGGGCCGCGCAGTTCAAATTTCCACATACCATAGCCTTTTCTCTCCCTTACCCCCGCAAATCGTTGACGGGTTGCTTTACGTGACCAATTTAATAGCCGCAAGGCTTACGGCCTACATTACGGGCTACAGATTCCAACGTTTAGGGAATTTAATAAGGCTGCATATCTATCATTAAGTCACTACCAACACAATATCTAAAAAAAAAAAAAAAATCAAGCTATTAAAAGCTCTGTTATTGCACAACTTTGATTTGCTTTACGTTTTCTAATAAATATAAAACATGTTAAACATTAGAAATTACTTCAAGACCTTATGTAAAAAGTAGCTGAGATGCGTCAATGTTAAAGGCTTATGCATCTACCATTTCTAATGTGATAAATGATATTATAAAGTGGTTTTATATGCTTAGATACTAAGGTTTCATGAAATGTTACAGTGTTTAAATATATAAAACTTAAAAAAAAAAACTATAGTAAAATTTGACAAGCCATATTTTACTACGTGCCAGCACACCTCCACTCCAAGGCTGCCCCCAACTACTGTCTTGCAGCATCTAAATGATATCTCTTGCCGTCAAATGCATGACTGTACCCCAGTGTTATCTGTCCATGATTTAGTAATAGCAGTTATGGAAACCAAAACGACCAATGTATTGCAAAAAGTGAATAAATAACATTTAGAGGACATTAAAAGCAACTAACTGATCCATTTTAGAAAAAGGACACTGGAGTCCTAAATCAGATCATCGTGACTCATTAGTGAGCAATGGTCTACTAAGGGATTTATAAAAATAATTAAAAATAGAAGAGATATATAAAGTTTCTAGAATGCATTTCTGCATTAAAACAGGTCACCTGGTTTATAGAAAAAATGTAAAATAAAATAAAAAAAAAGACACAAAAAATGGCAGAGGAAGCTCCACTCCTACAATGAGTTATTAAATTCCCTCTTAAATAAATAAAAACAAATATATGGATGAACACATTTAAAAAGAAAGAACATGTGGAAAAATGTTAAATCAGGTAAATTTTATATCAAATTACCACACAATGTTTTAATAAATATCTAGCATTTTTTAATGGAGAAAACATTTGTATCAATCTGAAAAGCAGTGCACGTGTTCTCGGAGTACCTCAGTTTCGGAAATAAGCTGATTGATTTTTTTGCAGGTGTAGAATGGCGCCACCTCCACATGAGCCACTCGCCAGTCTGCCCCTCGTGACGTCTCCAGGATCTTATCATGTTTCTTTAAGATTTTACGGAACCCTGTAAAGTTGAGATTCTAAAAGAAAGAAAAAGAAAAGCATTAATGTTTGCTTCCCGTTTTCATATATGAAATCTTTTTGTATAGGGCATCCGAGATATAAATTGCCTTCAACGGAGACCAACAATTTAACAGTCATGGCCGATGGTATATTGTAACCCAGAGGACATTAACATCCTGCTGGACCAAAACGCTGTGCTTCAGGCCATTATTTTATCCTGGTACAGTCCTAGACAAGCTCACAAAAACAGGCCCAGAGGGCATTTACCACAAGCCAGTTACCACTCAGGCACAAAATGAATGCAGCAGCCAAGAATTTAAGGAGCTACATTTGTATAAAATGTCTTGGTGCATTGGGAGCATATCTGGATTATTCTACCTATGGGCTATTACTGTGGATTTAAAGCTTTAAACTCATTAGTTGGTCACATGAGCATGAAAAAACAATGATTTACCAGGGTTACCCAAAAATTACATCTAGATTTACCTGTAGATCTCCAGGTAGATGTAGGGAGTGACAGACTGTACACCATGTTCAAAGTGCTTGGAGGGTTAAATATCACTGTACCAAGAGAAAATTTACTGTGGAGACCTTATATGTATTTGACAGAAGAGTGGAGGCATATATGTATACTGTAAACCATATTGAAATGTTGCTGTGCTTGGTGTTTGTAGGATGGTAGAACTTGGTGGGATTACTACCAGAAGATGTAAATCACATGCCACATTGCACAAGCCATCAACTTCCAAACATTTGCTAGAACAGGGGTTGACAAATGTAATAATAAAAATGTAGAGGCAAGTTAAACTATAGAGGAGCAAGACATTTTTTTAAGGCCTTGATATGGACTACAGCATCAAGGAGCCAGCATAAAAAAATGAAAAGTCAATACAGCTTTCAATGTATTATATTTATATGTAATTACTTTATAATTATCAACATTTTGAAGTGGAAGGATAATTTGAATGCATAGGAAACGTTAATTTGCACAGTGGAAATATGACAGCTGAAAATACTAGTGCTTTTATTAGGTCTAATGGAAAGCTCGTTTGTTTACAAAGACATACCCTCCTGAGGTAGAAGCTCCAAGAATAACCAAGTAATGCTGCAAAGAATAATTTCTAAGTGATCCATTTTGAAGATTGCCTTTATTGTTCTAATATATAAAATAAAAATAAAAATGTCCCACTATAAAGCTTATTTATTTTAGAAAACACAGTGTCTCTCAACCTTTTTAATATGGTAGAGGCCTATTCACCTTCCAATGCTCAGGGAGAATAATTAGGAGATCCAGAACATTTTTTCAGTAGGTTGATACTACATTTTATACACTAAGTTTTCATCATCTAGTTCTGTACCGATTGGAATAGAGTACAGTTTAACTTAGATACATTCATCAATACTCTATATGTGGGACTAATTGTAGTGTCCTAGCAAGTTATTTATGTTTTTGAGTCGTTCAGTCGTGTCCGACTCTGGACCGTAACACAACATGCTCATCCACTTAGTATTAATGGCAGAGATACTGGATTGGGTTGCCAGTTACTTCTCCAATGGGCCACAGCATACAGTTCCTGGTATGCGTAGACAATCTCCCATCCAAGTACTGACCAGGCCCAACCCTGCATGGCTTCAGGGTGGTGTGACCACTTTATTTCCTGACTGGAATCGAACCCTAGTTGCGGCTGTGAAAGCAACAAATACTAACCACTGGACCACTTGCCAAATTAGGCTCTCCTAATCCTTTTCTGCCTCTAAGGACCAGCAAACAAGGTTCCAGGGAACAGCTATTTGACAACTGCAGATTTAAAAATCCCTCACAAGCCAAATGATATCTCAGTTATGTGCTGTTTGGAGTAACAGGAGCTATGAAACGGCGCATACAGATGCCAGGGTAGGGAACCAATATTTCATTATGGTTTTTTTTTTCCTTCTATTTTTCTCCCTCAGACAGCTCTTCCCAGTGGTGCTTATTACTCTATTTCAATCTATGCCAATGCATAAAAATGACCCACTTTTTTGCTTTGCTGGTTTAGTTCAGGGGATTTGAAATAAAGCAAGAGGATTATACAGACTTGGCACCTCATTATTTTGCTTGTTTTGTGCCTAAGTAAACAATTGTTCAAACGCTTGTACCTGGTAGTTCTGCAGAAGGATCAAGCTCAGATAGAACTCGCTGAATGCAAGCTTCAAGTCTCTGATGTTCCTGTGCTGGACCCGCTCCTCATGCGACAGGGTGAACACGGCCTTCCTGCGTTGCCTGACAGTGGGCACTCTGCTGTTCTCCCTCTGGGCGTCCAATGATGACTGCAGCTCATTTTGTAATGTGGCAGAGCGCCGTTGTGCTTCTGCTAACTTTTCTGCAACAAAAAAAATCAAAAAAGTCAATGGTTTATCGTCCAACATTAAAGGACCACTGCACTGCTCATACAACAAGGTTTATTTTTTAATGTTTAATGGATTAGAAATAAAACCAGCATTTGGGGAAAAACAAACTATTTCAATGTAGATGTTAGAAATTACATTTGAACTCTTCAGAAGATATGCTTCTCTCCGTCGTTTATGGGGATTCATTACAGATAAACTACCCAGACTGCCACCTGGGCAGACAAGTTGGCCATTACAAGAATACCTAAAGCAGTCAGAGAATGTTTAGCCTCTTATTAGTTGCCCAAGGGGTTTGGAGCATATGAATAAGCATAGAGAAAAGCAGCTCAGCTAGTCCCTGAATACTAAAGCTCAGATGTAAGCTTTACTTTCTCCAAATAGTGATATTATTGCCTATCGGTTACTACATAAACAAATATATTTTTGAATACTGTATGCTCCTCATCAACCTTTAGAGTGAATTACCTGTCTCACTATATCTTTATACCCAATTACCTGAATAAAAGGTGTTGATTTTGGCAAGAGCCTTCTCGCACGCCTGAAAGAATTTTTCTTCAAATTTGGCATAATACCTCTTTACAGTGTCCTCATCTGTTACTGTAAGACAAAAATTATAACAAAGAGCATGTTAGGGTAACAAAAAGGAAAGCTACCAGAATACATTCAAGTGCAGATCATTAATCATTTGCTCATTCAAAATGTGCTGCTATAGAGAACCAGAAATGTCATCAGCCAAGGTATTCAATCCTAATCAGCATTTTCTGTATCAGGAATGTAGTATCTCTATCTAAAATGCCAACGCAGTCATTTTTATATGGGTCATGAAAGCCGACCTATTTAAATTAGTATAAATGATAAGAAAAGTGAAGTAAGGAAATTTACTGCATGAAATGCAACTCCCCAGTGGGGTGGACATGACAATAAAATGATGCATACAGTTACCAAATAGGATGGCTCATAGGCAACAGCACTGCTCAGCTATAGATAGGATAGTACTAAGAGAAATGTATCCGGTTAGCAAGCACTAGTCATTTCATAACTAGGTGTAAACAGTATATATATTGATAAGCATACAATCCTACATACAGGTTTCACTCTTAAATAATAATAAGAGAGACAAAGTTCATCACTGGTCAAAACACACCACTAATGTGGGTCTGGGTGCTAAAATTTCACTCCTGGCTCCTAAATATTAATGGAAATCATTTACTTCATGTTGACAAAAAAAAAAAAAAAAGTCTAGCTCGTTTATTTTCCATATTCTTATGTAACCCTGTATTACAGTGGTTCTTAACAGCTGGTGGTGGGACCTTTTCTGGCCACTGACGCAGGATTTCTTGGAAAAAGAGGGATTAGAATGTCCAAAAACTTTAAATATAATTACTACTATTAGTTGGTTATAGACTAGCGGTTACCAAATTTATCTCAAACTTAGGCCCCGGCCAGGTTAGTTAGGACTCAGTCAGGAGTCAGTGTATGGATTATATATAGAGAGATATGTGTAAGACAACCAAAAAGTTAGGAACCAGCTGTAAAGGTTAGGAGCCACTGCTCCCTGGCTCCGGGAATCTGTCAAACTCTAATATAGACAGAATATGAATAAATGTATATGCAGTTAAAATGTCCTCTATTCAATCAGCTGCAAAACCTGAATGAAAATGTAGTGTCAGGTGCAGTATCACCCTGTGCGAGATCTTAATGCTGGTCCCTTGAGCAGTGTAAAGTAACCAGCCGGCCCTCACATTAAATATGTAGAGAACCTATGGTGGTGATGTGGAGTGCTGTACAACTCTCAGACAGTGGGACAATTTGGTGGAATATTTGTTTTTCCAGACTACTTCATTTGTCTTTTGTAATTTGTAACTCTTTTGCATGGAACCATATCTTGCACATGGTACATACATTTGGATTTGGTCCCATCCTACACACACCCTTAATGCATCCCCATCATTCTGAGCCACACAGTCTTAGGTAGTTTTGTTAAAGTTAAATGGAGGTTTCCCTGTTTGTAACTTTTTCTATTCGAACACATACTACTTATATCAGAAAATAAATTACATGGATACATTCTATACACATAGATTTATTTTATTAAAAAATAAAAATAAAAAATAGTTTTCCACTCCCAGAGGTGCTGACATAGGCACCTCGTACTAACCAATAGACAACCTGCATTTGAGGATGTTTTATAACCCTATACTAACCCAGTTGTGGCACAGTGCAGAGATCTACAGCAGCAATGTCTGAGCTGCTGGTGTGAGGTGGGAACAAATACTAGAAATCCCATAATCCTATGCAGCAGAGCCTGAATCCCTATACTGCTACAATGTTGTAAATGCCTCCGATTGGCCACAATGAATAATTCAATTTATAATAATTTAGTTTGGATTTTTCCGAGGTATGCCACAGAATTGAAGACATTTGCAAATGTCAGGGTAAGTTTATTAATATTCATTTTAGGGATTATTTTCAAGCACGAAAATATTTGCATACCACTACTGATTCTCCTCTATCAAATGCATTCATAATCCAGGAACGTTGCATATAGCTTTAAACATTTGCTTTATATTTCAGATGTGTGTAACATTTTATGCACCCGACTAAAACCTAAAACAATAATCCATGTTTCTTACAAATGCACAAGAAATTTCTAATAAAATGGTAAACTGAAAACGGTCACATTATTAAAATTGTTTTTCACTGCGTTCAACATCTATATCACACACTGTAAGTAGGACATTATGCAAAAAGAAGTCCATCCCTACAAACACGAATTAGAAGCTGTCTGGTCACACATCGGGTACCCAAGTGAGACTCTCACATGCAATGTGTCCCAGCTTACACCATCTCATTGTAGAGGATGTCTTACTGGTCTCTGCCAAGGGGTATATCAAGTCACAGCTTCCCAAGGGAAAGTGCTTTTCACAAGAAATCCCTGACTGCACAAACACCACAAGAAATAGGGAGAAATTAATAAGCAAGTGATAGAACTAATGGTCTTCAGTGTTTTTAACAAGCTCCCTTAGACTGTAAGTTTGTGAGTTTCCAATCTTGTGTTGGTGCTTTAGGAAAGCACTGTGTGTGTTTGAACTTAAGCTCAAAGACCGGGCCCGCCATTCTTTTGCTTTGTGTTAATTTGCTTTTGGACTTGAACTTATATAGCGCTGCGGAATATGTTGGGGCTTTACAAATAAAGTAAATGATGAGCCAAATGCAGATCAAATCTGTTCAGTTTTCCACTAGCCGGCTCCATGTGTATGCACTATGACCGTCCCTATAACAGAACAAAGCCAGCATCTCTATACAACATCCCAAGGCCACTCATTATGTGAGAGATGGAGGGATTCTACAAATGCTGGCCTTGAATATTCTTACACCATGACAACAGAACCAGGTATGGAAGTAACTAGGGGTTCATAAAAAAGGGGATAATCCTCATTTATCAGTTACAGAACTGTACAATTTTATATGACAGGCTTTGTGCAAGCTAATATTAGACCGTAAGCAATATATAGTTACAAAACAATTTAGAATTAAGTGGTGCGTGACCGAAAACAGCCACGCTTAATTATATGTATGAAAAAAATTCTGAAGAACAATGAAGGTTTTGTAAAAGAGGACAATAACTAACAGTCCAACAAACTGTAAACGGAGTCGTGTTTTGCTGAACAAAAATGAAGCGTGCCTTTATTCAGTATCTTTAAAGACACACATTAGTCAGCTGAAACAAAAAAAGTGTTGCTACATTGCTGTCCTGGCCCTGACATTGTACAGGAGGCCCATCTGTGATTGAATGACTATAAAAGCATCTTTAAAACAAGCTATACACCGTTCTGTCCTTTATGGATTAATGGGGTTAAGGACTACTGTCGGGCATTTACAGGGAACCCTCACATGTTTGTTTGCTGGGATATGCCATTATAAACAGTATGCAGTTTAAAAGCAAAGAAAAAGTTGTAACTTATTTTAAAAACTGTCAGTTTTCCCCTCAAGCAGAGAATTGTATCTGCTTCCACCGGTGTCTATCAGGGCGTGGCAAGCTCTGCCTGCGTTCTAGACTATCAAGGAGCTTGGAAGCAGGCTGGGCTGATGTCACTGGCCCTGCCCTAACAAATCATTAGCTCTGCCTAACCTGTCTGCACAGAGGTAACAGCTCTATTGTAACATGCTTGCAGCTGCACCACAAGCCCTGCCCATTGACTGTGCATGAGTCATCATAGCCCCACCCTCAGTCTGAATCCAAACATGGACTGATCAGACTATTTAAGTCCAGCACACAGTCAGTGCTGGTCACATTCCACAGACACAGGTAGGATAAATTTTGCAGCTCTGCTCGAGGAAACAAAAACACAGATTTAAAGCTAAGAAAAAATGTTTTGATATTTTTTTTATTTTTTACCACATACTGTTTTTAATTGCTTATGTGCAGCAAACATATAAGCTTCACTAAATATACTACAGTGGTCCTTTAAACATTTTAGTTAAATAATAAAAAAAAAAAGCAGAAAGGTTAACTGTTCAACTCAATGGTTTGACAACATATAGCCACTGAGCTTTCAAAATGACCAAACATATGTAAACCTTTTTAGTATCCACTGACCACTGGTTATAATGTTTAACCCTTTTTGTTACAATAAGAGACATCATATTCATCTACAGTACTGTAGCCAGGTCTTTCACTACACCCGCAATGCGCACACTGCTACCTAAACCAATTGGCTAATCCACTGAATAATACTACAATTGCACTACTGCATATCCTATAGCCATTTCACACCAATCTCCCAGAAAATACTCCCAATTCTCTCTTTCAATACACTCCAGTTACAAGGAGCACTCTACAAATCATGGGCATGCCTCTCATTCAATTGCACACTCTTATAAAAATTCAAATTAAAGGCTAGAAAAATACTGCAAAGATGAATTAGCCTAGAGGAGAAGCAATTAGTCCAGCCAATAATATACTTCGACAATAGCATAAATTATCAATTGCTCTCACTCTCGCCGGACTAATGAAAACATGAAGCCTGGTTCTGGGTATTACAGCATCTAGATATAATTTACACATAACCGAATATATTTTGGTTTTCCCTTTACTACTTATTAATATAACAATCCCTACCAATTTTGCATTCAGATTTATCTGAGGATCGTGTGGCCCTTGAGCGTATGATGAATTTTAACTTCAGTTTATTGTCCGTTGCAGTCTATTTTAATGAGTCCTTTTATTTCCCTACCTACCTGCTAGGACTTAAAGCGAATTCTACTGGTGCCTTTTTAAAAAAGCCCCTAGCCATGCTGATATGATCCAGCTCAGTCTTGCAACGTCTCCCGAGCATTATTCTGCACAAATAAGTACACACACACGCATAAACATAGATGCCGTTTTTCCATACAAACATGTATTATCTTTGCGTGCAGTGGACGGATAATCATCTGTGCTACTACCCTCCCCGTCTTGTTGCCAGCTCTTCATAGACACAATCTCACAGTCATGGAGTTATTGCTTTTTTTAATATCCGGATGAGCCCATGGCTGCCAATATTAATAATCTGAAGGAATACAAAGTTAGCTCACTGGAAGACCATCCCCTAATTGGTGACGGCACTCCCGAGGTGGCTTTAACAGCTCTGGAATCACTTTCATGGCCCCTGTTACATGTCACACAAGGGGGTCCTATTCATTGTTGGTCTAAAGCCGCAACAACAGAGGGAGTGAAAAAAAAAAAAAAAAAGAGATAAATATTGTTAAAATATTTAAGCAAACTGCATTGATTTACCGTACTATTTTAATGTAATCCAAATTTGTATATACTTACACACAGATCCCATCCCAAAAACTACCACTCACAATACTGATTGGCTTATCAGCTAGAGTCTTGGAACATAAGTGGGAATGTGGCATACATTTTTAAAATGGATCATTAATGGCTATTTCAAGCTTTTTTAATCATGCACAACAGGCTCCATCCTTGGATATACACAGGTTGAGGAGAAGACAACTGCTCTGCAAGTCTGCTTAAAATGCTTATAACTCCATCAATTAAAAACATCTTCAAGAATTAAATACACTTTTTCTATATGTCTTTCAGCCATCTGAGGGTTCACAGCATTGTTGCGGGTCTAGAGGAATGTTTCTCCAGCCATGGATCGGCACCGAGGTATTATTTATTAATAAGGCACCAACGTTCTTCAGTGCTAAACAATCAAACTATAAAAAAATATGATGAATAAATGATACAGTATGTTGCGAACCATAACTAGCGCTATGAAGGGGATGAAATGTGAATTCTAACGATCACCTTAAGGCAATACATTTATAGAGAACTATACAGATTAATGGTGCTAGAAGAGATGGAGAGAGGAATAAGGAATAAGGATAACATCCTTTTATTTCAAAATAATGTGTTCTCAAAGTAGGGGGCACTCGGGCTTCATGGTGATATAGCAATGCAGACCATGAATAGTTTAGTGTTGCAGGTTATTAGCTTTTAAAGCGGTTCTGAATTACAAATGATTGTAAATTACATTTTCTGCACAGGCTTCGACTCTTGCAGATTATTATTACATTCACGGTGCTGGATGGAAGGTAGTGTGTTCATGGAAAGTCCCCCCCAGTGAGCATATTGCAGGTTACTGGACAAAACGTATACAGATTATTGGTATGCATACACAATAATAACCTAAAAGAATATCAGACTTGTGAATAGAACTGAAGCTTTAATATAGGTACATGTCACGGACCCCTTTTTCTCAGCCTGGGTGTTGGCCCATTGAGGACAGATAGCTTGGCTCCAGCCACGGAAGTATTTGTATCTGTTTTGTTCCCTTGTTTGCCAGATAAAGTAAATCGCATCTGAAATGTGTTAGCAGGATGTGTATTGGAGGTTAAGCCTATTACTCTCAGGAAACTACTGTGAAACCCAATGTAGGGTCATCTCCTGTAATTGTCTGCCACACCCTCTCACTGTTACATTGTGTACACCCTCTCTGTATCCAACGGCTATAAATATTGCTGACTTTTCAAAATAAATCTGTTCACTTCTGGAGTCAAAGAAATTGTGTGTCTCTTATTTTGTTCCTGGTGACTGCGATACTGAACCTATTTCCACACTGCAAGTAACCTGTCCTGGTCACTACCACAGGAAGGTTACTGGGACTCCTGGAAGTGCTGATTCCTGATGGAGAGACTCTGACTGATACAGAAGCCAGATATCAGGTTGCCGAGATTTCCAAGAACCCGACAGTCCTTGTGGTTAAATAACCTGTAGTCTATAGCAGGTGGCCCTGAGCTTGTATAGCCCGTACGTGCGTGCGTGTACACACGCATACATACATTTGGAATATAAATATATGATGGTCTGTCTGTCCATCCCTCCTCCGCGTTTCCGGGTGAGTGAGTCGTCCTGATGACAACACAAAATGATGATTGGATTAGGTCTATGGACATTGTCGGGCAAGACTCCATTAGTGGATCAGCCAGGTAATGGAAGGGATTATAAGCAAGTCCGGAGCCCAGGAGCACACACTACTGGATAGCCAAATAACAACTGTAGTTTTTTACTATACTACTACATTTAGAAGACTCTGATTATATATATATATATATATATATATATATATATATATATATATATATATATATATATATATATATATATATATATATAAATAAATAAAACACACACACACTAGAGGTTCACTGTAAGCTTAATGCCAAAACCCTTCTATTGGTGTCCTAATTAGCAGTACTTCCGGTGACTCTGAGAGGTACAAACTCTAAATGGGAAAAAACAGCTTGAACCTCATCCTTTGGCCAACAATCAGATTTTGGCAGGACAAACCTGGAAGATAAGTAAAAGCTGCCCAAGCTACTAAACTAAACCTTTTGTCTCCACACTAAATCCAAAGAAGTTAGAATGTCATGGAAATCCCAAGTTCTGAAGTAAGCATAAAACATAGCTTGTTATAAATATCACAAAGGTTGCATTTATTGCCGAATGAAAAAGTCAGACATTTTACAAAATAGGAAAAAATATATATATTTTAAGAGAAATTCTTAAGAGACGTTAAAAAAACCTAATTCATAAATGGTGTTTTAGTGAGTTGATATAATGCATCACTGATACAACACAGGTATAAAATTGTTTCATACTATGATTCAGCAGGACTAAAGGTCGGCCATTTGAGTTTGATAACTGCCCTGCAATCTGAAGCAACACAAAGTTTCAAGTCGCAGATGATGCCAGGGACCTAGACGCAGTTTCTGAGTGGTTGATGGATTTTTGTTCGAACAAAAAATAAAGTTAGGTTAAACTCAATTGTGGCTGAAAAATATAAGATCTCAATAATTGTCTAGATTTGTTTTTATGAAGAACATGATACCAGCTGGCAAGTATAATCAATTCTATTTTAGAGGACTGTTCATTACGTTAAAAAGGTGGTTGTTGTTTTGTCAGTCGTGTCTGACTGTGACCCTATGGACCGCAGCACTCTAGGCACATCTGTCAGCCACTACCCTTCTGAGCTCCAACAAGCTCATGCTCATTGCTTCAATTACCTCATCTATCCATCTCCACCTCTGACGTCTCCTCAGTCATGTGTCTTCAATCTTTCCCAGCATCAGAGAGTCTTCTCTAGGGAATCCTGTCTTCTCATGATATGGACAAACCTTCCAGAGAACAGTTTGGCTTCATATCATGTAGTATTGATTGATTAGATCTTCATGTAGTCCAAGGAACTCTAAGCCGTTTTCTCCAACACCACAATTGAAAGGCATTTAAAGGAAAGCAATTTTGATGTTCTGTTTTATTATTCCAGCTTATTTTGATTAACTTATTTCTCCTGTTAAATATTCTAATTGTGGTATATTTTGAGTTTAAATAAAAAAATGTAAAAAATGAACAATGTAAAAGAATAAGACAATCTAAAGATACTGGATATTTAAATTTACATCACTTATTTTTAATGGCAGTCAACTAAAGATAAATACATTCTACAATTTATAATGTTTTATACCCAGTGTCACCGAAAATAAAATAAGTAAGTGCCACCAATTTATCCAACAAATTAGAATTTCAGTGTGTGCGATATTGCAATTTTCCTTTATATTCCACCCTAAAAGGCGCCAAACCCTAAATATACAATATGTTGAATGAGAGAGGGAAGAAAATGAAATTTGACAAAAAGTAAAACGTTCCTTGGGTCCTGGATTTGATAGACTTCCCTATTACTATTTTTAATTTAGAACAGATATTACAACCCTCATTAATACAAAAATTGGCAAACTAATATAAAATCTAGGAGTTAAATCCAACTAATATAGATTTTATAGAATGGGCAAGAGATTAAGAAGCAATAGCTATCGAAGAAAAGGTCTCTATGAGATTTGTGCAGTAACGGACTCAAATCTGATATGGCGTTCTGTCTCTGTACGCTTGCCGACACACTTTCCAATAGGTAGCCTTTATACAGACAGGGCTTCTCAGCTAGTTGCCTCAGGCCACGCAGGTAATTATCAGCCATGTAGATGCAGTCTTGGAGATATTAGAAAGTGAAATGAAAATGTGCTCTTTTTATTAAAGTAACAGAAGCTATTAGCGACTGCCATGGGACTGTCGGGGGAGGAATGCCATTTCCGACTTGAAAGGCAAGGACAGAAAGATAAAACTAAAGAGAGACCACAGGGAGAAGTGATCAGTAGCAGAGTCCCCAGAGACACAGTTTAGTTTATAGGCGGAACAGCTCCATATCTCCTGCTACGCATAGAGGGATAGATACGGGGCAGACAGAGATACAAAGGGAAAAGGAGCAGCGGAGAAATGTCAATAAGGCCATGAAGGGAGAGTGAGAAGAGAGGGAAAGACTGCATTTCAACATCGCTAATAGATAAGGAGTGGGAAAATTAGAGCCAACAGAAGATTACAAAATGTATCATTAAAGCTAATGTCACATATTGTTGAGCAGTATAATATCTTAAAGGAGCACTGTAGCTTGGGTAAAACTTCAAGTTTTTTAAGTAGCACATGAAACATCAGCTCATATTTAAGCCGAAAGCATAAAGGCAGGGTGTAGAAAGCCTTAACATTTAGCCAGCTGGGCTATGATCACTCATTTCCATCCCTGACTACTTGTCTCCCTGTAGCCTGAGCAGATTTACTGAAGCTTACTTATCTATTTTCTTCTATCTTCACGTGTGCAACTGAATAGAGATATTATCGGAATCCACAGTTCCTCCCATTCCTCTCTCTAATCAGAACAAAGTTAAAAAAAAAATAAAAAATATGAACACAACAGTTAAAAATTAATTGACTTGAATCTTTGTAAAAACATTTTCCACATTATCAATTTATTGAGTTATGTTTCTCAAAAGAGCATGCCAGGAATTCATTGGTCATTTAACAAACTAAATGAATTCCTTTTAAAAACATTGTGAGAAAAGTGCATGAGGTTGTGTACCGCCACCGCACCTTTACACTGGTATGTTTTTCTGATCCATACTACAAGAGTACTAATGTCCGTTAGATCAACATCTGCTCCTGTAAAGTAATAAATTCACAGTGGCACTGGACTAAAGGTGTGACGAGTCAAAAGCCTAGCACTAGTGCCAAAAAGTGTACAACAAAACACTTATTAAACTTGTAGACTGACAACATCAATTTGTCTTCAATCTGAATCATAAAGGGGTGAGTGCCTACTATGAACAGTTTATTAAATCAAATCACAAAATAAAATAGTTAGTTCCTATCATTTGTAATGAACAATTAGTAGAAATATGGGTCATTTACACATCACATATATGGGCCTCTTGGCCAAATGGTGCATACACCCACACACAAAAGAGCAGGCCTATTACCTCAATGGGTCCTCCTACCTGGAAGGCTCAGTAGCGGATGCCCCAAATCTGGCTAACCAACAAATAGTAGGAAAGAGATCCTAGGTAAAAGGAGGACCTAATCACCTGCTGGAAAGGCTGCCTACAAAAAAAAAATAGGCTATACACTTGATGAAATGCTATACAAAAATGGGGTGCGCCATAAAGGCCAATATATACTACTACTAATATCACTGAAAGGACCAGTGAATACAGGAACTGAAAAATTTATGAAAACACTATACAAATATGTACATCTATAAGGGTGTATAATCCACCCTATCCGTAAGTATCGTTTCGCTGCATTTGCGGCTTTCTTAAAGGCTATAAATTACAACAAATTTGCATTTTCTTACAGTAAACCTATTGAAGCACGTAATTTTTGTCAGTCTGACTTAGCCTTTGCCGTTATCTTTATGCTAGAATGCAATCATCCTTTAGATTGTACGTGTGCAAGATTTCAATCCTGCTATGTCCTTTAGTGAAAGCACTTTGTACATTTGATTTTAAGCTCAAAGACAGGGCCCTCCATTCTTTTTTCTGCATTGTGTTAATATTGTTTAGACTTCAACCTAAACCTGTAAAGCGATACGGAATATGTTGGCACATTACAAATAAATGAAATAATGATAATAATGTTGGTTAGTTATTCCCTGAAGTTCTGAACATATGTCCCAGCAATTGCTTTTGGGCTGAGAACAAATTAACTATATTTCAAATCTGAGCATGTGCAGAATAGGAACTATGCAGCAATTATTTGTAATAATAATACTCTAGCACAAGAGGACTAGAAAGGTTGATTGATGAATGAAAATGATAGAAATTCCAAGCTCTTTATAACAGTCAAGTGATAAAGTACTTGCTATTACTTACAGCTCAAGTTGTACTATATTTGGAACCAATGCTAGGATCACTCATTTCAGGTGAAGATCACAAGAACCCCCTACTTTTTTCCACATATCATTTGTCAAAGTAGGTTTAAGAACAAAAAAAAAATAGTATATGAAATGAAGTAATGTTAACATTTAATGCTGCAAGATCATTAACACACTGGTTGAAAAAAATCAAATAAAACAAAACAAAACAACAACACTTTTTATGCCTTTGAGGAAGAAATAGGAATAATGATTAAAAATTGAGAATCTATGAAAAAAAAATGATTGGAGAATGGTGAAGAAATTGATTGGATGGTGACAAACTGATTTGTGTTAGAAAGGAAAATTACATGAATAGCTAGATATAAGAAATTAAAAAGAATATAAATTATTAATGGTTGGTGGGGAGAGTGTAACAGAATTACAATGATTGACAAATATGGTAGAAGGTGGCAGAGCGAGACAAAGCAGGCGATTCTTTGCTATAGACCGGCCTGCAATGTGTTGGCCTTTCCAGGTATGACTAGGTTAAATTCCTGCCCTGTTGCAAGTAATGAGCAATTAGTAGGCAGTATCAGCAGTGTTGTCGCCGTACCAATGGGACTCCCCATTAGCTGCATTGTATCAGGTGCAGCCTAGAGATCCAATCATGGCTTATTCTGCTTGCGGTTACCATGTCACCCCAGAAACCTCTTGATTTTCAAACAAAAGACTGACCTCCCCTCCCCATTACATTCTGCTCCAGCCGCTGCCCCCCTAGTCCCAGCAAGCATTAACACTGATCCCTCCCTACTCGCAAGCACACAGCTACCTGTTCCAACCTATCAGAAGATGGCTGTGCTTGTCAATGCTCCCATGATGTCCAACCAAGAAGGTGTTAATGGAACAGTGCTTAGCAGGGCTTTGAAAAGGCACATGTCAATTGAGGAACTCTGCAGGCAGTTTATATAAAGGGGGGCAACTTTACATTTAAACCCCTACTGCATTAAATGATTATTTTCTGTAGACTTCATCCTCTTAAAACAGTAACACACGGGACAAGTCTTTAGCTTTCAAAGCGATCTGCAGATGGGTCCAAATAAATTAAATTAACCACAACACAAATAGGGAAAGGGTTCAAATGAAGACTGTCTGCATATCTCTAGACAGGCTGATTCTTCATGTCTAATAGGGAAATTAGCTAATAAAGGAAATGGCCATAGTATCTATATCAGACAATAAGGAAGCAGATCTGCTCCACAGGTATCGATCAGCAAGGATCTATTGAAGTCATTTCTCGGAGAGGAAAGGAGTTAATGGAGAAAAAGACTGTGCTGGTCTCAAGCTGGGAAGAGGTTAATGAACAAGTGAAGGGAATAATAAAGAGTACAAGACCTCCCCCCTCCCCTGAGTAAGCAGCAATCAGAGTTCTTATACACATTATATGCTGCCAGAAGGGAAGGAGGGGGGGGCAAAGAAATAGATGGAATCTGTGACCCCACTGACACATTTCAAGCGTGTTTAAAATGGCAGCAAATAGCAGCTTTAGAGAAAATTGTATTTTTTTTTTGGTTCCATAGAAGAGAGGGGAGGGGGTGGAGGAGAAGGAGAGTGGAGGGGGGGGCTGTGCGTTGGAGTGAGTGGAAACGATAATGCACAATCGCTAATCCTACAGCAGCACCTGCCAAACCCATCATGTCTTTTCTCTCTTCATGGAAACCATTAAACCATTCCCACAAGTGGAGATTCAAGAGCGACAAAATGGAGGCAAGTGATGGCGCGGTGTAAACACCTACGATTATATCAAACAGAACCAAAGTGTCTATATGTTTTACGTACCGTATAGGTCTAGTCAGAATTACATAAATATACTTATTTATGATGAGTTATAAAATTACACCCTTTTTGGTGGTCATAACCAATACTGCTACAGTCCTCCATTCTACCACCTGAGATACTGAAGGACTGATCATCTCTTAAATAAATATATATATAATTTTTTGGAGACGTCTAAATACTGTAGCAACCCTGCCAATGTCATTTGATGTACTTATGCCTCTTGCAAAGAATAAGAAGGTGTGTGCCATAATGTAATAGACATTTATAGTTTTTAGAGATATTGTTGCTTTAGTGTGCATGCTAATCACACGAGGGGAAGTCAGGGAAGGGAATGAATTGTTCCTTTTCCAGTTGAGTAAACAGTTACAAGAGAATACAAGGTTCTGGCACAGATTGCAGGAGAAATGCACCCATATCTCTGTATCCACAGTCCTAGCTATGCAGACAGTCTTTCCTGGTAGGGTGAATGTAGCATGCGGTGCGCCTGTGATTAGCCAGGTAGTAAAGCCAGCTGACCCGAGATGCTGGCGCGGCGTCCATGCACCTGCTTCTTTGTATTCACTACCAGATCATGCAGAACAAATGAAATCAAATAACTCCCGCCAACGAGAAGTTTAAGTACAGAAAACATGGGAATCTGGCAGGAAAACAGCAGGTACTGGAAGAAGATGATTTAGTCTACAGCAGGCAATCAAGGGATGTGCAGCACAAGGACAGAAAGGTGGGAACTCAGCCGCTTAAAGTTTCAGTGGAATGTCGTATCTGGGCTGAATTTTTGCAAATGTAGAAATGGTTCTTTACCTAGAACTCAGTCCTACTCCCACTATGTCATTTCATGAACAACACGGATGTAATGTTATATGGAAAATAAGTTCGTAGTAGCATCCCAAGAGACTGTTATGAGAACATGAATCTATTTATAAAATGCTAGATAATTTATTTTTTAATATTCTCATTTCTACTTTGTTTTTGTAGCATCGCTTTCAAGCAGGTTGCACAACATGATCTGAATAGGTGGTTGTGATTGAGTTAAATTACGCTGGGACTTCTTCAATAATACGAAAAATAAAAAAATGCACAAAATTATAAAGCAGTGGTTGAAAATTCAAATAAAACATTTCCTAGGACTCCCTCACTCCTGGGATTTGTTAAGCCTTGCTCTACAGCTCTCCTCTCTAATGAGCCTAGAACACTTAAAGGCACACGGTACTGCATCTACAAATAAAGCTCATATGTTCCTTTCATGTGCATAGACTATTAAAAACAGTTAAATGCTAAGAAAAAAAAAAAAAGATTAATTTTACCTTAAAGCAGTCCGTTTTCCCCTCAAGCGGAACTGTGTATCTCCTCCTACCTGTGTCTATGAGGGGCGTGGCCAGCTCTGGCTGAGCTCTGGACTATTAGAACTTGGAAGCAGGCTGGGCCGAGGTAACTGGCCCTATCCCATGATATTACTTCTGTGCAGACTAAGAGGGCAGAGATAACGGCTCTATTGTAACCTATTTGCAGCTGCCCCATAGATCCCACCAAGTGACAATACATAAGCCATTATAGCCACGCTCTCAGACTGACACAGAAGCTAGATCTTTTTAAGTCAGTAAACTGGATCTGCCCAAACCCCTGATAAACACAGATAGGAGGAATTACACAGTTCTGCTTGAGGAGAAAGCACAACATATTAAAAGCAAAATGTTAACTTTTATTTATCTTAAACTGTATATGGCTTATAATAGCAAATGTATAGCAAATAAACATGCTTTACTTGTAAATGCACTACAGTAATCCTTTAAGTGGCAACTGTAGTGCACAAAATTCTAGCATGCATTTAAAAGATCATCACTACATTTTTTTTGTATACGAAATAATTAATCTACAGTGCAGAAAAACTACATTAAAGAGAGACACAGGTTTTCTCTACCTCTGTTCTGATATGAAAGTTAAAAAAAGCAGCAGTAAGACTTATGGATGATTGAACAGGCTTTGGTAATGTACAAAATATGTTCTTTTTAAAAGTTTAACAAAGTTTCAGACTGCCGTGGCCCGTAGATTGACACTTTAGGTTCCTTCAATGTCTTAGTTAAAAAGGTATATATAAGTTTCCTGGGTTTCAAATGTTTGGTAAGAAACAAGCAGCGACTATCAGAAAAGTATGTGTTATATAGATAACTTTGTAAGTAAACTGAACTTATGGACAGGGAAGTAAAATCCAGCTTTGCAAACCCACAGGGAGCTTACATAACCAAGTACACACAGGAAAGCAGCCAGGTACAGAGATTGACCTTTCAAAGGAAGTACTTGCTGCAGGATGGAATCACATGGTTGGGTGGGGTCTGGGCTCACAGCTGAATCAGAGCACAAAGATACAGCAAGATACAGACTACATATCCCATGCTGCTTTGCAACACAGGAACCCCAGAGTATGATGCAAACGTATCAGCTGACCTCTGCTTTCTCCTGATTGGCCAAAACAAATTATGAGTTTTACGCTAATCTTAGCAGATATTTTCCGGTGTGTCAACTAACAAAAGCTGCAGCTTGCAAATTGAAAAGATTTAGCAATCAGGTCTTTACTGCTCTCTTCACCTCCCTGGTCCTGCTAGTACAACACTACTACCAAGGAGCGCATAACACAACATAGGTGATACTACACAATTCACAATCCAAATCAATCCAGGATACGGAACCACAAAACATACACATCTCGACTGACAGAACAATTTTAACTTGAGTTAAAGCATTAGGTATTATAATAACTATGTGTAATTAAATATAATTGCGGCTCAGAGCTGGTACAAGAAAGATCAAGGACATTATAAAGAGATTTACATCTGACAATAAACACATATTTCAAAAAATGTTTAAATGAGCATCTGAATAGGTGATCTGTTCTATAGACACCATTTGTATGAAGTAATCTAAAACCGTGGTAATCTACAGGTAACCCCAAGACTGGTGCCATCCCTGAGACCTTTCCATTAGTCCTCAGAGACAAAAAGGGATGAGGAGAGGCCAACACTTTAGACATACAACTACCATTAGTCACAGTTATAAATAGATTATTGCAGAAATTATCTGCAGTTATTTAAAGCACTGCAAAAAATTAAGTGTGTCACCCTTTTGAAAAATATTCTAAGCACTGGAAGGAAACCATCCGATGCCTGGATCAAAAAGGTTGAAAGCCACTGATTTAGACAATGGTGCTATTTAAGCCTATTATATAAATCACTGCCGTTAGTGAAAATGTATATGCTCTCAAAATTATTATATAAAATCACAACTATTACAGCTTATTAGCCAATTAAGAACTGAGCTTGCATCATCTAAGAGCATCTTGTTAAGGCATTTTGGATAACAAAGTTTACGGTCTATTTTTATTTAGAACATTTTACATCACAATATCTAATATTAAATAAATAGATAGATACCTACCCCTGGATTGATATTAGCAGGAAAAGTATAAATAGGATTATACATTGAAATCCGTTTATTCAGTATTGAAACTTGTATGAAAAAAAAAAAAAACAAGGCCTAATTTGAAGTAGTACAAGGACTCCAGACTGTATAATAGCTATTTAAAATGTCTTTTATATTCTGCAATCTAAAAACGCTATGGCTGTGAACTAGCACAGTGCTTTTAAAATCAAACGAAAAGCCTATTTATGAAAATGTCACTGCACTCTATCGTGTGTCTTTGTCATGTTAATGAGCTGACATGACGCGTGGGCGTGTGCCTTCTTTGCATTTTGACACAGGAACATACTAACAAAGAAATACTCCAAAAAAATCAATTTCTATTATATACAAGTAAAATGTCACAATCTGCCTAAGCTTCTAAAATGTGTACAATTTGGCACAATAATAACGGCAAAGGATCACACCCTGCCAGTAACATTGTAATATTGTGTTACCTTATTGCAGTCACACAACATTTGTTAATTATATACTTTTAATCATAATTGAATAATTATCTTTGACTTCACAGTGCATGATGCGATTTTATAGAAAATTAAATGTATTCATTTGTAGAACAAGCTGTGCAATAAAAACATTATCATGAGATAAACCAGTGGCTGTAATCTGGGTGGCTCCTAAATTTGATATCAGAGTAGCCACCTATACCTTAGAAGGTATATAAAATCCATATGCCTAAAAGGAGACATGTTTGAAATGATATTGAATTAAAGAGGGAAGCCTTTGTGGGCACATTTGCATGGCCCTGCCCAGGTTCCCAGAATGCAGAGCAATAACTGTATTTCTTGGAATTCTGAGCAGTAAATTAGTCTTTTAGCTTATTTAAGACATTCAAATATGAACACAAATGTACTATTTTTTTAATAGATATAGAGATAGATAGATAGATAGATAGATAGTGTCTTGTAGTATATAGTGATACCTTTTTTTATTGGACAAACATAATAGTGACAAGCTTTCAAGAGAGATGAGCCACTCTTTATCAAGTCAGAAGCAATGCCACTTATGGAATGTAGCAAAAAAGCAAAATAACTGGTCAGAGTTAAGTAGGACACAGACAAGCATCATCTAGATCACTGGACACTTACGGCTACCTTACTCTCCATATATTTTTATATGAATCTGTCAGCCACTGAACGAAATTTATTTTCAGATAATGAGCATTTTCTCTCAGGAGGATGGGACCTTCTCCTCTTGTACCAATGTGTATATAGAAGAAGTGAAAGCTTAGGAGCCAGGCTCCCTTGCTTTCCGGAGCTGTCCAGCCCAGTTTGGACAGAATACACATGGAGTTTTAAGGATCATGGCCACCTAGTCTGCAGGTCATAAAACAGATATGCTTGTGGGCTAGGAAGGTATACACTGCAGCCCACGGTTAGCGCTCTCCTCATGCACATTATGCAGAGCTTGGACAAAGAATGACATTACAAGATCCATGGCTCCCTCTGCCACCTCCACCCTGGAGAATGCTTAATTGGAGCGATCAATGCAGAAGCGTTAGCTGCAGTTGGTGGGCGCGTGCTCCTGCATATCACAATGTGTTTGCTTTCTATTGACCACTTCCTTGCTCAAGGGCTGTGATCATGATTGCTGGAAGCAACCTGTCAAGCCTGATCTCATATCACTTGCACATATAGGTGTGGCAATAAAAGCTACATACCCAATATGAAAAGTCATGGATGATTTTAGTTTTACAAAATGCTAAATGACCACCATTTTCCAAGCAAACTATGTATGTGAAACTAATATAAGTAGCCGCTGCAGCTATTAACATAAAATATTTTAAAGAAAAGTATTGTTTTTTAAGATATTTATTTATACGTCTACTTTTTTTTCATCCATTAACTTTTTATTAGACCATAATTAAATTATGTCTATATTGAGATAACTCTTGTTATCTCGCGGATATAGCGTTAACAAATGTATCCGTCTTACAACATACATTTTCCGTTTTCTGTATAAACTTTCTGAACCTTTCCAAATGTTAAGTCAGAAGAGTGCTCGCATTATCAACAATAAAGATTTTACATACATGGTAATATCGTGGTCTTTATTTGAGCAGAGAACCTATTTCATCAACAATTATAACTAAAACAACTCCCACCAATGCTATGCTGGTCGCTTCCTGTATTTATATTTAACCTGCCTGTCCACAGTAAATCCACAGCCATGGCCAGTCCCAGTGTCGGCCTCCATGCCTCCCCCTTCTCTTCACCACTTGATCTGAGTTATTCGGGTATATGTTTAGCCTATCTTTGTAAGCCCTCCCTATATTCTATCCCCGGCTCCCAGACCTCCAGATACCTGGGTATTAAGTCTTCCATGGAATGGGTCATTTGTTCATTAATAGCTATGTATTCAATCTTATTTATGACCTTTTGAAAGTCTAGTTCTTTTTGTTTCCACTTTCTGGCAATGTGATTTTTTGCAGCTAGACACAAATTGCTAGTTTGTTTAGAGAGTATGGGATTGCATCTATCGGGATTCTTAATAAGAAGGGCTCAAGTTCTGCTTTGATTTGGGTATCAAACCAAGTCGTTGCTAATTGAGATTGTGTTCTCCAGATTACCTTAACTTTGGGGAACTCCCACAAAATGTGAAAGAATGAGCCTCTCAAGCTGCACCCACTAAAACAATTGGGACTGGCTGTATGTTTCTATGTAGCGATTCTCTCTGGGATTAAGCAAGTTTGACGTAGCAGTTTAAATCTCGGTTTCCAATAAACTCTGATTGAAGGATCCTCTTTAGATATTTATACAGGCTATATCCCATTTCTCCTAATTCTTAATATATTTATCTTTCTCTGAGCTTTCCTGGGAGTAGTAAATGTCATAGATACCACTAATTATACCTTTCGCCGTCAGAAATTTGAGACAAATTTGAGTTAGCCACGTCTTTCTAGGAATGTCCTGATTATGGAGTCTACAAAGTGCTTAAATCTACAAAGGTTGAAGTGTTCCTGCATTGGAAGGTTGAGTTTATCACTGATGGTTTTAATGCTCATAGGTTTGTTGTCCTCCATCCAGGCTCCTAGTCTATCTAAACCCATTGTCCTCCACCAATGTAATGATTCCCTACTAATGCCTTTGGGAGCTAGTGGATGTATAAGGACCGGGGTCAGATATGAAGGGTTTGAGAATAGATTTATGTTTCCTCGTCCACCTCCAGCATATGTTTAATGATAGGGTGTCTATTTTTCAGGATTTGCTCTGGAATTGTATCTAACCAAATCAGGGTTTCCCAGGAATGGGGCTATAAATTAGGATCTTCTATAAACACCCAGGCCCGGTTGATGAACGGGTGAGTGGATGATGGGGTTAAAACGATAACTGGGCCGCTCTATAGTATTTCCTTAGATCAGGACACGAGAGCCCCCCTTTTGACTTATGTTTGTGCATAACTATTTTGTTAATTCTAACCGGTTAATGTAGCCTTTCTTTAGAAGCCTTTAATTTCCATCTGATTTATAGGGATTGGAAGAGACCTAAAGAGATATAATAGTTTCGGCAGAACACTCATTTGGAAAGCATTTATCCTTCCCAACCAAGATATCGGGTATTTTGACCAAGTCACCAAGTCTGCACTCAATGATTTTAAGAGTGGGTGATATCTTATATAAAGAAAACTATCAATTTGAGGTGATTTTAAGTCCTAAATATTGAATAAATTTCCCCACCCATTGGAATTGATATTGTGCTTGGAAAAAGCTCTTATGTGGGAAGGGATAGCAATAGCTAAAGCTTTGGTTTTGTCCTCATTTATCCCAAGTCTTGAAATATAACCAAATTCCTTAATGATCTTCATTAATTTCTCCAAGGAGTTGGCTGAGTCTGTCCGCGAGCAAAAAATATCATCCGCATATAGGTCTACTTTTAATCTCCAATAACTAGGATCTTCAATGTGTCACTTTAAAATGAAATGGTCTATTTTTCCTAACCTCAATGAGGTGATCTACTGTCAATAGTGAAATTCTTGGCATGAAAAGTGGACTTTTAAAACCATATTATGAAAACTGAACTTGTAAAACCAAATTACATCACAATCTGATTGTGAAACACTGAAGTACTGTTGTGGATGAAGGTAACACAACACTGTAGGACTATCTGTGCACCAGCATCCATATTTAGAACAGCAAGCTCGGGCAAGTCATTTAGAAGCATCATTCTGTCTCTTTGCCAGTCAATATTGTCCCACAGTCGATCTTTGTCAATATAGACTATGCATGATTTGGTGATAAGTGTAGCCTTTAAAGTTATTTTGCATGCAAGTAGATAAAGGTAAAAATCCTTTGAAGGAGAATAAATATTTCCAGAGCCACTAATTATGTAGATGTCATTGGATAAAATCCCCTAGTGTATGAGACAGAGATCATGAGTTGGAAAATTATAGCACACAGGAAGAAGATGCCTGGAATGAACAGAATTATTGTTGGACAGATATTAGTCAGCAGCTTGGAAAAATGACAGCTAATGTCTGTAGAAAATCACCAGAAGATTAACTGTTTATTTTCTTGCTACACAGATTCGGTACATAGAAAAAAAAAATTAAAAAAAATGAACAATTACATATTAGTCTGTCTTTTGATGCTTAATGAAGCATATCTGGTACTTGTTACAAAACAATTATGGTCTGAATGTCCTACGATATAAAATCAACAGTCCGTGGAATTTAATAGCAGAGAATGGACTGGTGCATTGCTTAGAAGGATAAATGTTTAAAGCATAATTAGGTAGGGTAAAAGTCATAAAAATAGAGATTTAATTAGAAGCAAAAAAAGAAACATTGATGCCACTGCTATCACCTGCAGGAGCACACAGACACAAGCTCTAACATATGAACCACAGCAAAGGGTGCATTTACTGTTGCTGCTGAGCATGTGCAGTAGAAGGATATCAAGAGCCTTATTTAAGAAATCTACCTCTACTCCTTCACTAATAAAGAGAAATACAGCCCTCAGACTTCAATCTGTTGGTAAATGTTGAAACCAGATGAGATGGCACTTCCACATGCCGTCAGTCTTCAAAATTCGGATTTTCTGTAATACTGTTAAGTTTGTTACATACTTAAACAGGTGCTGTTTTTCTTGAACCCAAATGACCCTTTAATAAAGCTGGTGTGTTACTTTTTACAAAATAATTAAATTCGGAATATCCTATGAATATATATTCAATTGTATAAGGACTTTAATAGCAGGGAATAAGCAAGTGAAACCACAATGGAGCACAGCTGATGTACCGATGCCTCTTAAAGACAGATTAAAGAGACAATAAAGGAGAACATGGATTTTCTACAGATGCTGTCAGTCAGAGCATATGCAGTTAAATCAAGGAATGGAGGACACCTTAGACACAAACAACTGGAGGCGAAGGTACTAAAAAGATATACTGACCATTTAACCAATAAAGGATGTGATAAGGGTAAAAAGGTAAATGGCTATCTCCTGTGTCAGGTTATACAGCTCTCCTATCAGGCATGGAGCTGGAAGCCACGGCTTTAGACAGACAGAGCTCTGGTGAGCAAAATAATCCCAACAATTTGTTGCTCATTTTCCACCCCCCTCAAATTGATTTTCCCTGAAAATGTATTCAGCCTGGAACAGCTGCGCCAGAGTATGAAATACAAATCAATGCTAAGTAGATACAGGTCTGAGACCTAGAAATAGCAACTTGGGGTTCTGAGCAAAGCCCAATTCTACAGGACCCAGACAGCCAACACACAAGTATCAGCAAGACTGGCATCATCAGTGGGGTGCCCCCCTGCTAGAACTGGCATATATGGATCAGGTGTAACAGCAAAGGCCCTAGCTATTCCAGAAGTAAATTAATATACACACACACAGATTAACATGACTGCAAATTACACAGTAACTCCCTCTCTAACTCTTTATCTATGGTCATTAATAAAAACTCTCAGACATGGAAGAGAAGCAGAAATGACAGAACTATCTTAGTAACTATTATCATTTATCCATCTGGCCATGCCAGTATCACCTGTTAAATGCCCCCAATGATCATATATTTAGCAACTTTATCACTACAACAGTGGGAGTTAAGTAATTGCCCTAGATAAGGAAATCTAGAAAGAGCTTGTATAAATAATTTATGCTTAAAAAGGGGCCGTCACTCGAAAATCGAGATGTTAATATATCCTTAAAAAGGAGAGTGAAAAACTAGCTGTACATTGCGATAGCCACTTTTGAAATGAATTATTCACCAGATATTCAGTATGTGCTTATATGTGCCACCTAGTTAACATATCAAATCTGCTAACTGGTATTTAGATCACAGTCTGCTTGTTTGTCTTATGGCTTCAAAATAATACCCCCAATGTTATCATGTAGTTAGATACCACCACCCCCAATTAGGAAGCACTCAGCCGCAAGTTAGAATATGGAGCACAGAAGAGCTGCACAAAGAATGATGAATATCTCTAATGATTAACTGTAACAAAAACACGGCTAGTACAGTGTATGGGTAGATTGTACAGATTTATATATAGTATTTAACACTCTTCCTTCCACCAGTTAATCCATTTCACATGTCTTCCCACTCTTCCCTATTTGTTATGTTGCCCACTTCTATGTTCTCTCTTCTACCCTTTTACTTGAATCATTACTTTATCATGTCTCACCTGCCTACTCCAATCACCCCTGGATTGCTCCCCTATGTTAATTCTGAACACTTGTGTTTGGCGAAACGGCCGTAAGGAGTTTTATAATATTACCAGATTAAGGTTTTATTTACTCAAACTCACATCTAACCGTATTTTTGTAGGACTGGTTATCAATATGTCAATTTCTAAACCAGATACTCAGGTCATTACTTCCTTTAGCTTATGCATTTTGTTATAACACTAGCTTATATGCGATTGTACTCCTTACTAGTACATCCATTATTAAAGGGTTATTAACAAGCTTTTGTGGATTATCTTTGTCAAGCCTTCATCATAGCCCATATTTGCAAATAGCAATTCAGGTTTGATATTGTTCCTTGTGGTGGTCCTAATTTATTTGTTTTTGTTTCTTTTTGTTTCTGTTGCATTGTTAATATCTGATCTATAATGACGTTTAAAAAGTTTTAACTTTACTAATTCTGAACACTGGCCTAGGGTGAGTCTTGCCCAAGGATCAGTAAAATAATGGCAGATAATGTCATCTGTGATTAACCCTTCCACGAGAAGAGGAGCCATCAATGCATTGGTGAGTAATGGTCTGCTGGCTCTTCTGCCACAAAGTTAAAATGCAAGAGCAGAGCAGTGTGTGAGGAGAGTCTCAATCACTGGATTAGCAGAATGTACTGCAATATAGGACTGAGACACTAATGCAAGGAGGTGGGTGTGAAGCAGTTAAAGACCAAGAACTTCGCCCTAGATCTGACAGAGAGAATGAAACCTAACTTTTTTTTTTTAAATACTCCTTGCTTTCCTGCACTGAAACACAGGTTTTGAATTTCATTATCAGTGGGGACTAGCAAGATTTGGGGTGTCTTATCTCTACACCTTCCCAACCAGGAAGAACTCCTTTGGGGTCATAAGACATTGGAAAATTACCCTACTAAGATTTTTATTTTATTTTTTAAATGGTGAATTCTAAGTTTTTTAATCTTTTTAGATGTTTTTAACTAAACCATTGTTAAACAAAAAATAATCTTTATTATCTTCTTTATTTCCCCATATTATAATTGGTTAATTATTTAGTGTTATGCACTTTGGGAAATGAATTGCCTAAAATATTCAATCAAAAGCTCTTTAAACTCTATTGAAACTAACCAGAAGCACACAGAGCTTTAAGAGCATGTGCAAATTTCAGTGGCAGTCATCTATAATACTGATGACTGTTCAAGAAGAGCAAGCCCCCATATAATTTGAATAATCTTTATACTGCTTTAAGAGCATCATTTGAAAAAAGAAAAACAAACACACAATGGTAGAATATCAAATAGAGCATAAGAAGGGAAGAGAAACATTTGCCACTCCAGGTTCTTTAAATTGCTTCTTGTCTACTGGAGATTTACATCACTGAGGAAGCTGCAGATTACATCGGCGAAACAAATTTGACATTTTGTAAGATTTTATTTTACCAAGATTGATTTAGACAATCTGGTTTTGATATAGTTTACACAAAAAGGTGAGACTCCACTGACATATTTATGTTGTTTGTTCTCTGTTCCTGGTAACCTTCACTAGAGATTGTGCGCTATCACCTCCTTCTCTTCTTGTGCTCTATTTACATATCTTCAAGACACCAGTGTGAACAGTGTCCACAGGAGTAGCTGCATATCATGAGCTAAAGCGTTCCCATTAAGATCAAGCAGGACATCATTTGGTCCTGAAATATAATATTTCACCACTTCAAAACAAAATTGTTAACCATTCAGAGTATATGTCAAAAGCAAGATAGATTCTCCTAAGTGCTAAGGACCCAAGAAACTCATTGGGACCCAAGAAACCCCAACACCATCATCTAAATGATCAATTACCTTTCAGGCTCCACTGTCTAATTTAAAAATTAAAAAAAAAAAAAAAAAATCAGTTACAATTATATTTACTTCCAGTTATCTGGTGTTTGCAATAACTGGGAGCTTTTCTATGTCATCATCATCTTAACTTGCTGCAGGAACTACGGACTTCTGGTACTGTGTGTAACACAATAACCTGATCAGCAGGGCTGTAGATGGGGCAGTCGGAGGCTCCAAAGTCCACAAGCTGTAGGTGAGCAGCTACAGGTCAGGGCCTGAGTCAGCAGATTACTCGCCTTGTGGATTATTTTCATGGGAACACATTCTGTCGCACTGTATGATGACAGTCGTAAAAAGAAATATGTCAACAGGACACTAGCTGCATATCCTGAATTCCAATCAGCTTGCAAAATGTTCACTTGTACACAAGTATCTACAATGAAGTGTTTGCATTACTACCTATTGAAAGTGACACACCTGAAGCTGCAAATATTTCATCATTTAAAATTATAGGTAATAAGTAATTTATCAATTTAATGACATATAAAAAATAAAAAACACATTCACCTACCTAACTAAATGTAAGTATACAATTTTTAGTTATCAGTCAGACAGGAAGAGTTTGCTGTGCACATGAATTACACCAACTCAGCATTCCATGTGATAATCAGGAATTACTGATAATGATCTCTCATTAACAAGATATACAACTGTTGGTGGATCAGAAAGGCTGAATATTGAAATAAAGTTAGAGCTTACTGTAGGAAAAAAAAAAAAAATCATTTTTTAACATGACATGATAAAGCACTTGTTATCACCTATCTCCACAGAAATAATATTGTAATAACAGTATTCCTGTCATACTAAACCCCGTCACCAGAGTGTTATTGAGCGTTTACAGCCCCATATCAAACAAAACTGAAGGACAACATTGGGTTGTGATTGTGAGCTGGTTATGATTAGTGTCTATTGTCCCAACAACAAGCTTATCATTGGCTGCAAACAGTCCATGACTAACCCAGCTTCTGTACAGCAATATTACATACACAGAGATAAGGAAAGTCCACAAGCGCTTTGGCTCCTATTATATATATCCCAATCACTCAGGCACTTGTTGGATGGGACGCAGAATCATTTCCAATAGCATTTAACATTTTGCCTTCAATTTGCCACAGTTTTAAGAGGATACTACTTGTAAAGACTAAGTAAAGCTTGTAATTTAGTTCTAGGGAACAAAGTTGAATCCTCCGCATTAATGTTTCTCTAGGAGTAACTTTACAGATATGAAAGATACCAAGAAGGAAAAAAAAAAGAATTCATAAAAAAAATATATAAGATGGCATATGCTATTCAGATTTTATACATACAGGAGGTTCTCGGGTTAGAGATGACCAGGACTAAAGATCGGGCTCCCAAGGCATTTTGCAAGAGATTGTTATGTGCTCACATTAGTTTCTGTAACTTAATACAGAACAGGGCTAATATTATTATAGTTATTAAACCATTACACTGTATAATTATTACCACATATGAGCTATTATAGTATTATCATTCTTCATCCGGGATCAGAGTTACATACAAATCCGACCTAAAGACGTTCCCAAGAACATACCTCGCCAGTAACCTGGGGACCGCCTTTACTTTTTGTTTCATTCTCAAGGAGTTAACAAACGGCGTTACAGCAGCCCTTTAAAGGCTTTATTTATGTGGTTAGCTTGCCAGTTATGTAGCCTAGTTCTACTTATTGTGAATATAGCATGATACTTTGCTGCAGAGACTGATCCCCAGACATTGCAACAAAGTTGTACCTGCCTCTGATTGGCCACAAAAAAATACGAATTTTATGCTTATTTTGTTAGGGTTTTCAGGTGCATTCCTTCTCAAAATCAACTGCCTGAAAACTGAAGAAATCTGCAAACTCTAGGGTAAGTTTATCAATGATTAGTTTGGGATTTATTTAATGCAAATACATTTAATACACTGCTGATTCTCAGATACATTCATAATTCATGACACGTTCATATACTTTTAATTAGTGGCTCATTCAATTTTGATTTACTTACACGGGGTTATGGCCTGGACGGACCTTGGCGAACCAACATTGGACAAGCTAGGGTTAGACATACAGCAGTGCATCGAGGTCGATTCCATAAATCATATTACATTTTAGTAACCTGTCAACCAGCTTAAAAAACAAGTCATAAAGTTTTATAGATACATTAATAATGACAAGAACATTAGTAAATAATGAAAACCCCATGACTTCAGGTGAAGTGGAATTTAAACGTCTGTAAACAATCTTTTGGAAAATATGCTGAAGGCAGCAGCACTGTGGGTTAATTGTGCGAAAAAAATGACTGGATATCAGTTCCAGTATGTATGACCTTGAGTAACTCACTGTACTCCTTGCCAAAAATCTAAGTTTTTAGGGAATAAACTTCAAGTGGTATTTTTTGTCTATTCTAAGAAATACACAGACAAACAAAATTAGGATTTATGCAAGGATTAATGGTAAGAAGCATCTCTGGAGATCAGAAAGAAAAAACAAGATCACAATATTGTATATGAAACAAGCAGCCAGTATCCCAGAATGCCTTTCACATTAGGATGTTGCAAAGAAAGGATAAAGAGTGGCGCTAATTCCCTGGTACAGTTTGATATGCCATAATCCGCCAGTCTATCAATAAACTGACACTTGTATGCAAAGGATAAATTGTATACACTGGGACCAGACAACGTCAAACAGGGTCACTTTCCCATCTGCGTGACCCCCACTGACTTATGGAAGAGAGTAAATAATAGAGATTAAAAATTAGCCCCCTGCTCCTAGCACAAGAAACACAAGTTGCTATGAGTGAACATGTCCCTCACAGCTGGCACGAGGAGATAAAACTCCAGCAAAGAAGTAGACACTTTTGAAGATCAGAGTGGGGAAAAAGGCTTTGGAAAGAATCGGCTGCGGCGAGAGATAACGGCGATGTCGGCTCTCGGGAGGTGGGTAATCATGAGGAGGGGTGTGAAGGAATCTGAGAAGCACGAGAATCACGTGCTGGGAAAATGCAGCAAAAGAGCAACTTCTGCAAAGTGAGATCAAAGTCTGCCAGTGTGGAGCAACCACAAGAGGGGGGAGCGGGGGGTCATACGGGAAAGCCGTGCAAGTGTCAAACAAATCACACGAACAGAAAGGAGCCAACAGGCCTAACTAAGGTCCTGGAGGGCCAGACACACAGGCCTGGATTTCAGGATTTTCTTTCTGTGCACAGAGGAGTCAATCATGATGACTGAAATATGGATAGTCTCATCTGTACACAGCAGGGATATCATCAAATATTGGCCTGTGAGTGGTTCTCCTACCCCTGGCCTACCTAGTCTGCCCATTAGAAATACCAGGCAATTCTACCCTGAACAGGAGAGACAGCAAACTCCCGACGCGTTTTGGCCTTTATGGGCCTCGTCAGTGAGGTACAGCTGAACTCCTTAAGGCACAGTGAGCAAGGGGTCCAAGTCTGGAGTCCCCTATTACCCTTAGGGAGACTAAACCCGAAAAGGTAATTTGCATAAACAAAACCAAAAATTAAGTTAGAGGCACTCAGAGAAAAAAAAAAAAAAGGCACAGAAATTTACGAAATCTTTTACTTGCTTATGAAGAACATATCTAACAATACTATCAGCTATGTTTTCTTAAATCTTATAGTCTGATCGTGTCAACTGTCTGTACCTGGAGGAAAAAGATGCTCTTACTGCTGCTTACTTTTCTATTGAATTCTACTGTCAAGTGGCTATTTAAAGCAGGAGACTTTCAACAGAAATGAACAGAGATCTTACCTGAATCCACATTTCCTCCCAAGTTTCTAGTTATATATAGAACATTTCTGCTATAATTTTATCAAAATTTACTGCAGCAGTGACTCATTTTTAGCTTTGAAAAAAGCATTGTGTACACTGGCAAGTTAAATTATTTTAAAGACCATTTAATAAAATACTTCAGTGGTGCTTAATTAACCCTCTATGTAACCATATGCACATCCCAGACTTCCGGTGTATTTGATTGTATGACTGTCACAAAGAGGTTACTCCCCTGTATGAACTTGATGTGTTAAAGCCGTGTAATATAATAATATAATATTATAGATATACCAAAACAGCAGGAAGGATCACAGATGTTTAGTGACACATGGGAGCAGGCTGCAAAAACTAAGGATTCAGAGAGATGACTAGATGAGCAGGGAAAAGCCATGTATTCAGATAACATCTCTAATCAGTTCTATTGAACAGCTCAGGACATCAGGATTGAATAGACAATAAGCCACGGGGGCATAACCCTCCACCTTAGTCTACCTGTAGCCTATCTAGTATCAAACATTGTACAGAATTCCTTGCCTCAGATCTCTCCATTTGAGAAGTCAGACGAATCCTTAAAAGGTATATATAAGTTTACCTGTGTGTATCTGTATCTAACCTAACACAGGCTGCTTATATCAGATACACATTATATAAACACACAGATTTATTTTATTTTATTTAAAAATAAAACACATTTTCCACACCCCCAGAGTTGCTTAAATAAATAAGCACAGTGTATATACCAATAGAATCACTGCTTTTGAGTATGGATTATAACCCTTCAAGCCAACAGCAGCACAATGCAGAGATCTACAGAGCAATGTCTGAGCTCCTCCTGCTTCCTTGTGCAATGGACTATACATTCCATGATGCCTTGCTGCACAAACTGCCATCACAGATTGAAACAATGTATTAGCTCATTTTAGCAGGGATTTCCAAGGGTGTTAACTGTGGAATTCAACTGCCAGCAAACTCAAGAGAGTTAGCAAACTTTAGGGTAAGTAATAATGTGTGTTTTGGTATTTTTGCCATTCAAAAAATATTTTCATACACTGCCGATTCTCCTCCATCACAGGCATCACAATCCAGGAAACTTACATATGCCTTTAAGACCCTTATATACAAAGTTAGTCGGTTGCGGTGTCCGTGTAAGCTGAAACATTTTTTGGGGATGTGGAGTAATTATTTATTACAATATATTTTTCACCTATGAATGCACGGAATATATAATAATTGTAAGCAAATTTACTGTATTTAAGGTATTATTCAAATATTAGTGTGCAATATTTTGCATGCTTTGTTTGCATTTGGATTTATAGAAGTACTTGTCTAATCTGTAAGAAAATAGTGTAAGCATGTGCAGCAAGCATGGCTTTACACACACACACACACACACACACACACACACAATAGCAAACTTTGACGTTCTTTACTCTAAAAATTACATCTGCTTCTCAAAAGGAAACTGGTTGGATCTTTCCTGTTGGGTGGCCGCTAGCAGTGCCGTCGAGCAGGAGCTAGATAGCACGGCAGAAACTTTATTATTGAATTTCATCTGAAATTCACCTGAATTTCATAGGGTTAGGCTAGGGGGGTCAAGGTATGGGGGTCAGGGTCAGGTTAAGGGTAAGAGTTTAAGATTATAAATGGTGTAAAATTTCGACCGTGCTATCTAGCAGCCCCTCGTCTCACTGCTACCGACACTGCTCTCAGTCACCCAACAGGAAAGATCCAACAGGTCATTAAACAGCAACAACAAAAAGTGCATTACAAATACAAATTACTTTTACCCAAGGCTACTTCAGGGCTGTGGTGTTTTACATTATCTATGAATATTAAAGTAGATATTAGTGATTGTACATAATATCACAAATTGTTTAGCAGCTCCCCCTCCCGCCGATGGCGCTCAGCCTTGGAATGTATCCGTTACACATTCAGCCTACACTACCATAGTTTCTGCGTTGAAATGTAACCCTGTGTGCCAAAAAATAGCTTCATCAGGACATTGTTTTTCCATTTTACAGAATGTTGCCACTGATTTGTTATTATGAGACATTGCACACTCTGTACTTTGTATACTGTCTTCATTAGCTGCAGAGGGGAAATCCAGCTAGAAAATATTTGAGAGATTTTAGGAAGAAAAAAAAACAGAACTTTTAAACACTGCTTAATAAAATAAAGTGCACAAAGGTAATGAAATAAACAGGTATATTATATTCCTAATGAAATCCAGAAACCTTCCACGTCCCTTTAAGTATTGAAAATGGGCGGTGTCTTTTACATAAATTAAATAACTGTCACAGCATGTTCGGGTATATCAGATATGGCATTTTGTTTCGGATTCTCTTATTTACATAAAAAGGTGAAGAAAAAGCATTAATAAATGCATGTTATGGCATCATTTAGATGTCCTTTAAGACAAAATTATGAGAGTATAGTGTGTGTACACACACCGTGCTTGCCGAGTGCCAAATCAATGAGTTAAGCATACCAGACACATGGAGCAGACCAATTGTATGCATTACGCACGGTCACGGTGTGAGTTTGCACATGGTCAGTGTGTATATACACATCCGGAGCAGACCAATTGTATGCATTACGCACGGTCACTGTGTGAGTTTGCACATGGTCAGTGTGTGTACATTCGGAGCAGACCAATTGTATGCATTACACACGGTCACTGTGTGAGTTTGCACATGGTCAGTGTGTATATACACATTCGGAGCAGACCAATTGTATGCATTACGCACGGTCACTGTGCGAGTTTGCACATGGTCAGTGTGTATATACACATCCGGAGCAGACCAATTGTATGCATTACGCACGGTCACGGTGTGAGTTTGCACATGGTCAGTGTGTATATACACATTCGGAGCAGGCCAATTGTATGCATTACGCACGGTCACTGTGCGAGTTTGCACATGGTCAGTGTGTATATACACATTCGGAGCAGACCAATTGTATGCATTACGCACGGTCACTGTGCGAGTTTGCACATGGTCAGTGTGTATATACACATTCGGAGCAGGCCAATTGTATGCATTACGCACGGTCACTGTATGAGTTTGCACATGGTCAGTGTGTATATACACATTCGGAGCAGGCCAATTGAATGCATTACGCACGGTCACTGTATGAGTTTGCACATGGTCAGTGTGTATATACACATCCGGAGCAGACCAATTGTATGCATTACGCACGGTCACTGTATGAGTTTGCACATGGTCAGTGTGTATATACACATCCGGAGCAGACCAATTGTATGCATTACGCACGGTCACTGTGTGAGTTTGCACATGGTCAGTGTGTATATACACATTCGGAGCAGGCCAATTGTATGCATTACGCACGGTCACTGTGTGAGTTTGCACATGGTCAGTGTGTATATACACATTCGGAGCAGGCCAATTGTATGCATTACGCACGGTCACTGTATGAGTTTGCACATGGTCAGTGTGTATATACACATTCGGAGCAGGCCAATTTTATGCATTACGCACGGTCACTGTGCGAGTTTGCACATGGTCAGTGTGTATATACACATTCGGAGCAGGCCAATTGTATGCATTACGCACGGTCACTGTATGAGTTTGCACATGGTCAGTGTGTATATACACATTCGGAGCAGGCCAATTGAATGCATTACGCACGGTCACTGTATGAGTTTGCACATGGTCAGTGTGTATATACACATCCGGAGCAGACCAATTGTATGCATTACGCACGGTCACTGTATGAGTTTGCACATGGTCAGTGTGTATATACACATCCGGAGCAGACCAATTGTATGCATTACGCACGGTCACTGTGTGAGTTTGCACATGGTCAGTGTGTATATACACATTCGGAGCAGACCAATTGTATGCATTACGCACGGTCACTGTATGAGCTTGCACATGGTCAGTGTGTGTACATTCGGAGCAGACCGATTGTATGCATTACGCACGGTCACTGTGCGAGTTTGCACATGGTCAGTGTGTATATACACATTCGGAGCAGGCCAATTGTATGCATTACGCACGGTCACTGTGCGAGTTTGCACATGGTCAGTGTGTATATACACATCCGGAGCAGGCCAATTGAATGCATTACGCACGGTCACTGTATGAGTTTGCACATGGTCAGTGTGTATATACACATTCGGAGCAGGCCAATTGTATGCATTACGCACGGTCACTGTGTGAGTTTGCACATGGTCAGTGTGTATATACACATTCGGAGCAGACCAATTTTATGCATTACGCACGGTCACGGTGTGAGTTTGCACATGGTCAGTGTGTATATACACATTCGGAGCAGGCCAATTGTATGCATTACGCACGGTCACTGTGCGAGTTTGCACATGGTCAGTGTGTATATACACATCCGGAGCAGGCCAATTGTATGCATTACGCACGGTCACTGTGTGAGTTTGCACATGGTCAGTGTGTGTACATTCGGAGCAGACCAATTGTATGCATTACGCACGGTCACTGTGTGAGTTTGCACATGGTCAGTGTGTATATACACATCCGGAGCAGGCCAATTGTATGCATTACGCACGGTCACTGTGTGAGTTTGCACATGGTCAGTGTGTATATACACATTCGGAGCAGACCAATTGTATGCATTACGCACAGTCACGGTGTGAGTTTGCACATGGTCAGTGTGTATATACACATCCGGAGCAGGCCAATTGTATGCATTACGCACGGTCACTGTGTGAGTTTGCACATGGTCAGTGTGTATATACACATTCGGAGCAGACCAATTGTATGCATTACGCACGGTCACTGTGTGAGTTTGCACATGGTCAGTGTGTATATACACATTCGGAGCAGACCAATTGTATGCATTACACACGGTCACTGTGCGAGTTTGCACATGGTCAGTGTGTGTACATTCGGAGCAGGCCAATTGTATGCATTACGCACGGTCACTGTGTGAGTTTGCACATGGTCAGTGTGTATATACACATTCGGAGCAGGCCAATTGTATGCATTACGCACGGTCACTGTGTGAGTTTGCACATGGTCAGTGTGTATATACACATTCGGAGCAGGCCAATTGTATGCATTACACACGGTCACTGTGTGAGTTTGCACATGGTCAGTGTGTATATACACATTCGGAGCAGGCCAATTGTATGCATTACGCACGGTCACTGTATGAGTTTGCACATGGTCAGTGTGTATATACACATCCGGAGCAGACCAATTGTATGCATTACGCACGGTCACTGTGTGAGTTTGCACATGGTCAGTGTGTATATACACATCCAGAGCAGACCAATTTTATGCATTACGCACGGTCACTGTGCGAGTTTGCACATGGTCAGTGTGTATATACACATTCGGAGCAGACCAATTGTATGCATTATGCACGGTCACTGTGTGAGTTTGCACATGGTCAGTGTGTATATACACATCCAGAGCAGACCAATTGTATGCATTACGCATGGTCACTGTGTGAGCTTGCACATGGTCAGTGTGTGTACATTCGGAGCAGACCAATTGTATGCATTACACACGGTCACTGTGTGAGTTTGCACATGGTCAGTGTGTGTACATTCGGAGCAGACCAATTTTATGCATTACACACGGTCACTGTGTGAGCTTGCACATGGTCAGTGTGTGTACATTCGGAGCAGACCAATTGTATGCATTACACACGGTCACTGTGTGAGTTTGCACATGGTCAGTGTGTATATACACATCCAGAGCAGACCAATTTTATGCATTACGCACGGTCACTGTGCGAGTTTGCACATGGTCAGTGTGTATATACACATTCGGAGCAGACCAATTGTATGCATTATGCACGGTCACTGTGTGAGTTTGCACATGGTCAGTGTGTATATACACATCCAGAGCAGACCAATTGTATGCATTACGCATGGTCACTGTGTGAGCTTGCACATGGTCAGTGTGTGTACATTCGGAGCAGACCAATTGTATGCATTACACACGGTCACTGTGTGAGTTTGCACATGGTCAGTGTGTGTACATTCGGAGCAGACCAATTTTATGCATTACACACGGTCACTGTGTGAGCTTGCACATGGTCAGTGTGTGTACATTCGGAGCAGACCAATTGTATGCATTACGCACGGTCACTGTATGAGTTTGCACATGGTCAGTGTGTATATACACATTCGGAGCAGACCAATTTTATGCATTACACACGGTCACTGTGTGAGTTTGCACATGGTCAGTGTGTGTACATTCGGAGCAGACCAATTGTATGCATTACGCACGGTCACTGTATGAGTTTGCACATGGTCAGTGTGTATATACACATTCGGAGCAGGCCAATTGTATGCATTACGCACGGTCACTGTGCGAGTTTGCACATGGTCAGTGTGTATATACACATCCGGAGCAGACCAATTGTATGCATTACGCACGGTCACTGTACGAGTTTGCACATGGTCAGTGTGTATATACACATCCGGAGCAGACCAATTGTATGCATTACGCACGGTCACTGTGCGAGTTTGCACATGGTCAGTGTGTATATACACATTCGGAGCAGGCCAATTGTATGCATTACGCACGGTCACTGTGTGAGTTTGCACATGGTCAGTGTGTATATACACATCCGGAGCAGGCCAATTGTATGCATTACGCACGGTCACTGTGTGAGTTTGCACATGGTCAGTGTGTATATACACATCCGGAGCAGGCCAATTGTATGCATTACGCACGGTCACTGTGTGAGTTTGCACATGGTCAGTGTGTATATACACATCCGGAGCAGGCCAATTGTATGCATTACGCACGGTCACTGTGTGAGTTTGCACATGGTCAGTGTGTATATACACATCCGGAGCAGGCCAATTGTATGCATTACGCACGGTCACTGTGTGAGTTTGCACATGGTCAGTGTGTATATACACATCCGGAGCAGGCCAATTGTATGCATTACGCACGGTCACTGTGTGAGTTTGCACATGGTCAGTGTGTATATACACATTCGGAGCAGACCAATTGTATGCATTACGCACGGTCACTGTGCGAGTTTGCACATGGTCAGTTTGTATATACATGCCTCTCTCCAGCCCATTCATGTCTGTGTTTAAATAACGGGAGGTCACAGCACATTAGGGGCCGCTGTGTTTGGTTAGAAACTAACCCCCTCCTGCCAGCGAGGGTAATCTGAATATAATATGTGGCATTAATCACGCTAATGAGTCAATAGGAGCAATTGAATAGCATTCACTTTGTACTGCTCTAAAATATCTGGTTACTGAACTCTGTCAGGTCACAAACAAGGAGCCAAAGGTAAAGTCAAGCACTCCAAACATACCACAAATATCAGACTGATAGGACCGGCATCGCTGCTGAGCAACTGCCAAATGCAACACACAAACCTTCTGAGCAACACATTTCTGAGAGGTGAATCAGGTCATATTATTTCAGGGATTAACAAAGCCCAATTATTTAGTACTCTGAGTCTGCATGTACACCCTTACAGCCCACAGTTAAACACCATCCTTACAAGGATACAACATAAAAAGGTATATGGAAGTTTCCTGGATTGTGAAGATCCAATAGTGTATGAAAATATTTTTGTGCATGAAAAAAATATCCTAAAATAGACATTAATAAATTTACCGTAAAGTTGGCAAGATAAAGTCAGTTTTCTGGCAGTTGAATTTGTGAAGGAAAAATCCAAGCTAAATTAGCAGAAAATTCATAAATCGGGGTGGCCAATCAGAGGCAGTTACAAGATTACTGCAATGTCTGGGGATTTAGTCTTTACAGCAAAGCATCAAGGGATGTGTAGTCTTTTGTTACCACAAGGAAGCAGGTCATCTGGACAGTCCTGCTGTTGGCTGGAAGGTTAGTTTAGGGCTAACACACACAAAGTTTCTATTGGTTAGTAAAGGGTATCTATGTAAGCACATCTGGGGGTGTGGAAACCAACTTTTTAAAGAAAAATACAATAAATCTGTATGTGTATGTAATGTCTCAATATTAGGAGTGTTTGATATAAGCATCATTAGATTAGAGAAAGGTAAAAACAGGGCAACTTTCATAAATCTTTAGTGGTTTAATACAGAGGGTCCCACACTGAGGTCTGTGAGCTTAATTATGAAACAAAAATTAAGAAAAATTGTCAAAGAGCAGCATAGAAGTTCATAAATACAATGATGTATGGTCTTCAGGTGCACAAGCTAGATTCAAATCGTGCATTATAATTGTTAAGAAGGAGCCAAGAAGATCATTAGGTGGCTTCTGACCATGAGCCAAACAGGAAAGTAGGTGTCAAAACTTTAAAAGATCCAGTTATTTCACGGAGTCACCTCCACCTCTCTTTCCATTGACAGATAATGAAAGCATGTCCATCATGCTAAGAAGTATGAGGAAAATTGAGACAAGGCAAGATATAATTCTCTATCCCAGGAGTGGGCAAGTTTGGTACTGGAGGGTTATACACAGGCAAGTCAATCAGGTCTGAAGATGTGATATTCTTGACTGCATGCAGCAGGGATATCCTCAAATCCTGGCCTGTGTGTGGCCCTCCAAGACCACCCTACCCACTACATAAAAAGAGTTTTTAAAGTTCTGATCCTCTCTAAAAATGCTTTTCACAACTGCTTATGCTGTCAGTGTACACGCATGACCAACATGCAAACCTGTTCTTAAACTTAAGATGTCCTTTAATTGCATACCTTGCCTTTTTTCAACACACGCATACTGACAACACAAAAAGGATCACCTGACTCACCTTGACTGCACAAACTGAAATAAAGAACCTGAGCACATGCAAAATTACTATAATTTAAATGAATATCATCATGCTGCACAGGACTTCTTTAGCCATGGGGTTATTTCTAGCTATATTTTGTAGCAAGGTGGTTTGCTCATTTTACCATTGTGGATGTGCTGGTTATAATACCTTTCAAGAGCTTTCAGAGTCTTGGCCTCTAAACCAGAAGCACTTAAGGGAGACCTTGACCTTTAAAATACCATTACCACTTACTCCACTGTTCAGGGTTGAGACGGCAAAGTAGGGTCAACCTGTTCAAAGACATTGTTAATCCTCCCACATAATTTACGTCCTACATTTCCTGACCCAGGTACAACTCCTGCCATGAAATTGCACTAGAGCCACTCCGAGCCCACCCTTAACTCATCAGATACATCAACACTTTCTTGACCTTCCATAAATTGTCAATCATCATGTAAATTTTGCTTCCCTGTGCAATTTGTCAGTCAGCGAGCCTGAAGTAGCACGGTGGAGAAATAATGCTGCCTTCAAGCTAGGCAAGGGGTGTCAGCACAGGGAGTTGCTAATGACACAGAGCAATTAATCAGAACAGGGGGTATGATAGAATTAAAAGGCTGATCCTTACAGGGAGACTACCTAGGGATTTGCTAGTTAGACAACCCAAAATCTAGCAAAAATAACCTCTCCCATGCAGAGAGGTGCTGCAACGACCTTGGAAACACATGGATGGGGTTATTATTATAATTATACAGCAATTTGCAAAATCTGCATAATATACACCATGTATTATTAGTAGAGAGCCATGTCAATGTCTGGTGCAATTCCATTATGCAAATCCCAAGGAGAAGGGAAAACAAATAAAAACATTCCACTGCAAAGAAACACAAGGTTTAAGAAAATTATTTCATGCATAATTCTAATAACTACCATCTTATACTGCAGAAATTAAAAGGTATGCTCCCATAATTTAAATTTAGAGACATACCATCACATAACTTATATCTTACTACTTGCTTGGATTGTCAGATGGTACTTGAGGAGAGATGATTGAGAAAGGGGAGAAGGGTGCTATATTGTTTGAGCATGAACAAATTAATAACAAAGAATCTTTATATTAAAAAAAAAATGCAATTTTGATAAATTACACCAAATGTTGAAAATAAGCGATTATAATATCCACTGACTGACGCAGTATGACTGAAAAAAGGGGTATCAATATAGATAAACATCCACTAAAGAGTGAATTGTAAACTATATAACAGCAATCAAATGAATATTGTAAATAAATAAATGTATTAAGCGTACAGTACTTTGATTGGTATGTAAAACATATGCTTTCATATGAGCACTGTGTTAAACTAAGAAGCAGTTTCTGGATTTCCTCCCCCCATCAAGCCGGTGCAGTATTGATTTTGGTATAATTTCTGAGGACTTTGGCTTTCTAATAATGTCATTTGCAGCACCCTCCAGGGTCTGCCACGTAAAGGACACATTGTCAGCTAGAGCTTGGCAGGATTTAATTAAACAGAAGGTGACACTAACTAGTATTCGGCTCGGCTGCCACTCTGCATTTTTGCCTCTAAATAACAAAGCCTCAGAAATAGCAATGGCCAAGCCCCATGTATAGTGATTATTACTATCTAGATTCAATAGATATCTTCCAGTTGCCAGATCGGGTGATGCTTGAAGTAGCCTTTGTTCCATTTTTCCTGCCAAGAGCTTTTGCCTACTCATTAGTTGTCTGAAAATGCCATTCACTTTGCCAGTCAAGAAACACTAGCTGAAAAGAGAGAGAATATCCGGTGAATATCTTGTGATTACATGCAGTGCCCCAGCAACAGAGGTGGTAGCTACAGACAACGAATGGAAAACATGCGCTTACTGATAGTTACAGTATGTATGCATTAATGCTGGCATTGTTTATTCCTTGAAGATATATATATATATATATATATATATATATATATATATATATATCTTATTTCTGAAGCTTGAACACATTCCATCGCGCTATACATTGCAGCAATAAGAGGAGTGAAATGATATACCACAATTCACATTATAGCAAGCCTATAAATAAGATGGTCAAACGTATCCTATTACACATCTACTGTTGGGATTGTCTTTTTTTTTTAGGCACACACATTTTGGAATCTAAATTTATAACACACACATATTGTGTGTCCCTGTTATCCGGCACCTACGGGGACTCCCTATTGCTGGATAATTGTAGTTGCCGGTTAAACAAAAAAACAAAAAAAAAAAACGAGAGTCCCCTAATTTAAAGGTCTAAGCAACCCTTAAACCCCTCAAAATGCCCTTAAAAAGGCATTAGCTCTTAAGCTGGGCCATTTAGGGCCCAAGAAAATTGGAAATAAAGTTAACATTTTTTTCCCCGTCTCGAACTGCTGGATATGCCGGTTTAGCAGGAGTTTTTTTTTTTTTTTTAATGGGGAATTGATGCCGATGCCGGTTCCGGTTCCTTGAGAGTGCCGCATAACCGGGAGGGAGATGGACACTTCTTCCATACAGATTTGGGATCAAGGAGCAACATTTTGGCACTTGAAGAATACAAAAGTACCCTGACTTGTTGCAGAAGCACAAAAATCCCAGGAGCCTAATACTATAAAAATTAAACTTCTGGTTATAGATTGGAGCTTATAATGAGTATTAAGAGGATTTAAATCTACAATTCACATGTTATAACAAGTCTGTAAATAGATGATCAAATAATCCCATTTTATATCCATGGTTGGGATTTTCTGTATTTGAGAGTACACACATTTTAATCTATATTGATAACTACATGGCTTTGTTATACTATTCAACAAGACGGTTTCAAAAGTTGTACTATACCACTAGTTTAAAATGGACAGACCTCCACCGGTAACTTACAATCCATATATCCCTTTCTCAGATATTTATCCTATCCTTTGAACAAATTATAATGATATGAAGACTTTCATTTATTTTTTACTTTTTTGTAGTACTGTCCAGTGTCACATATACACAACCAATAATCACTAATGGGTGACGAGGTGGCACAGAGATTGCCAGGGCAAACAATACGGTGGTGTAGGACAGAGTGCTGCTGTATTCACAAGCAATTCTCCTAATGGCCTGTATCATAATCCCAATATTCAATGTTAAATTCACATTACGGAAATGTCTCCACCCTAATAAGGTCACCAAGGGGAGAGACTGCTACAGACCTTTCAGAACAATCTGATTAGATAAAATCAGCCTAAATAATAAACTGTCCAACAGCATATGCTTGTTGTCAATGGAAATGACTCTAAAACAGCACGGCATAAGACAAAGCCATCTCCCTCCATTGAGACTGAACACAAATGTTATGGATGATCCATACCTAATACAGTAGTTCTTCAGAATATTTTTGTATATGCAAAATGTAATGTTTACTTATAATGAAGCACATTCTATTATATTGAAAATATATAGTAGAAGCTAGATTTCCATTACTTTACAATGGAAGATAAATCCAATGTTAACGTATTTACATATACTCTTTTGTTACAGAAAATTGCAGGCTATTTGTTACAGTGTAGTACAGAACAAGCAGTGGATGTGCGAGCGATTCATGTACATTACATATGCACAGTCCTATACATCAAAACAACTTGAGCTATACACAGATACAGAATGTAATATACAGTCTAATTTGTCACCAAGCACAAAGCACCACATCAATATAGCCATAAATACAGAGCATGTACACTGCCATGGAGCCTCAATAATTCCACAAGCATAATGACATTAACTAGAGAAGCAGACAGAAGGGAAAAAAAGGAGAATCTATCAATAAAGTGGAAGACACTAGGAGCGGCCAGCGAAATATCACGGGATACTGGTCTTCCACATATATGTACACTTCCTAAAATTATACCAGGCTCCCAAATTAATTCTGTATTTGCTCATTTTTGTATAAACATAAATATATACAGTATTCAAGATCAGCACTTGGAGTCTGGATGTCTGTGCACAGAAGGAAAGAGGTAATTCCTGGGCGCTCCAGTTTATCTGTCCTGTCTCCAGTCACTCATTTATGTCCTGTACTTATTAGAGGCTAGGAAGTACTAAGTAATAGGATTATATCAGTGTGCCTGGTTATGTTACAATAATACGGGGTTGTATGAGGATGGAGAAGCAGCATTCTCCTTGCTATCTTAAAGAGGTTTCCAGGTCTGACCCCAAAATAAGCTATTCCCACATGTCAAGGTTTATTGGATTATGAAGTTATGAGATAGAGGAGAATCAGTAGTGTATAAAAAAAAAAAAAATTAAATAAACATTTACAAACTCACTCAGATGTTTGCCAAATCTCTTCAGTTTTCAAATAAAAATTAGAATAACATTCAAAATTTGTTTTAGGCCAATCACAGGCAGCTAATACATTTAATATAATGTAACAATCAGTGATGGTAGTTTGTGCAGGAAGGAATCATGGGATGTGTGGTCTTCGTGTAGAAGGAGTCAGAGACTGAACTGTAGATCTCTGCATTGAGCTGCTGCTGCTGGCTTGAAGGTTAGTATAGGGCTACAATCAGTGTGCCTATGTGGAACACAAGTTTTATTTTTAAATAAATCTGTATATGTATAGAATGACTCCATGTAATGTGTGTGTTTGATATAATCAGCCGGTATTAGGTTAGAAAAAAAAATGTAAAAAAAAGGGAAACTTAGATATACCTTTACAACATCAGTTTTTTGCCATGTTAAATTCAGTGGAGTGAGCGACACTGCATCCCACTAATATTATAATCCATGAGTCACCCTTGTTCTGTTATCAAATATCAACACTCTCAAAACCTGACACGCCAACCAATCCCTGAAACGTGTAAAGAGCTGGAAATGGCTGCATTTTCTGCTGTTCAGCTTTATAGCTATGTATCAAGTATACATGCTTAAACAGTTACTGGATTATGAATGTATCTGATCAAAAATAATCTGCATGAAAAAATATCCAAAATAAACATGAATCAAAACTTACTCTTAACTTTGCAACATTTCTTCAGTAGTAAGGCAGTTTATTTGGAGAAGGAAACCTTTTGAAATTCCATGCTAAATTAGCATAAAATGTATAATTAGTTGTCACCAATCAGAGGCAGGTACAATAAATTATCAGTTCTCCTCTCGTTGGCTGAGACAAAGCTACTGCAAGTTCATTGGCTAGGACTCCACTCCGCACAGCTCATTGGCTAGGAAGCTCTGCTTAGGGGGTGGAGCTCACAAAAAGGAGACTTAAAATGTACTTTGGATTACAAATATACAGAATTCCTCAATAAAATGATGGGATATGAGACAGCCAATGAGACAACCTTAAAATATATAATATCCATAGTTGTATATGGTCTTTTTAATAAATAAACTTGGTACTGGGACAATGGTGAACACTACTATAAACTTATAGATGCTACATTCCCATGGTCTAGATGGAAACTTCCTATTCAAAGTCTCCTCCCAGTTCAGGAAGTTTATCACCAGAAACCAAATTGGTAGATACCACATCAGCATAATTACATAACGAAGGCAATATATTATAGGATGTATTTCTTTTTATTTTCCATCCTAAAAATATTCAGCATATTTTTAGGCATAGTTCTTCAAAATATTCATAATATTTGAAATATATGTACACAGTGACCCTAAGAAGATTAGGCCAGATTTAAACATAATAATTTGCTGAAGTTAGACAACTTGTTTGTATATAAAACTTGCACCTTCAATAATATGGAGTAAAACCCAAATGCACCATAGGCAGCTCTCTTGCTTTCCTAGGAGGTCTATGTAACATTTCACCCTTTCACATTATACGGCCCCACTAGTAATGAACACACGGAAATGTTTCTGTCACATTTGTACTAGGACTGAGATATTTTACTTTGGGACAGGACAGCAACAAAGGTGTGAGGATATGCTACATTTACACGCTGGCAGCGGAGCAGCGATCCATACAATCTGAGATTTATAATGGGATTTGGTATGCAGAGAGCATTGACCCAGTGTTATTGAATTTGTGAAGAAAGCATGAAAAAAAAAAAAAAACACAAACAGAATTGTACACGCGTTTCACATACCTGCTCCGAACCTGAAATTATGCCCATCAGCACAAGCTATTATAATATTCGTTTCACACTGTTTCACAGCAAAATCATTAGGAATATAAAATCCACATTTATTATACCCTACACTGCAGACAGGATGAGGGAATGTACATTTATAAACAGACCTATTGTAAATGTTAACAAAGTACAATCTTTTAGAATATTTATATGCTAATAATTGTCACCAAGAAAGGGGAGCTGGGCACTTTTGGCATACAAACTGGAGCAACATTTTGGGACTCAAGAATGATCAGTGCTAGGACATGTTTCACCTAGAATTGTACCTCTATGAATGGATACAATCTCATTAAAAGGCTTAGCTAGAAAAACCTAATGTTTACCCAACTCTGGTCATTTGCTGTTGTCTCTGGCATACTCTTGTACAAGAATATTCTGAGAGATAGAGCTAGAGAGAGTATGCAAGCGAGCGTGAGAGAGACAAAAGAGAGAGAGACCCACCCCTCAGTAATCGTCTACCTCAAAAATAGTCAAATTTAGTATTCGACATGTCTTCATAAGGAAAAAAAAAATGTTTCAGCACTTGTAGCACTTGCTAAGACCTGTAGGAGTTAATTGGCATTACTCCTTATGGGGTCTTTGGTACTTGTCGTATTTGACACTTGTAGCCCATTGCAGTACATAAGATGTGCTCTACAGGTACAAGTTGGTAAATAGAGTTCTGCCATTAGTAGTTCTACTAGAAAGACAAAGCCGTATTCTTACTGTTATTATTGTGCAGTGATAAATATACAGACTTAGGGATAAGGAATACATTAGATGCAAATAACAGAACATAGCACACCTTAGCATTCATGGTTTCCGATTTCCTGGGTGATTAACTTCCTGATGTGATGCAGTTGCATGTCTCTTTAAGCAATTCTGCCAGGCTGGCGAACAACTCCCTCACATGTAGATTATATTTTTTTTTTAGAAAATGTGTTAAAATCAAAAAGGGGTAAAATAAATGGAATTAAGAAAAATAATTTTAGCTTACCTTAAAAAAATAAAAAAAAAGAAAAAAAATAAAATATATATATATATATATATATATATATATATATATATAATAATAATAATAATAATAATAATACATTTATTTAGATTTGATTTATTAAAAATACACTGATTTTCATTATAGCACATTTAATTTACTTAAAATACTCATCATCCTCATAAATGTTCTTGTTAAAATGTATTCCGACAAGAGAAGGCTGCTCTATTGATTTGTTAAAATTGCATTAAAATAATCCCCTTAAGTATCCCCCTATACTGATTGATTAAAAATTAACGATATTTGATGCTCAAAGATTCACTTTGAAATTACCAATTACAATTTTGAGGAAATATTTACCCTATTTGTGATTAATAGTTATACTTTTTATCACACTGACATAATTTAAGAAGATCATTTATTAAAAATATTGAAAATATTAAAAAACAAAACATTCACACAATACAAAAATGTTCTGAATTTAGCTACGTATAGGTGTGACACCGCTACTGACAATCTAGGATAAAAATAAATAAATAAAATAAAATTAATTAATTAATTAATTACAAAAATAAATAAATAAAATAAAAAAAATTGAATTACTCAAACTTCAAACTTTTTTTTTCAAATATGAACATTTATTCAAAATTAGTTTAACATACTTTTTAAATCCAAAAAAAAAAAATTAAAAAAAATAAAAGGATTTTAGTATATACAGAATTTAATAACACATCTCAGACAGATTGACATATCGAAGGTCAGTACATGATACAAGAAGAAAAAGAAAAAGAAAAAAAAAGATCGTTTTCCTATGAAAGACATTGATATAGGCAAACAATTGTTTATCTGTGTAAATATCCATTGGTTTCATTTAGAGTGGAAAAAAGGGTTATTTCAGTTGTGTTTTCTGCAAAACAGATATAATATAAATAATGATTCATTGAATTTCTTCGGAAATGTAAAAAGGAGCTCACACCCGACACTCAAATATGTCATTTTGTATAATTTATTTTGGTTTAATATTCATTGTCCAATGGACTATCTACACAACACAACACTTTTTCTTGTAATTGGTGAAGGGGATTTCAACAATGTCCAAAACACCTTGCCCCCCTTCAACCCCCATGGGGTAAAAGTGTGTGTGGGGGAATAAAAAAAAAAAAAAAAAGCAGGAGAGAAAAAAAAAAAATCGCCAGTGGACCCCGGGCAGTGAGGCAGATAATCACAATGAATAATTTACAAGCACGCTTTCATCCTGGACGCCCTGAATCCTAAGGAGTCTGGGGAGAAGGCAGCACATCTGCTAAATGAGCGGAAGAATCATGGAGGAGGGGGAGCACAGAAAGGACCTGCTTGCGGCACCTATACATTCTTAAAGCAAAGACACAGAGAGAACGGAAAACAACTAAAGACTATTGGCTGCACATGCTGTGTGTAGATTTAAATTGTACAATAACTGGGGCCTATACTGTGTCAAAGTCTATCTATGAATAAATATAGTTATAACTGGTTATTAAGATTTCAGTGGAGGTGTTGGATAATTCAGCTAGAAGAATTGTTATTTTAAGTGTAAATTACATGAAAAAGTCCATCTCTTACATTGAGTTTCTCTGATGTGATGAAGTGGCTCTCACAGTAAGGGATCTACCACATGAGCATATCTAGTTGGTACATCTATATAGTATTTTAAGTCTGCCTACAGAACATGCTCATGTGGTTTTATCAACACCAAATGAGAGATCCCCTTCTGGATCCCTAACTTATATTGGTGAAGGGGCTAGTGTACCTCAATGAAGATATACCAGGTAGGGCCACCAAAATGGGTAGGTTATAGCAGAGAGGTAAGACAAATCCTGGTCCACTGGAGAAGGAACTGGCAACGCACTCCAGTACCTTTGCCAAGATAACCTTATGATAAAGCACAACCAGAGACAGGACGATAGATGTGCCTGGCGTGCTTCAGTCCATAGGGTCACAAAGAGGCAGACACAACTGTGCAACATAATCACTTGAGAAACATATTAGCAGAGTAAAAGGACTTTTAAGGTAATTTATGCTTAAAATACTCAAACTTTCAAGCTCAGCCATCTCCACCCAAAAGTTTAACAAACAACTGTAATGTATATATTTATTCCTGAAGCAACTAGGACCTTTAGTATAGCACAGAGAGCAAGGCGTTGTCATTACCTGGAGAAGCAATGATATGTATCACTTATAGCAGGGACATTATCCTTGTGAAAACCTGAATATTCTTACATACTTCATATAGACTCCTTCAGTAAATGAAACATCACTAATATGGAATACAAAGATTCCCTGGAGCAAATAACTAGTAACAGATGCATAAATGTAGGCACATATCCAGCTGCAAACACTGGGACGGTGCCTACTTGGGATGCTGTTGGGCTTGCTCCAGTAATACACTAGATGTTGCTCCAGAGAATCGTTAAAATGTCGCCTCACAGGGTTTAACAGGGCTCAGACAAACAATAAACTGGCCGATAAATAAACAAGGCCACTACAATTAAACGACCAGTTTAGTTCAAGAAAAACTGCACAGGTTTGTGAATCATGTATCAAACTATCATTAACAGCTGTGTAGGCCGTGAACATAAAACCAGAATGCTCTCTATGTATAAAAGAATCAATTGTACCTTTATGCCACTTCCTGAGAGCCGTGGCATGTGGGGTGTGTGTTTATCTATTAGTGGAGGAGGAGGGACGATGTAGAGGTGAGGAAGATTTGTTATGTAATTGGGTCTCAATTAATTTAATACCAATCCCCCCCTGACATGCTCAGAAGAATATTGCTTATTATAGATGCTCAATAGATACAAGCCCTCCACTCCAAAAATATAAAAGGTCCTTTTCACAAAAGCTTCACCAAATATATACCTCCAGGGTCCAGCAAAAGGCTCAAAAATTTTATTTTTAATTTAAAAAAATGCCTTTATGATTTTTCCCTGAACATATATCGTGTGCAATAGAGAATGTGACCTCAATATGTACACCTCAAGGCAAGCTACCTGCACCCTGAGTACCACCTTGGGATACAGATACCCTGCACATGCACGGTTCCATTCCTTGGGCATATGATTATACCGGGGGCTCTCAGTGAGGACAGCTTGTGCTCCCGGCTAGAGATTTCTCACATCCCTACAAACCTGCTACTACCAGAGCACAGCTGTGTTCTACCGTCTGCCGACCTCGTGCTAACAACCGCCGGGAGAGAAGCCAGCCAACTAGTGCTCAGCGGCAAGCACCGAGGAGGGGAAGGAGTGGTGTGAAGACGTGTGTGTGATGTGTTACCAGAAAAACACAAATAATATTCATAAGCCACACATACAGAAAGGTCCCATTTACTGAAGAGATGAAAAGTACAATTAAAAATAAATTGGAAGTAATTAAAAATCACAAGTTGGAAGTGCCTGAAAAAAAAGGTACAGGAGGTAAGATATAGCTTAAAAGCTCCACACTGATGTAATGACATCATCATCAGCAACCAATTAAAATTAGCTGTGTTTTTTTTGTTTGTTTGCGTGTGGAACGGTAAAAACGATATTCATTGAAAATAATAATTGTTCCATTTCAGTGATAAGGGGTTTTAAAACTCAGCATTTTCTTCATTAATACTTCCCACTATTAATCTTATTTATTCTTTGGTTGATTATGCCATAATCTCAGTGGGTGGTAATTTCATAAAATGACCATAAATTATTTGTAATTACAAATCCGTGGTGCCTTAAAACTGATAATCAGTTGCAATTAATTTATTTTTATCTGTACGCTTTATTTCTGCAAAAAATAAGACCTTTTTTTTGTCACTTTAACCACACACAAAGTACTAATCTATGCCAGAACTATGTACATGTAGGGAAAAGGATGCGTTCATAGAAATATGAACAAATGTTTTAATGTTATAAACCAGATGTACAATTATCACTTGTTGGCTGATGGAATCTGTCCAGCCTTAATCAGTGTTACAGACTATAGCATAAGAAGCAGTGATGTATCCTGAATTTAAATAAGCTGTACATTCCTTAAAAGGGGTACCAAGGTCACCAGGTGTGCTCTGCGCCTTCAGAGATTTGAAGAACAAATAAAGTGTTTTCCTGCTAGCTGGACTGGGCCATAAGTTTATATTGTTAGGAATTTTAGACCGATTGTATCCACCCCTACATAATGAGATGCATAGGCCTCTGTCACTAATTAGGATGAGTGTGAAAGTTTTGCATCAATTCATTTATTTATTATATTGTTATTTTTCACCCGTTGCACGTCATATAGAAAGATGGCACAGCAGCTCAATCAACTATAATTGATAAGGAAGGTTGCGAGTTCAAATCAAGAGTGATAATAGAAATCATTAAAGCTAAAACAATCAGCACAACAGCCGCCACCTCATTATCTATGCAGTTACATGTTCGAGGGCATCGAGGTTATACAAGCAGTAACTAAAAATGACAATATTGAAGTTAATTGAAAAAGCACACTTTTTACATAATTTCAAGCAGCTACCTGATGGTACACAGAAGTTTTGTGGACTTGCATGTACAATTTCTTATATCTATAAGTGTCATGGTATCTCTAGGGCTTGTGTTCTAGATCACAGATTGAGCCGGCACCTATTTTTGTAGGGAGCTCAAAGAATGAGTACACAAAAGTGAGGTTGTTTGGCCATTAAAAAATTGGGGATTTGCAGAGCCCTGCCATAGACAAATGTCTGAGCACACATTTATGCACTGGAACTCCAAAATGTACATAAAGCTCAGGTTTTACTGTGTGCTTGAGTCATTCAGTTGTGTCCGGCTCTCCGTGACCTCATAGACTGCAACACACCAAGCACATCCACTTGGTACTCATGGCATAGAACATGGAGTGGGTTGCTAGTTCCTTCTCCAGTGGGCCACAGCATGCAGCTCCTTGTATTCAAAAGTGGTCTTCCATTCAGGTACTGACAACGCCCAACCCTGCAAGGCTTTGGGGGGGGCTTCTGGGTTTCCTGACTGGAATCGAACCCAGGTGGCAGAGGGTAAAAGCACCAAATCTAACCACTAGCCCACCAGGGAACCCTTCAAATTAAATACATTGTGAGGCCAGGAACAATCATTGTGCGGATGCACAGACATGTCAATACTGTCATTTGTCCTATGGGCCTCATAGATGGTCACAAATCTGACAAAGACCCCGGCACTGGACAAATAAAAACGGAGATGGATCTGGCATTTGGGATTTGACTCTTACCTTCTATAGACGGGGCCTGGTCCTGTGCCGCATATAGCATCTCCTTGAAAGCCTGAGAACACAAAAAGGGAAAGCAAAACAATGAGAGGCCTTGCAGACTCTGTCAAAAACACTCACAACAAATCTCCGTAAAAGAGCAGATATTTTAGTGCCTCTCCAAATAGAAAAAGAAATCCTGCTAAAGCTGTTAGCATACGATTTTAAAATTGAAAAAGTAGCTCATAAAAAGCTCTATAAATATCATTAATACCCTCTGAATGCCAACTCCATATTGCAAACTCAGAGTGTATTTATGACAGCTGTGAAGGCATTACAGGAAAAGGAGAGAATTTAATGTGTCAAATATTACAACCGTGCCCTGATTAAGTGAAAGGTTCACAAATAAAAGAAAAAAATACAAGTTAAATAAGATTTTATATAGCCATGTTACTACAGACACAAATTTATAGGTCTAGTCTATGTAATAAAGATAACACAGACGCACATAAACTTTGATTCAGATAGAGGAGCATTTTTATTCAACATGATAATGCAAACTAAAGAGAACAAAATAGCAACAGACTTGAAAATATGGCACAAGCAAAACCCCAAAATGGCACACAAAAAATACAGACAAGTTAGGAGGCGTCCCATAACCAGTGATTGCGGTATTTCAGAATAAAAATGAACAAAATCTACTTCTATTGCTTGCCACATTTTAAACTAATCTAAAAAATTTAAATTTTGCAGGTTTAATACGAAAATAAAATAAAAAAAAGATATTTATGCTACCTATAAATACTTAATACCTTTGTTCAAACATTTTTATCTTGCATTTAAATTACAAAAACATATTTGTGTATGAAAAATAAGTGTCCTATAAAGGCAGATAAATTAGATTAAACAGACTCAATGGGATTGTTTTCTCATCCTCTGTCCTGACATATTACAGGAAACAAGGACTGTGATTGTAGGTCTTGACTGCAGCACATGTAAATTCAATTGAATATGATCAGATAAGAAACCCTGTTAATAGGCTCTGAAATAGGCACAAAACTTTGTTTACTCTTCCTCAATTCAACAAGCAACACCAACTTGGCAACACCAACTTGGCAACACCAACTTGGCAACACCAACTTGGCAACACCAACTTGGCAACACCAACTTGGCAACACCAACTTACAATATGTGATTAAAAAAAAAAGTTGATCTTACATTTCAAAATGTACATATTATTCAAATTTCTACCAACAGTTGCCATTTGGCACCAAATCTACGCTATAAATAAGATGGTTGTTGTTTAGTCGTGACTGACTCCCTGTGACCCTATGTATCACAGCATGCCAGGCACGTATTGTGTCTGGGTGTACTGATCCATAAAGTTTTTTTGGCAAAGATACAGAGTGGGTGCCAGTTCTTTCTCCAGTGGACCGCAATTTGTTCGACCTTTCTGCTATCACCTGTCCATCGTGGATGACCCTACATGGTTTTAACACAGCTTCACTAACGTGCACAACTCCCTTCACCACAACAAGGGAATGATCTAGAAAAGGACAAATAAGATAGGAGCAGTTAATTGTGATACACACTTTGCAATCATAGGCTGGCGTTTCCATTTTATACAGAGTATAAAAAATTTGCTATACATTATACTAGCAATATTTTGCTCTTAATTTCTAGTAAATAATTTCTGAATGTTTAGGTTTGATTTGGTGGCTCCTGTATGCCAATGTCAGGCTCATCAAAGCCGAAAATGAATATGCATGAGCCGCTCAATTGCATAGAAATGCAGCAATAGCATGGAATAGCCCAGGACTAATTTGCATTAATAAAAAATAAAAAAAAATAAAAAATTGAAACCTTTAGCTAGTTTTAATAAACTTAAACAACATGATTTTGAGGTGATGGAGTTCGGACCTCTCCTATTATCTGCCTGCCAAGCTGTCATGCACTCCATTCTTTGTTATTACAGATAGGGTTTAGGACGACATACTAAGGGTGGAGCATGCAGCGGCAGGCAAGTGGCGGTTAGATTTCTTTTAAATGGACAGAAATATTTGCCAGAATTTAGAAAATGTATGTCATGATTAAGTATAATGCAGAAGGACATATCAATAAAATAAAAAAAATTGTCAGATGGCATAACATAATGGCCTGTATTGCAAATCTACGGTATTTCTTAATAAACCTTATAGTACATGCACCAACATGACTATAAGTTTTACATTATTTCCAGTACATACATTTCTGCTCTGCCAACATCAGTGCAACCTGCCAAAATAGTCTAGGACTGAACTAAACATATATATCCTCTGCTTGTACTTCACATGATGAATAAGATATAGAAAGAAACATTAAATCTGAAATATATACTATCACTGTAATAGTTGTGGATCTGCAGGGTTGTTCGGAACGCCTATAATGTTGGTAACGCTTTGGGAGCCTCACAAAGCGAGGCAACGCAGCTTGTCGCCCGTTTGCGGCTCATTGCACTACCAGCCTCGTGGTGCCTCATTGTACTGCGAGCCTCGCACGGTGCGTAGGACTTAGGAATCGAAGGAAGGAGATGGCCTCTGGGCCTCGGAAAATTACGACTAACGGCCGAACCAAGGAACTTGAAAGACGTGCTAAAAACAACAAATATGCCTCAAATTAACTTACACACTCACACATAGTCCAGGGGGAGACACAGGGAGCCTGTGAGTAAGGTTGCAAGTTAAACTTGAGGCACATTTAGTGTTTTTTCAAGAAGGAGAAAAAAAAAACGGCTAAGCAAGAAAAAATGGCGCCCAAAAAAACGTAAACACGACGAAAACGAGGCCAAAGGACGTTAAAACAGCATGAAGGACATAAAAACAAGCGCAAACAAGTAACACTTAACCCAAGGCAGTAATTCTTAATCCAAGGTAGTAACAGTCATTTCGAGGCCCCTAAAATACATGTACTGCTGACCCTGCTATGCATAATAAACTCCCATTTGTGTATCACTTTGGTGAAGCCTTGCTAAAAATCACCTCAGAAATAAAGAAGGAGATCATATAGGTATCACAAGGGCAGCAATGTGCATTGTTGTATTAGATTTATTGTGCAAACATTGCAGCCCCTGTGATAGCTTAGTAAATAACCCCCAAATATATTATTGTAACATATTTTACTGAGTGTTTATTTTGATACAAATTAAATAAAATTGATTTAGCCCATATAAAGAATTTGGACCTTTCCTGTTTTATGCACAGCGCTGGAAGCCTACTGGAGGCAAGGGTACGCTTGCGTCCCATTGTACTCCCTAATTCCCTAAACCCCTACACCCCTTGCCAAATATATTGTATATCCCTTATTTAAGTGGAGGGTCCCCTTATACAGTGTGCATCTCCAGACACCCGCCCATGTCAGAATATCCTCCTTATATTGATGCTGGGACCCTCTAATATTGTGAACCTCTTATATCTGAATAGACCTAATATCATGTACCCCTCATATTAGTGTATATTGCACAATTATCATATTTTAGACTAGCGCACACTAAACAGTGTTGGAGCTTTAAAATAACCCCTAAATGAATGACAAAAAGGATGGCACTAGTATCAAATGTCTCAACTGTGCTAGAGGAAGCATCTGGGCTAAAACCCAAAGTTAGAATATAGGTTAATGACTCTGATGTCAAGTACTTTTGAGTAGAGAAACTTAATATATGTATCTTTTGATCACAAGCTTAGGGAGGGGGGGGGGGGGGTGAGGCAGATAAAGTAAATGCATCTTTTCCTCTCAGTGCACCCTATAAACCTACGGAGACTCCTATATATATATATATATTTTATAGGGTTCCCTGGTGGTCTGGTGATTAGGATTCAGTACTTTCACCACTCCAACTTGGGTTTGATTCCAGTCCGGAGACCAAGAGGTCACACCACCCTGAAGCCAAGCAGGGTTGGGCTTGGTCAGTACTTCGTTGGAGAGACCACCTAGGAATACCAGAAGCTGTATGCTGTGGCTCACTGGAGAAGGAGCTGATCAGCATGACTATGGGCATAAAAATGTGCCCGGTGAGTTATGGTACATGATAAATCTGATAAACCTCTGAACATTACAGTCTTGGGCAAGATCAAATCTAGACATCAGCCCCTTATCTAGAACAAAGCTACTTACCAAGAGATCTGTAGGAGATCACAACTGTAGCAAATGATGCTGAACAGAGAATAAAATGGATATTCAAGACAATAAAGTAGGTTTACAGAGCAGGGTGGGTAACAGGTTGTGCAAACAGTATGTATTGTTCTCTTATTCTCTTTTTATTCTTCTCTCAATCCACATTTCTACCCATAAGCCAGTGAATATTCTATTGAAAATAACCATTTTAGGGAGATTACAATAAACAGGTGAAGTTTAATGCTTAGGCACTTGAGGGATAAAAGGAAGCTCAAGGAAAACATCAGTAAAGCTTTCAGGTTTGAACAATGGAGAACTAATTGGACTAACAATAATGGAACCAAGAGTATTTCATATGCCAAATTCCCTCTCTCACCACACAACGAAATACAAAATATTTGCTTGAAAACCTTAAGACTGTCTCACAGCATAAATTAAGCAAGACAAACATTACACCTAGATTTTTGCAGGACTTGGAGAGCTCCATGATACATTGGTGGAAGTCATGTATGTGTGAGAGGAGTGTTTACATTTCTAAACACCTATTGTTGCAGTGAACGATGCAAGGGGCCTGCTTCTGAGCCAATGAGAGAATAGGTGTTGTACAGATAATTGGATAAGACTGGAATAGAAACAATGGCTCTGTGTTCCCTCATTCCACAAGCCTCTTACGGATAGCACACCCCCTCATGGATTGAGCTCTGAAGAAGTGATGCAACAAAAACAAAATGGATTCCTGTACTTCTAAATCGAGTCTTCAATAATTAAGATTTTCCCAACAAATGCCCATGTCTTACACAGTTGCTAATATTGTTATTTTAATACAGATTTGAAAAAACAAGTGTTTTTTTCTTGGACTGTAGCGGTCTTTTAAAAAAAGGTATAGTATTTTCAACATACCCATTTGATAAAAACAGTTATATGTGCCGTGTACATGAGAAACCAAAGCTTTGAATCGGATCAATAGATATCCCACCATCCTCCCCCACTATCTCTCTCTTCATGTTTGAAGAGCACATGTTCCAAGAACAGCTCAGCAAATTAACCTGTCACTTCCCTCCTGCCATAAACCAGCGCTCGGAGTCTAAGACAGAGCAGCAAAACAAAGCATGAACAGCAATACCAAGGACTGAACCCCTCTGGTGACTTGGGAGCAAGCAAACAAAAAAACATCAGCAATAACAATAAATATTTATAGCAAATAGCTATGTACACAACAGCTCTCAGCTAAACAAACTGCAGTATTCACTGGATCAATTCATAATCTATACTGTTCATTTTACACAAAAGGAAAGCATTTTACCCGAAATGTCATGAAAGCAACACAATCAGCTTTTGACAGACTCTCAATAACGTATTAAATGTGAATTACAAAAATGTGCGGGAAGGGTAAGAAATATCTAATTGGATATTCTTTTCCTTATTATATTTCTGCATATTCGTGCAGATTTGATAGATTTGCCATTGTCAACAGGTGGAATATATACATATATTATGCGATACAAAGCAAATCTATATATTATTTACTATTTTTTATTTGTAACGCACCAACATAGTCCATAGCACTATACAGAGGTTAAGTTTGACAAAAACAATATTAACACATTGCAAAGGATGGAGGGCCCTTATTTGAGCTTATAATCCAGTGTCCACAGAGCTTTGCCCAAAGCACCAACACAAGGTTGAAAACTCACAATCTTAAGGGTTTGGGTGTGATACAGTAGGGCGATAGATGTATTGTACACGTTAAGGCGGAAGGTGAAAAATATGGAACGCTTCACAAATTTGCGTGTCAACCTTGCGCAAGGGTCCTGCTAACCTGTATCATTTTAATTTTAGTATATGTAATGTTGAAGTATATATATGAAATTAAAATACAACAGGTTCTAAAATGATATCTCATCTCTTTGTAAGAGAGCTCCGGATGCAAATACAGATTTATTTTAATTACAATCAGCTTTAGTACAAAGCAGAGATGTTTGATATTCATTAAAAAAACATGTTTCTCTTTGTTCATCTACGGAGTTGCAAAATACGAGGCAACTGTAATCCTCAATCTAAACGGAGCAACGTCATTGTTTCTATAAATTTGTTATCTTTAGGAGTATATTTCATTGCTAGAGAGAAGAAAAAAAAATTCTTACTCAATATAAACAAGCCAGTTTATCCAAATAAAGCTTTTTGGAAATGCATATTTGTAATTGTTATGCATTGAATGAATGTGTGCCTTATATTTTTCTCCTTCCAAAATAAATCAGATGAAGGAGAATGTGTATTCTGGTTTAATGTTGTCTTCCTATACACAGCATGGGATGGGTGATTGTTGTGCAGTGATGCAGGAGAGGAGTGGCGGGGAGACAAAGCATCCAGCTATGAACCAAGGGACTCTTTAGGAAGACCATATACCCCACTTGATCTTATGTTTCTAATCAATATTAACCACTTTGTTCTTCTCTGGGGCAGGGGGCATCTTTTACCATTATTATTTTCTCATTTCAACGTGAGAAAAAGGGCATTCCTTGGTGACTTTCCGCTGCCCAAAACTTGAATGATACAAAACAACTTCAGCATTTTAGTACAGGAGAGAAACAAACCATGAAGCACCCTGCCCAGCCTGGTAGTTCTGGGTCTAACAGCACCATACGCAGGCTTTGTCCCCACTGTCACCCGCATGTCAGTTTTACACGCCTACGCTTTCACGTCTCAGTATATCAAAAAAACAGGAGGCTTTCATAAGCAATCCCACGCACCCTGCCGTTTTAAGGACAGCCAAAATCAATTAGACATTACAGCCTATTAATGCATTACTTTAGCAAATGAGGCATAAGAGATAATCGCAAAACCATAAAAGTATATGAATAAAGCGGGATAGTGCTGTTATTTGCCAACTGCAATTCACCCTTTTATGGGAGGTACCCCACTGAGAGTGCTACATTCAACAACTGTATATATAAATGAGAGGCTGTATTTATTTATATTATAAATGCATTTTGTCTATTTTATGTGTAGTTCTTCAAAAGAATATATATATCAAATACAGGACTACAGTGGCCTTTATTAATATTATGGGGTATTTTAATGACAGATAAACCCCTTAGCTTGGTGCCTGCTCATTATTTTCACTAGAATACACAGTCTGTGTTGCAGAAACAAGAATGATCAGTAAGTAAAGTCTCACAGAACCACCGCCTGATCAATACCTCTCCTGGGATCTCTACCACTTACTGCATCTCATGGCTGGCTTCAAAAATCAATTATATCATGTATCTCATTGCTGGCTCTTCAGCGTCACCCTCCCACCTCTCTGCTGTCCCGGCCTCTCTCACATTTTCCAATCTTATTAGTAATTCTTTCAAACAAAAAAAATGTAAGGCCATGTTGGTGTAGGATTCAACAATCTTTAGGAGTAAATGAGTTCTAGCACTTTTATCTCCACATATATTTTTTATTCTACATAAACTATGTGCAAAAATGTAATATTGCAGACACAGTGAGAACTACCATAGTCAAACTATGCTATTTTCACAAAAAGACACTTAAAACTAGGGAATAAAAAACTAATACAGTAAAAAGGAATGCAGGCCCTATTTAATATACAATTATACTATTTTGGTTGCTGTAGATCAATTTCCTGTGGTGAGAGAGTAAGTTTCGGATCTAGCCTGTTATGGTGTCAGGACAGGTCCGCCTCTGCAGTGCGGCCTCCAACTACTAGATGTCGCTGCCAATATTTTGCAGCGCTGCCGATATGTGAGAGAAGTTTTAAGCTTATAATGTTAGCCTAACCCTTAAACTAATCCTGGCCCTCACCCCCACCCTCACCCCAAGCCTTGACTATGATATGGAACGCATTATCGGCATCGCCATCTAGCGGATGCTCACCGCCACTGCGGCTACCTTGTGCTGCGCTACCATAAGAGGATAGGACCTAAGTTTTTATCTACGCACTGGGAATGCAGCAGCTACAACTTCCAACATTTTCATTAGCTTACAAGTACAGACCCTGCTGATAAAGCAGCGGCAGAAGGAGCTAAAAAATGAATATGGATACCTGCACTAAAATGCTACATGCAAAAAAAGTTAAAAAAAAATATGTAAAAGACTGAAATTTCTGGCTTCCTGGAATCATTTTGCCCAATATGATGTCCAAAGGACCATTTCATTACTGGTTAATATGAATTTCTAATAATATAAAAAATGTTGCATCAAGATTGAATTAGAATAAAGCACTACCTTAGCATACATATGCAATTCACAAAAATAATTATACAAAAAAAAAAAAAGCTTGGGCTCTATAGCACGTTTAGGGGAAAAGACTCCTATTAATTTGAAAAATCAACTTCTTTATATAGATCTTAATTAAAACAATTATTCCATTCCAAATGCTTTAACACTCCTCAACTAACTACAACTAACATTGTAGCAAGGTATGAGACTACTGTGTTGCTGCTCAGTAGTTTAATTCACAATATTAAGCAGGACCTTTGTATACCACTGACCCCACTGGCATCAGGCGCGTGGTCTCTGGAACACAGAGGCCCCATTTAATATTTTAAATTAAACGAACGAGCAGCAATACTAAAATACAAAGACATTATCCCTACTAACTTATGTATAATTATGCAAACTAATTATCAGGTGTCCTGGAAACTTAGGTTAGGGTGATATACACGGTCTCATGGATAATTGGGCAAATTGCATGCACGAGAGTATAAAGTAGAAGGTGGGAAGTTGTCCTTTTTGCACTTTGACTGCTAGTGCGCTCTACAATATTATTTAAAAAGGTTTATGGAAGTTTCCGAAATTGTGAAGCATCTGATAGAGGAAAATCAGTAGTGTATGAAAACATTTTTTGCATGAAAAAAAATCCCAAAATAAACTTGCCCCAAAGTTTGCAAAATTTCTTCAGTTTTCTGGCAGTTGATTTGGGTAATAAATGTCCCCAAAAATATCAGCTAAAATAGCATAACATTCATAATTCGTTATTGCCAATCAGAGGAAGCTACAACATTGTAGCACTGTCTGGGCATTCAGTCTCTGCATCAAAACATCATGGGACGTGTAGTCTTTAGTTCCCACCATAAGGAAGCAAGGAGAAGCTCAGACATTGCCGCTCTGGATTTCCGTACTGTGCTGCTGCTGGCAGGTTAGTATAACGTTAAAAAATGTACTTGAATGCAGTGTTTCTATTGGTTAGTAGGAGGTGCCTATAAAAGTAGTGCCTATGGTGGTGTGAACCCCCCCCCCCCCTTTTTTTTTTATACAAAAATCTGTATGTATATAGAATGTATTAATGTAACAGTGTTTCAGATATAAGCAGCATGTGTTATATTAGAAAAAGGGAAACTTCCAAATACCTTTAAGAGTTAGTAATTCACAATAGGAGTTTATAAATATGAATGAACGAAGTGGAGCTGTTTTAGTTTGCATACCCCCCCCCACCCCACCCCACCCCCTTTTTTTTTTTTTAAACACAGTATTTACCTTTGATAATATAGTTGTGGTTAGTTGAGGAGTATTTATGCAAACAGAATAACAGTTTTTTTTATTGTGATTTGATCAATTTAAAAAAAAAATCTTGTTTAGGAGTCTTGTGCTATAGAGTGCAATTGAATTCACAATTGTTTTCTGTCTTTTTGTATACAGTAGTGTGAATTTCTCCCAAAAAGATGAGAAATTATTGCATATCAAAATGTTTTTTCCATCAAGCGATTCCCTGGGCCGTTAGTGTTTCAGTTCTGCGCAGACACAGCACTTGCAAGTATTTTATTCCAGCTCACTGCCCTCCTTATAGACTTGAGGCACCCTTCTCAGTACCACTATAAAAACAATCAAGTCTCAATGACAGAGTACATTTTGTACTGGCTCTATGTAGTGATAAGATAGACACTGGACTGCAGCTTGTCACAATATAAGATACTGTGCTGGGAAAATGAGTCTCTATATAACATTTTATATACAGTGTAAAGGAACTACAGTGTTTTTTTCTTGCTTCATGGAGCCAGCAATAATATCAAACAAGAGGATTTAGTCTACTAAAAACAAAACAAATAATATTTTAAGATGTTGTAAACACATCTTAAAGCAGACAAGAGTCCAAATATTTCCTTTACCCCTTACAGTTATTTAATGCAAGAGATTTATTTGTCAAATACTAGGCACCATGGACAATAAACATCTGAAAATAGGACCTGTAACTGATTGAGAAGTCATTAGACAGGAGGAATGGTAGAATTACAAATGGGGACATGGGTGTAGGACCTCGGGGGGATGGACAACCCCCCCCCCCTCCCCCCCCCCATAATTTTCTATGTATGTATAAATAAGCTGTTTTACGGCCTGTGTATACAATGAGCTGTATCCCCCCATAATTATTCTGGTTCCTACAACCCTGGATGGGGAATATATATTTTGACCAGACATTCTTATTGGGTGGTCACCACCAGGTTACATTGGGAGAGCCTGGCTTTTTCTTCAGCACTCAGGTTACTATACTGGTGCCTCTAGTTTATAAGATGCTTTTAGAGATTCAGTCCATTCAAGGTGCTGCAATTCCTACATCGATTGTCTCAGATACCTCATACTATAACATGTGGTGGCACCAGGAAAGCTTATTTCACAGATGGAATGGTCCAGACCAAACGGTTCTCTAGTACCTGCTCCACGGCATAGAAACCAATCACAAAGGTTAGGAAAGAGTCCCATCGCGGTCATTGCTAGTATACAAGTAGAGTGTCCTTAGACAATACAGTCAATTATGATTGTAGTTGTTAGAAGTTGTGTTAGAAACGGTCCATAGATTAGATTACTGGAATGCCTAGAGAAAATGTATCAAATTGTCCATATTTATCAAAGGCATCAACAAGGAGCCCTCAAACAGGCACCCCAAGCTTTTATCTAGGGCAGGAGATTATGTCTCTTCCACAGCACATAGTCTATTATCTAACTTTAACATTTTTGCGAATCCGTTTCCAGAGGTGGGAGGAGACTTTAAATTCACACATCAACACAATGGAAAGATGGCAGCTAAAAAAAAAAAAAAAAAAAAAAAAATCACCAGTGCTTTCAACAATAGTGATGGAAAGGTCATTAATTAACAAAAGACAAACAATCCGGAGAAAGTAACCGACAGAACCAGAGAGCAAAATAAAATGGATCACTGCATTAAGAAAAATGGCATATAAAAAATGTAAATGGTTGTATTCATTTTTTTTTTTGCTTTTAAATATTATTTACCAATTATCAAGGCTAATTATTTAAAATATCATATAGAAATATTTCGACCACAGCAGTCATTAAAAGTGTATCTAGACTGTAAGCTTTCAGGAGAGCAGCACCCTAATTTTCACGTACCAACAATCTTGTCTTATTTTAACCATCCTCAAATGAAATTTCAAATGTTATCCATGCATTTATTGTATCCTAAGCACTAAGGAATATGCCGATTCTTTACAAAGTAAACATATAAATAACAACACCACCACGTGTAGGACACAATAGTAGGGGGGTGGTTTTTATCTGCCTTCACTTCAAATGCATCTGTAACCAAAGACAGATTCCCTAAATATACCTTCATTGGCAGTGAGATCTACTCAGCAACAAGAACAAACACTTGGCTTTTGGCAATAAACCATCTGCAATTAAAGGAAAGTAGACCGGATTATCCAGTGCCAGCCTTTTAATGCCACACCTTTCTAAACACAAGCCAATACAGCACAAAGATACAGAATATATATGGTACATGAGGGGTTGTGAGCTGGGTATATATACAAATATATTGCATATTATATCATCTCCGGGGGTATCTGGGGACTCCTGGTGATTATTTTTGACCCCACAAATAACCAGATTACTTTAATGGCTCCTATACTCAAAAGGAGTAGCACTAAAACCCAACAATGAATGTAACCAAGCCCGGTGCACTCTCTCCTTCTCTGACACAGATCTCATTAACAAAACATGACAGCTATGATGAAAAACCAGCCCGAGCTGAGCAATAAGGAGTGAATTCTGCTGCCGTTTATATTGGGCTGAAGAATTAATAGGTAGGGTTATTTCATTTTGCATTGGGAGCAGTCTCATGGGATTAATGTAACCACTTTCTGTGAGTCCCCAGTGCAGAATATATAAAATTATCTGGGGCAGTGTTCATATCATTCAATATAGCCACCCACACCTCAGACCACCATGGCGAATACTGCCATACTGGCTCTTTCTTCATGCCATTTTTTATAGATAGACATGGCACCTCCACTAACCAGGGTTTGACGCAATTCTTTGTAATGGTCAAAAAGTATTTATAAAGTACTGTATATATATATAAAAAAAAAAAAAAAATACAGTCTTTAATTTATTACATATTTTATGGAATTATTTATTTGGCTATGGCAACCTTTGTCTTTTTCAAGCTGCTTTCCCAACTGTAAAGTACTAAGCACCATAGGTCATACTGATGACACTGGCACTTCGGTTTGTCACATTTTAATTGTAGCGGCTGAAAACGTCTGTGCATTCAATAACTTCTCCTATTTATAGCAGCAGGACAAATGTATACAATATTAACAGATCTCTGGTTTAAATTTGTTTTCCCATTATGGTCTTTTTAATCAGAGAAAATTATACTGGGCTATCTTATTTTAGAAAGCAAAATTAATAAACTTAAACTTTACATTGTTTAAATTTAATTTGGGAAAAGTCTTAACTGTGCTATTTCATTTTCTTTTCTGAGGCCATTTAGCTACAATCAGAAGAGTATTTCCTTGCAAGCAAAACTAATGTCATTTGTACTAATCCTATCAGAGTATTGGCAATTTTGGCTTCCACATTCCTGTTCAACAGATGGTGGCTTCCTGTGCTTTAAAAGCCACTCCACACCTCAAGGAGTTGATCAACACAAACCAAAAGTTTAGATTTAGTGGAATATATATATATATATATATATATATATATATATATATATATATATATATATATATATATATATATATATATATATATATATATATATATATATATATATATATATACACACACACATATACACATTTGAAATAAAGATGATCACATTCTTCAACTCTAAAAACAAAGGACTTAATATAGACTTGGGCTTTCTAAAACATTATCAGAATTTCATGTGATTTTTTTTCTTCTTATACTATAAACAGACTTAGCACTCTTAGTGAGGTGTTTGTGCAAAAGGAAAGATATTCTATGTGGACTACACTGCTCTGTTTTTTCATGTATATGTGTATATATGTTTCCTTTGCTATGTTGTGTTTATTCCCCATATATGTATTTACCTGATGATGTCAGATGCTGTCCCAACTCTCTCTCTGCATCTGCTGTTATTATTCAAACTGAGGGTTCCATCTCATGTAGTATTGCTTGAGACTTGATAAAGAGAGGTTAAGCCTCCCGAAAGCTCGTCATTATAAATAAGACGTTTGTCCAATACAAAAGGTATCAAATTATATTGCAATACTTATTATTAATCTATGTATGTATGTATGTATGTATGTATGTATGTATGTATGTATGTATGTATGTATGTATGTATGATTTTTTTATTCTACAAGCACAGCAGAGGTTCCAAAGATGGTATAACTTCAAACTATAGGTAATACAATTAAACTGTTAAAGTACATTTTTTTAAATGCATTTTGCTACACTGAAAAATCATTTCCATTCTAAGCAATAAGTCAGACTTTCCAATCCAACCGAAACAGATTTTTGAGAGATCTTTGCATTTAAATTACTGATAATATTGATGGTTCACTGTATGGTAATTATTTTAAAGAACTCGTTATTGCCTATAGTTTAAAATAATGCCATATTCTGCTGTGTCATTAAGTGTAATTCTTTAGAAGAATGTTTAAATACTAGCGACTTGCCCAATAAAATGTAAAGCTTGGCAATGCTGTTTGCCACACAATGCGAGGCGCCCTCCCCCTCTACTTTACGGGCCTCGAGATGAGCGGCTTTGGCATTCATTGCGAGCAACTCCCCACTCTCTCCCCCCTGTGTCTCTTCCCCCCCACCATATCTCACCCCTGTGTCTCTCCCACCCCCCCATATCGCACCCCTTTGTGTCTCCCCCCCCTCACCCCTGTGTCTTCCCCCCCCCCCCCACTCCCTTTACGGCCGCCATTTTTTCCCCTTGCCTAGCCATTCTGAGACCTCCCAAAAACACTAATTAAATAGCAAATTAGCTTGCTACCTCACTTACAGGCTCCCTGCCTCTCCCCCTGTGCTGTGTGTGAGGTTGTAAGTTAATTTTCTAATTTATTGGCGTCTATGGTGGGGGTTTTTCAAGGCCGTAACTTGTAATCTGGTCGGAGCCTGTGTTACGAGCCTCGAGAGGAGAGCCTTTTGCGGGCCTCACAAAGAGGCCCAATGGCCTATGGCGCTCATCGCAGGCCTTTTTCCCCTCCTCTACCTTATGGGTCTCACGATAAGCACCTTAAGCACTCATTGCGCATGTGCAACCCGTAACTTAACATAGCGTTAAAGACAAACTTACAATTACCACAACTATTATATGTGATATGACTGCAGTGGCTTCTGAATAAATGAATGTCTTTATTTGGTTTTACACTGTAAAAAAATTGGTCTCATTATGAAGGGTAGAGCATATTGTAAATATGAGATTATAGTGTTTTTTAGCTCCTCTGCCTCTTAACATACCAAGCTCAGGGACAATAAAAGGAACCTTGGTATCATAGAGCAGAATGACTCACTGAAAATGAGTGGACAGCTAACTAATAATTAGACAACACCTAACTTGCACATGTAGATTAACCCCTCAATACACTGCTGCAAAATGGCTTCATGGTTATGTGGAAGTAAATGGGTTAAATAACTGTTTTGTTCTATAATTCACTACTAATAAATGCGATTATGCAAATTCAGTTGCCTGTGGCTAGTAATTAATACATATTCTTATTTTTTTTTCAGTTTTGTGGGAAGGGAGGAAATGATGAGTGTGTATAGAATTAAGATTAATTAATTAAGCGAAATTGAGTGTCTTGGAAGCTTGTAGTCAACATTAAAACATTCATTCTTTTGTCTTCAACGATTCTGCATGAGGCAACTGCAGCCAATTCTTCCATGCTCATCCTACTATATAATACAGGGAAAGACCTGAGGATTCTTTAAGTGGACACTACACAAATAACCTAAATTATTTACAAGGGCAACAGGCTCAAACATTTTGTAGAAGAGATAAGGCTCTATCTACAGTGTTAAGTGACCTACAATATAAATAAAGTTAGTGATGGCTCCTCTCCTAAAGTCACACAGAGTGTCCCATTTACTGAAGAAATGAAAACCACACATACAATTAAACAGAATGACCACTGTCTAACAAAAATTCTGTGAAATAACTTTAAAATTACTAGTTATTTTATGTATAAAATTAAACTAAAAGATCCACCTTTTGAGCTACAACAACAATTTAATATAAGCATGGGCTAATACAGAAGATAAGCATGCCATGTCAGTGGCAGATATTTAGTTGTTAAATCTGTGTGATTATTTCTGCCAATTGGACATGCTTATCTTTGTTACCCGCAACATTGCTATTCTTAATTGCTGCTGATAAAAACCATTAGCTCAGAGAGCAGATCTTTTTGTTAATTTATACATAAAGTAACTACCAGTAACTTCTATATACATTTTAAAGGCACTTCTGCATGCAAGCATGTTTATATTTGTGCATACTTTCCGCTCCTTTAATTGATTCGGGCCACATCCATGGCATTAGGTGACATATGAGGTTATAAAAGAAAATCTGGATTATATTGAGAAGCCATCTGCACATCTTGGTCTGACCGGATTCTCAGGATAAAATATTTAATAGTAAACAGCAACGTGGCCAAGAATTTGCAGAATCTTTAAGAGTGTATTGTATGAGGAATTCTAGTTAACTTAAGTGGTTAATAAACATAGATATTGTTTTGGTTCCTGTTTATTTCACCCCTGTTCTAATTATCAGACTGTTTTTCACAGCTGCAATTTGAATGGGTTAGGATGGGTGTTTGTACTGGCAGTAAAATGTTATAGATTTGTTTTTTTTTAAATATGCCACATGTAAATACGGTTGACCAGTATTTATTTATTTCAGCAAAACAGGTTGTTGATATTGTCATCACTGATTTATAGCCTAGCACCATATTCTGTAGTGCAATACAATATGGAAAGCAAAAAGCAGTAAAATAGAAATAGCACATATTAATAATTAAATGTAATCTTCACATAGATGTGTATAGTAGAGCAGAATTGGTCTCTAGTGTGAAAAAGCCCTGGAACGTATGGTGTATGTTCTATTTCTGTAGCTAAGCTGGTAAAAGCACAATAGATGGGCAACATTAAATAAATGAGCATCCCTATACGCCAATTTACAGTGTAACCAAATAGATACTTTCTCCACTGAATTGAATATAAACCAGACTGGCTGATAACCACCAGATAACAGTCGCTCTCTGACAATATCATTTATCAGTGTCTTTTTAATGCAGCACTCAAATAAAGTGTAACCCATACACACATACAATCACTTTTTTATTTACTATGTACATGTGTTTGTGCTTTGTAACATATATTAATCTATTGACAAACAACTAGCACGGACTCATTTCCTGTGAAATGATAGCAATTGTTAGGTGAGCAAAGAACAAGTAAAAGCCAGAAAGTCCTGCCATGGAGTTAACCAGCAAAGTGAGACAATTATTTATATTATTTTTACTAGTTACTTGCCAGTCATAAATGACAGGGTCATATGTTATGTTCAATTGTCTGTGCGGTCTCTATCTCTCTGTGCGCCCTCTCGCTCTGTCTCTCCCTCCCAGTCCTCTCCCTTCCCTTCTCTCAGACTTCCTCTCCCCCCTCCTCTGTTGAGCGGCTCCCTCCCCTCCCCACTTCAGCTGCCCCTCACCCTGCTGAGCCGCTGCCGCCCCCCCCCCCCTCACCCTGCTGAGCCGCTGCCGCCCCCCCCTCCCCCTGCTGAGCCGCTGCCTCCCTCTCTGCCACCCCCCTCCCCCTGCTGAGCCGCTGCCGCCCCCCTCCCCCTGCTGATCCACTGCCGCCCCCTCCCCCTGCTGAGCCGCTGCCGCCCCCCTCCCCCTGCTGAGCCGCTGCCGCCCCCCTCCCCCTGCTGAGGCGCTGCCTCCCTCTCTGCCGCCCCCCTCCCCCTGCTGAGCCGCTGCCGCCCCTCCCCCTGCTGAGCCGCTGCCTCCCTCTCTGCCGCCCCTCCCACTGCTAAGACGCTGCCTCCCTCTCTGCCGCCCCTCCCCCTGCTGAGACGCTGCCTCCCTCTCTGCCGCCCCTCCCCCTGCTGAGACGCTGCCTCCCTCTCTGCCGCCCCCCTCCCCCTGCTGAGACGCTGCCTCCCTCTCTGCCGCCCCTCCCCCTGCTGAGACGCTGCCTCCCTCTCTGCCGCCCCTCCCCCTGCTGAGACGCTGCCTCCCTTTCTGCCGCCCCTCCATCTGCTGAGACGCTGCCTCCCTCTCTGCCGCCCCTCCCCCTGCCTACCTCTCTGCCGCCCCTCCCCCTGCTGAGCCGCTGCCTCCCTCTCTGCCACCCCCCTCCCCCTGCTGAGCCGCTGCCGCCCCCCTCCCCCTGCTGATCCGCTGCCGCCCCCCTCCCCCTGCTGAGCCGCTGCCGCCCCCCTCGACCTGCTGAGCCGCTGCCGCCCCTCACCCTGTTGAGGCGCTGCCTCCCTCTCTGCCGCCCCCCTCCCCCTGCTGAGCCGCTGCCGCCCCTCCCCCTGCTGAGCCGCTGCCTCCCTCTCTGCCGCCCCTGCCACTGCTAAGACGCTGCCTCCCTCTCTGCCGCCCCTCCCCCTGCTGAGACGCTGCCTCCCTATCTCTCGCCCCTCCCCCTGCTGAGACCCTGCCTCCCTTTCTGCCGCCCCTCCATCTGCTGAGACGCCGCCTCCCTCTCTGCCGCCCCTCCCCCTGCCTACCTCTCTGCCGCCCCTCCCCCTGCTGAGCCTCTGCCTCCCTCTCTGCCGCCCCTCCCCCTGCTGAGCCTCTGCCTCCCTCTCTGCCGCCCCTCCCCCTGCTGAGCCTCTGCCTCCCTCTCTGCCGCCCCTCCCCCTGCTGAGCCTCTGCCTCCCTGTCTGCCGCCCCTCCCCCTGCTAAACCTCTGCCTCCCTGTCTGCCGCCCCTCCCCCTGCTAAACCTCTGCCTCCCTCTCTGCCGCCCCTCCCCCTGCTAAACCTCTGCCTCCCTCTCTGCCGCCCCTCCCTCTCTGCCGCCCCTCCCCCTGCTAAACCTCTGCCTCCCTCTCTGCCGCCCCTCCCCCTGCTAAACCTCTGCCTCCCTCTCTGCCGCCCCTCCCCCTCTGCCGCCCCTCCCCCTGCTGAGCCGCTGCCGCCCCTCCCCCTGCTGAGCGGCTCCCTCCCTCTCTGCCCCCCCCCTCCTGCTGAGCAGCTCCCTCCCTCTCTGCCCCCCCCCTCCTGCTGAGCAGCTCCCTCCCTCTCTGCCCCCCCCCCCTCCTGCTGAGCAGCTCCCTCCCTCTCTGCCCCCCCCCTCCTGCTGAGCAGCTGCCCCCCCCCCCCCCCTCCTGCTGAGCAGCTCCCTCCCTCTCTGCCCCCCTTCCTGCTGAGCAGCTCCCTCCCTCTCTGCCCCCCCCTCCTGCTGAGCAGCTCCCTCCCTCTCTGCCCCCCCCCCTCCTGCTGAGCAGCTCCCTCCCTCTCTGCCCCCCCCTCCTGCTGAGCAGCTCCCTCCCTCTCTGCCCCCCCTCCTGCTGAGCAGCTCCCTCCCTCTCTGCCCCCCCCCTCCTGCTGAGCAGCTCCCTCCCTCTCTGCCCCCCCTCCTGCTGAGCAGCTCCCTCCCTCTCTGCCCCCCCCCCCTCCTGCTGAGCAGCTCCCTCCCTCTCTGCCCCCCCCCTCCTGCTGAGCAGCTCCCTCCCTCTCTGCCCCCCCCCCCTCCTGCTGAGCAGCTCCCTCCCTCTCTGCCCCCCCCCTCCTGCTGAGCAGCTCCCTCCTACTCTGCCCCACCTCCCACCGCTTAGTAATTCCCTCCCTCTTTGCCATCCTCTCCCTCCCACTGCTGACTGACTCCCTCCCTCTTTGCCATCATCCTCCCCAGGCTGCTAAAGCGGCTCCCTCCCCCTCCCTCTCTGACCCCCTCCGGAGAGCATGCACATTGGCACAGAATGAACCGCGCAGGCATTACTGATAACCGTTCTAGTGGATTGTTTATTTGTAATGCTCCAACATATTTCATAGCGCTATACATGGGTTAATTTCCAGGCAAAACATTAACATGCAAAGAATGGAGGGCCATGTCTTTGAGCTTAGAATCTATAGTGCATAATGCATTCCCAAAGCACCATGCAAGATTGAAAACTCACAAGCTTACCATACTTAAAAACACCTAAATAATTGGTTGTCTCAAATAAAGTTCATTCACATAGCCCAGAAACAGATAAAGAGATACATGATAAGAAAATAAACGCATTACAATGTACTGATCATGGAGTATAATTATTTTAGATTTAAAGCATTGTTCAGTGATCACATACCCATTGTATTCAATGTACTTTCCCCTTGCATATAGCTTGTAGGTTGGTGCTTTATAAATGAAGGTAAATAACGATATGCTTAATTCAAATTCACATTAAACACCACCATTAACACGTATGATTAGCACTGTAAAAAACTGGTTTGGTTTATAGAAATCGAAAAGATTTAGCCCAAAATGTATTCGCACAATCAAATTGTGTCTGGTTCATTTGGCCACCAATATTAGTGCACCAGAGTTTACCTGAAATATATCTATTTGCAAACGCATTGATTTCTCAATAGATGGGTGTGGAGCAGTCATGTCACCTTGTCATAACAATGTATACTATCTATATTGCTGTAACAAGATACCATATAAACACCACATTGCATACTTCAGTTACTTATGAAGAACAATGATGCTCTGTCACCCCTTATAACATGTTTGCTTGTTTCTTATTCTGTGGATTATAGAAGAGACTGATTCAGCAAAAACTAGCACAAAGCAATGTCCATAGCAGGAGGTCTCTGTATGTATCAAGCTGTCACACCTCTCGTCTCCCACCTTCTATAGATTGGCTGATTAGGTGCTTTGATAATCAGATTATTACTAATCTCTGCATGTCCTTCTCAGCTTGTGTAATTACATTACAGCTCTACTAGTATTTTTCTACCACGTAAAAGCCAAATACGGTAAGACAAGATTTATTTGTGCTTAACTATATCAATGAGAAATGTTGTTATCTCCAATATTATGAGAAAGGATCCTTGTGCATGGGAAGAATTAGAAACATCCAGGATAAGAATAGCCAGGAAGTGACCTGGATGTTTGTATTATGAGAAGGGGCAATGTGGAGACCATCTGCAGGGATCTAAAGGAGGAGAAATAGTGACCATCATTCATCCAAAAGACTGCTATAAAAAGGTTTAAAAGGGCAATCTCCTTTTAGCTGACATCAGAGGGTTAGCATATAGTTAATAATAATATCATCATCTAATAGTTGTAAGTAGTGAGATGCTGAAATAAGCAGAGATGCATTTTTCAGGTCACAAAAGGGATTTATTAAACGCACATTTTTTAATCACAGGGTATATATAGATCTATATATTTAGGAATAGTCCATCTATCAATTTGAAAATGGAATTTGCAACAAATTTTCTTGCACAACTATTTGTGGAATGAGTGTATTTTAGAAGTAGAGAAGATGAAAGCATGGAGATGCCATACCCAGGGACTGTCAAAAAGCAAGTGTGCTCAGATTTATGGGTGTGTTTAATTGTGTAGCATAAAGATATAGGAGATGTCAGCACTATATATACAGTATCACTATATGTTAATGAGTTGCACATAGGACCCCCTCACTTCATATTGGATATACTGCTGTATTCACTCATAATGGTGTGACATTAGACACAAGCACAATATATACACTGCTAGAAGTGACAGGTCCACACAGGATGGAGGTATAGGAAAAAACAGCACTATATATACACACACACCACATTGCGAGCAGCATTTACATTATATACACACACACATACACAAACTATATATATTACACACAGATACATTGTTCAAATAGCATTGAAGACTCATGCTGGATATATACGATTTTACCAACCATTGGTGATGTTAGATGACATATACAAGCACTGTATACACACAGTAAAGTGTGAGGAGCACACATATTTAGGTGGATGATCATGCAACAACATGTGGTATATATAGCATTATATACACCCACTGAGGGCTCCTCATCTCATATGGTGGTGGGATAAACTGAGAGATACAAGTGATTATACACACACAATCACATACATACACACACTGATACAAGAGATGACAGCTCTAAATGTACCATTACATACACGTGAGGGGGCCTATACTGCTTGTTCCACTCTTGGATGACACAAGCAGTGAGATACAAGCTATATATTCCAATATATACTCCTACTGCACCTCAATAGAAGTCACATACTCCCCTCAGATACACAGCTTTATGTACAAGAAAAAAAAAAAAAACACATCTCATACTGTATATACTACTTTACCTCACATTGGAGTTGGTTATTTACCAGATTCTGTATATACTACTTCCTCCAGTCTGGGGTGACATGAGCTATACATATATACTATATATACTGTCTTTACCTCAAGAGTATATATTATCTTTACCTTATATTGTAAATACTGCTTCCTCCACCTGACAGATACAGACGCTATATACATACTGTATTTACCTCATACATATATACCATTAACACCTCATACTGTACTGCTTCCTCCACTCTGGGGTGACATGACCAGACAGATACAGGTACTATATACATACTATATATACTGTCTTAAACTCATATTGTAAGTACTGATTCATCCACTCTTGGGTGACCTGACAGATACAGGCACTATATACATATACATACATTATATACTGTCTTTACCTCACATTTTAAGCACTGATTCATCCACTCTTGGGTGACATGTCCTGACAGATACAGGCACCATATACATACTATATATACTGTCTTTAGCTCATATTGTAAGCACCGATTCATCCAGTCTTGGGTGACATGACCTGACAGATACAGGCACTATATACATACTGTATTTACCTCATACATATATACCATTACCACCTCATACTGCACTGATTCATCCAGTCTTGGGTGACATGACCTGACAGATACAGGCACTATATACATATACATACTATATATACTGTCTTTACCTCATATTGTAAGCACTGATTCATCCATTCTTGGGTGACATGACCTGACAGATACAGGCACTATATACATACTATATATACTGTATGTTCTGCTTCCTCCACTCTGGGGTGACATGACAGATAGATGCACTATAGATATACACTATATATACAATCTTTACCTCATATTGTAAGCACTGATTCATCCACTCTGGGGTGACATGACCTGACAGATACAGGCACTATATACATACTATATATACTGTATGTTCTGCTTCCTCCACTCTGGGGTGACATGACAGATAGATGCACTATACATATACACTATATATACTGTTATTACCTCATACTGTATGTACTGCTTCCTCCACTCCGGGGTGATGTGAGCTGACAGATGCTCTGCGAACTTCATGTTGACTCCGGGTCCTCAGGGGCCCCGCTCCCGGCCCTCAGGGGCCCCGGGATGCTGCCTTGGCCGCTACCAGTGTATCCCGGGCACGGGTCCGGGTCATGTGTCCTGCACTGTCCGGTACCTCCCCAGATGGTGCAGTGCGGCCTGTGTGAGTATTCCTGCCGTGTGTCACGGTGCCGGCTCTTCGTCTCCTGTCTCTCTCCCTGCCGTATCCCTCTCTGGTGTCTCACAGTAACTCCCAGCTTTGCCTCCTCACTGGCCCCGCCGCCATCTTGCCAATTTTCCCACTGCGCATGCTCAAGCCCTGCCCACACACAACGTCATTGTCATGGAAACTACCTCCTCAAGCATCTGGAAAGGAAAATGGGCGGGCACCTAGACATTGGAGGCGGACACTAATAGCATCTCCTTCATTGATTGGATCACATCAATTTGCATAAAGGCTGGTTTAACCACATAAACACGCCCATTATAGTGTCGGCGCGTCGGGGGCGTGGCGTTGTTTAGTCCCCGCCCCCGTGTTGTGAAACCTGCTGCCTGTGTTGTTGGCTGGGAATCTGAATGGTTTGTTGTTTAGATGTGACCCTCAGTTATAGAGAAGCTCTGCGTACACTGGAGCTCAGTATTATGCCACATACTTATAGTATACTCTTTAATTATGTGCTTTAGCTGGAAAAATGTTTATAGAAAATAACAAATATATTTATTGAATTGTTAATTCAATTTTGCATTACCAGGGCCACACATTTTGATACCCTGGATGCAGATAAGATCGCCATGCAATTCCCTTGAAAGCACATAATGTGAAACTTTCAGTGGGATTAAATGGAAAGGCAAAGGAGTGCACTTTATACAAATCAGGAAAGCAGATAAAGCAATGGCAGCTAGAGTAAAGAATAGTTCTATATAATAGTTCATAAATTAGATGCTTTATTTATATTTTTTACTTCTTACAATGTATTGTATTGTTCTAGGGCATACACACAATATTATAACACCAGTACTGCCGCCATTCACATAAACGGTTGTTCTCTTCCACTTGTTATATCCCAATTATATGCCACCTATATATAAATCATGTACATGTGTTTATTTGGACCTATCCTGTTTTACGCCCGCCTTTGTGTAAGAGCACCGTCGACAACTCTAGGAACGTGGACGCACTTGCATCCCCATCTAGCTGTGAAAAATAGGTAACCCTCTAACCCTAACCCCCTAAACCTTACTTCCTAACCCTAAACCCCTAACCACTTACCGGGCGTAGTAGCTCATTCAGAGCAGTAGATGCTCTTGGAGTGAGCGCGCGTTCCTAGAGTCAGTGGCGGCGCGCGCGAACAGTGGCGAACACAAAACAGGATAGGACCGTTTATTAAAAATACAGTACATCAGCAAGTGACCGGTACATTTACAGACAAAAATGTCACTGTATATAGGCATTTCTGTGCAGTACTATTCTGCGTCTCCCTGAAAATGAGCTGCCCTAGGCCTGGACCTTGTGGGTTTAGAAGCAGCCGCTGACCAGTACACAATTCCTGCAGATCCAGAATACACCAGTCTCTCCAAGGAAGACACTATAAAAATATAATCCACTAACTCATCATATCTTTCCTTGCCCCTTATTGGCCTCCCAAGTGTTGGTACTTCACCCCAATCCAAATTAAATGCCTCTACTATATACACCTACACTTTGCGTCTACAATGTCTCTCAAATGACTTCTTATATCCTTCAGAATAAAGTTTAATATAATGATTTTGTCATACAATACCCATACTAGAAGGGCACCTGAGCATTCTACTCCAAATACTCCCCCAATCACCCATTCCCTTTGATAATTACCTGTATCCTTCAGCCTCCAGAAGTATTAATTGAGATGCACCTACTCTGTATAACTCCTTGCCTTACCATGTCTCCTTGTTTAAAAAAATTCAAGATCATCCTAGAACAACATCATTTTAAAGAACCTTATCACCTACACCCTTGATATGTACAAATTGCACACCCAACTTATCCATAACCTACAGCCTATACCCCACAGCCACTTAATCTCCATTCATTATATATCTGTTTCTCTCCTGTCTCACACTCCTATTATCATACTATATTAGATTGTAAGCTCTTTGGAGCAGGGACAAACCTGTTGCAACAAATTGTCTATGGCATTTTATTGTCTTGGTGTTTTTGTATACTTCATCATTTGTGCACTGAGCTTAAAGAACCAGTGTGGTAACATTTTTTTAATTTACTATTATGAAGAACTACACTTAAAATATTATTTTTGTTTATAGAATATAAAGTAATTTATATAATCTATATAATCTAATATATTAACTTTTCTATGTAACTACACTGCTACAGAATCTACAATTTTGACTTCAGAAGGTGTCTCTGCTGGTCCCTGGAGACTCACAAGTCTTGTGTGTATCAGAGGGGAGAATATATTTCTAATGGAGAAGGCTTTGCTGTTATTGTTAGAAGCTGCTCGCTTCTGTGCATTTGTGGGGGAAGGGGTAGGTGTCAAACCAGAACAGATCAAGCTATCTAACAAATTCCACTTCCATCCTCACACACCCCTTTCAATGATAGTTAAGATATGCACAGTCCCCATATTCCTAATTATTAAAGTGTTGAAACTAGACAAGATGGAGCCTTTTAGGTATAAACAGTCTAAAAAATATAATTTTTCTCAAATTACTTTTTATGATATAACTTACACAGCTACTAATGTTGTTAGTTGTCTTATATAGCTTGATCTGTTTCCTTTAATACATAGGGGACAGGAGTGACAACACACATGGCGCATACATGCAAGTCTAGAGGGAAATAATGTAGGGTCAGCGGCAAAATTAACCTGATATCAAGAGCTTTGCATTATAAATATGGTCTATGGTTGCAGTTATCCTGTTATCAGGGACATTTCTGTGGATAAGCACACCAAATCCATTGTTCATTTGCCAAACAGTACCCCACCAATATATGCAGGCTTTATGCAGCACTAAGTCCCCTTCTGTATCGCTACCTTGTCATTACCATTTAACGACCCCAAGATGGGTAGAGAGGTCACACAAATCAAAGTCCACTAGAGAAGGAACTGGCAAACCACTTTAGTGTCTTTGCCAAGATGCAATAAGCATAACCAGAGACATAGCAATATGACATCGGAAGATGAGCCCCATCAGGTCATAAGATGCCTATCACATAACTGTGGAACAGCAGAGGGCAAGTACAAGTGGCATCAGATATAATTAGGTTGGACCAAAGCCGAAAAGACATCCCGGTGAGGATGTGTCTGGAGGGAAAAGGAAAGTCCACTGCTGCAAAGAACAATTTTAGTATTGAAACCTGGAATGTTAGAACTATAAACTAAGGCAAACTAGACGTGGTCAAGTATGAGATGACAAGATTAACCATTGATATCTTAGGAATTAGTGACCTCAAATGGACTGGAATGGGACATTTCACATAAGACAACCACCAAATCTTCTGCAGTGGTTAAGAATCCCACTGAAAAATGGTGGCCAAAGCAGTGATCCGTTACAATAGTAACGGTACTATTATATATTTTACTGGCTAACATGGTACGGTGTGTGTTTGTGTCACTCAGTCATGTCCAACTCTCTGTAACCTCATGGACTGCAACACACCATGCTGATCCACTTTATATTCATGGAGATACTGGAGTGAATTGCCAGTTTGTTCTCCATGCAATGCCTCTCAGTGGGCCACAGCATACAGCTCCTGGTATTACTAGGTGGTCTTCCATCCAAGTACTGACCAGGCCCAACTCTACATGGCTTCAGAGTGGTGTGACTTCTTGGTTCTTTGACTGGATTTGAACCCAGGTCACAGTGGTAAAAGCACCAAATCCTAACCACTGGACCATAAGTAAACCCAACATAGTACTACCCTCTCTCAAAGACAATCTTCAGGAGAAGAAAAGGTTCCTGCTCTTGTGAGAGCTTAAGACATAGTAGCATAGGGGTAGTCAAGTTTGGTCCCAGAGTGCCACACACAGGCCTGGATATGAGGATTTCCTTTCTGTGCCCCTGTAAGTCAATCAAGATGACTGAAGATGTGATAGTCTCACATGTACCCGGCAGGGATATCCTCAAATCGTGGCCTGTGTGTGCCTCCCCAGGACCGAACTTGTCTGTCATGGGGTAGAGAGACATAATGTGAGGTGACTGTTTGGTAGATAGATATCATACCATAGTCTATAGTCTCTCACACATCTATATTACTTCTCACTGGCTGACAGGGACAAGCCCCCACATTATTTAAACATTTAAATCAGTTTTTCTGCTTTGAGAGCATCATTTGACAAAAAAGAAAATACATTTTCAAATTTTTAAAGACACTCTTTCAGATGCAACAAAAATACTTTCAATGTCCCCTTAAGGAGGTCAATTGTATGCTTCTCTAAAAAGAAAGATTTTTGGAGATTATTTGAATTTTTTAAAAACTAGGAATCAAAGTGGAGTAAAATGTGAGACTTTTATTGGCTAACTAAGAGGCATTGCATGGAGAGTTGTCTCTTTCGTCTGGCAACTAATGAAGACAAATCTCCTATAATGTATACATCAGGATCTGCCTTTACATTAAATTACAGACAATTAGGATGAACAACACAGTGATGGTGCGAAGAAATAAGATTCACACTGTGGCATCAAGTGAGCAACACAGCTCCTTTGATCTTTTTGGGTTGAAACAAATGTTTTAGGACTTAATTAGGCTGTAAGTTACTAATAACCAGTGGAAAATTGAGACGCAAATTCCTTGTCATAATTTAATCCATGACTCAAACTGCCAAACTTTTTCTTAAATTTACTTTCCCAAATATGTCTGTCTGTGTCTATAAGGTCTTTGCTGTGTCCATTTTGATCGAAAAGCTTGGGAGAGAGGGCGGGGGGGGGGGGGGGGGGTTAATAAATGAGGTAGGAATCCCAAAGAGCAGGAGTGGCTCTGGAAAAATCCTATAGTTAGGCATGGAAGTAGGAGCAGCAAATGATGAGCATTGGGTGAGGTGGGTGAGTCTGGTAGAAGCGTTCAGGATAGAAGTGAGTGGGGATAGGCGGGTGAGTGGAAAGCCAATTAGGTAGGTGTTGCTGTTGTTGAGCTTGGCGTGTGCATGCATCAAGGCCTTTGTAGTGTCTTATTGGCCTTTGGTGGTCCAGTGTTTAGGATTTAGTGTTAACACCGCTGTGACCAGGGTTTGATTCCAAGTCAGAGAACCAAGAGGTCACACTATCCTGAAGTCATGCAGGATTGGACCACCTAAGAATACCAGGAGCAGTATGCTGTGGCCCACTGGATAAGAAGCTGGTAACCCATTCCAGTATCTCTGCCATGAATACCAAGTGGATCAGCATGACCATGGACATAAAGATGAGCCTGGTTTGTTACGTTCCATGTGGTCATGGAGAGTTGGAAACGACTGAAATAGAGCTACTAATGTTGTTATTTTTCCAAAGTATCATGTTTTTTAATTCTGACATAATAGAGCTGTGTGCATCACCAGGCATGCTTAAAGTCCCTTACTGTTGTATTTGTTTGTTTATTTTTTTTCACTGCTTTTAATTCACTAAATGTTCTGACCTACATAGCCTAACCTACAGGTGCATTTAAAGGACCACAGTGGTCAAATAATTTCTTTATAATGGGCAAAATACTTTAGAAAATGGAAGGAATAAATACAACCTTTTTTTTTTAACTTTTCGATGCAATTATTGTTCACTTTGTGGCTCCATTATTGAATTGAATGTTGTATTGAATTGATTTGCATTTTTTATTGTATAGCTCCATCACTTTACAGAGACAAGGTACAATACATTTACATGATAATATAGGTTCTTTAAACATAAAGAAACAAATTTGTTAATCAGTCCGTGCCTCAAGATTCTTACAATCTACTTATATGGGGAAAAGACATATACAGACATATTAAAAGGGTACGTGTATGTGGCAAGGGGATGCTGCTTAGTTTCTCCAAGTGCATTTGCTAAGGATGCTGTTAATTTGATTTTTAAACTTGAAACTAGTAAGATAAAGGATTCCTCTAATATTGAGTGGCAGTGCGTTCAAGAGGAACCGGGCTACTAGTGAGAAATGTTTAAACCAAGACAGAGCTTTAGAATGGAAAAAAACAGTGAGGAGATATCCTGTACAGAGAGAAGAAGACAGGCTTAGGTATAGTTAGAGATGAGAAGAGAGATATAAGAAGCAGCTGATGAGTAAACAGACTTGAAGCAGAAAAAGAGAGGTTTATAGGCTATTCTAATTGAGTAACTGACTTCATTGGAAACCAGTTGAGGGATTTTAGCAGAGACTAGAAGGAAGAAGAGTGGAGATGCATTAAGTGGCTGCATTAAGTTTTGATTGCAAAGGAAAGAGGTGAGAGGCAGGAAACCAGAGAGTGATTTGTGCAGAAGTCAAGATGAGATAGGGTAAGAGCCTGGGTGATTGTCAGATCGGATGTGAGAGGAGAATGGTAGGGGCGAGTAAAGTATGACTCCTAAGCAGTGTGATGTATCTACTGGATGGATGATTGTGCCATTGATCCTGATATGGAAGTGGATAATAGGATCAGGTATTGAAGGAAATCTAAGGATCTCTGCTTTGTTAAGTTTATATCTACTGAATGGTTCAATTGTGACATTAATTACTTCTCACTGTGCACTGACAGATGTTTTCACTGTACATATCTATTTTTACCATCATTATTTAACCATGTATGTTTCGGATAATATTAACTAACTTAATAAAAGTTATATTTTATTTAAAAACTTTCTGAGATTTATTTCCTTTCTACAATACCCACTCCGATTATTATTTGCCAAACATATGCAGCCTTATTAAATTGAAGGCATTTTCTTAGGTTTATCTGAAAGAGGGCATTTGATATTGTTGAACAATGTGTTTCTTTTGTGAAAATGCTTTTAATGTATAACTGTATATGGGGGCTCGTCCCCGTTAACCAATGTGCAGCAGTATAGTTGTATGAGCCATAAGTAACTGCCAATGAGATCTAGACTCGTGTGTATGCTCTGGTATTTCTTGTAAGTTTCAGATAAATGTAAACAACTTTTACTAAATATTTTTCATAAAAAAAGACACCTTTATGTTTAAAACATGCTCTTTTTAATGCATGATAGATACATTTGCATTCCATGTGCTTTTAACCACTTAGCTCTTAACTTGTCCATAAAGGACGGTGATCCTTGCTGTGTTTCTTTCTGTTTGGATATGGCAACATCAGTTAATTGTATTAGAACTTAATATATTAAAAGTTGTTTCCCTTTAGTTTCTGTACACATATTAAGATAGGCCCCTATTCTATTGCCAAATTTGAACATTTATACACACTTAAAACCACTCTTAATATTGCCACATATTAGCTACTCGCAATTCAATTACAAGTTCCCCGCCCACAATCACTAAGGGCCATCCAAAGACGCAAAACCAACCTTAGAGCTTCATTGGTTTTAGCACAGCTCATATATACCGAGCGCTAAATAATTAAAGTCACACAAAATGGATATTCTATTAGACCCATAGCAAATTCCAAGTATCAAGTTTCTGTCAAAAATATAAGGGGTACTAAGTAGGACTTGCAAGGGCTTTTGCAAACACTTATTAGAGCTGCAACAGCAATTAAATACACAATACTGTACTATAAAAGCATAGGAAGGCATAGAAAGACGCACAAATATGCAATTCAAAAATATTATTTTTAAATGATATTTCTGAGTAATATCTATCCCAGGACTCAAGGGGTTAATAAATATCATGAAACCACATAGACTAGAACAGATGCTCTAATGCATTTTATAGAGTGATAGATTGCAAACCCGATCAGCAAATATTACTTATTGGCACCAATTAATTCTTAGCCTCTGATTGCAGATTAGGTGTAACTTCCATGTTTTACTGACATCATGATGACGGTCTCATTTACTATTGGCTGTGTCTAAGAAGTAAATTATGAGCTTGGTTAAATATTGTCAGATCATAGGATTACATCCCTGAAATCAGACTTAAAAAGGCAGAGTTTCGGCTTAAGGAGGTAAATTGTGAACTGGAGTCAATAGAATACATTTAACATTTTTGAAAAAAATACCCACAGTTTGAGGCATTTGCAAGCTTCTAATATAATAGGGCCCATACTAAGTAAAAACTGAAATTTGTTATTGCACTGAACAAAATATATAAGCATTTAGAGGGTGCTTGTAATAATCCCTTCAGGATCTATGAGTTTGTTTTCATAAGCTCAGTATATCGGTTGGTATATTAACATTTTCATGGATTTTTTTAACTAACACTGCAGCATTTAGAACATTTATTCAACGATTAAAAAATGATAAGATGAAGATGTTTTTTACAACTTACTCTACTTCATTCTGATTGCTCTGCATGAGGGTGCAGAGTAATATTCATGAGTCCTTTTATATTGTACTTGTTTGGTTATTTTTTTTCATTTTGATTGACCAAAACGTCCTGACCTATATAGCCCAGTCTACAGGAGCATTTAATGAAATACAGATTTGAAAGCTCTTTCTCTATATAATTTATCCAACAACATGCAATTTTATGCTTCCACTTGTTTCTTTACTGGGAAGTGTTACTATTTTTGTTGTTCTTTATTAGGTCCTTGCATGGCTTTATCAACTGAGATTTCTAAATCCCCTATACTTATTCTCTTCTTAATAGAATTAGATTGAGTGTAAATTAATTATCTTATGTTTACCTTAAACTTTTAGCGTCTTCAGTCATTGCCGACTTTCCGTGACTCCATGGGCCATAACACACCAGGACATCTTAATGTCCATGGTGATGCTGATCCACTTGGTATTCATGGAAGAGATACTTGAATGGGTTGCCAGTTTCTTCTCCAGTGGGCCACAGCATACAGCTCCTGGTATTTCTAGGTGGCTCAACCCTGCTCACCCGGTCTCAAGACACTACAAAGACCCTAACACTTGCACATATCAGGACCTGGCTCAACTACAGCAACACCTACCTAATTGGCTTTCCACTCACCCGCCTATCCCCACTCCTGAGTGCTTCTACCAGACTTATCCACCTCACCCAAAGCTCATCATCTGCTGCTCCTCCTCCCATGTCAGCCTATAGGACTTTTCCAGAGCCACTCATGCTCTTTGAGATCCCTACTTCACTTATTAACCCCCCCCCCCCTCCCCCCCTAGCCTTTCCATCAAAATGGACACAGCATCAAAGACCTTATAATCACAATACTGTACTGAGCAAGCCCAACCCTGCATGGTTTCAGGGTGGTGTGACATTTTGGTTCCTTGGCTGGAACCAAACCCAGGTCGTAGCAGTAAAAGCACCAAATCATAACCACTGGACCACCAGGGAACCCTTTCATACATTTACTTTTTACTAAGAAATATAATTTAAAAGAGTATTTAATAAACATTAGGGACTATTTTTATTTCATGAACAAAATGGGTGAACGGAAATCCAGGAACCATATTTCTTTATCTTATGTTTTTGTCTATCTCAGCAAGAAATGCTCGTACTCATCATATCTCTTATTTGGTTTCTCTGATACAACAATATTGTGACTACACTTGACTTCATGCTTTTTGCACGAAAAATATTTTGTAATTAAAAGCAGTGCAGACATCATAAGACGGTCGATTGAACTACCTCTATGATCATTTTCATGGTCTTCTCAATAAATAAACTTAGTATAATGGGCAAAATTGTTTTAGATGTCTTAAAAAATAAGCCCAACTTTTACATTTTGCAATTTATATACAATTCTTCTTTCTGCAGGGATACATTTTGTGTTCTTGCATGCTGCTGTTTTCTCAGATGGGGGTGTCCTTGTAGAGTAATGTGCACCCTTTTAGTTTTAAGTGCACTGGCAGCCACATTTCCACTGTGCAGTCAAAGTCCTCCCTCCACAGGAAGTTGATCTGCCAAATCCAACGTACTGAGGTGGGAGGAAGTTGATTTCAGCAGCAAAAGTTAATATACTAAAAGTTGTTTTATTTCTATTTGCATTCTAAACGTCTGTTGCCTATTTGTAAGTGTAATTCTTCAAAATAGTAAATTTCATAAACATGACCACCACTGTCTTTTAAAAATCTCAGCATGTTAGAAACAGACATGTATAAATCCATTATTATTATTATCTTTTATTTGTATCGCGCCAACATATTCCGTAGCGCTGTACAGGGGATAAGAACAAGGGAAATACACGTTTAACAAAATTCAAAAGTTGAAGAGCCCTGTTTTGAGCTTAGAATCTTAGCAGAAAGTGCTTTATCCCAAAGCACCCTACAAGACTGGAAACTCGCTACTAGCCATCTTATGTGTGTCCTTATTATAAATATAATATATATGACTTTTAGGGAGTGCGACATACCTCCCAAGTGTCCCTCTTGTGCATTATTGCTCTGCTCCTTCTTCTATGCTGTCACCACTGGTCACCTCTCATCAGCAATGCTTCCTACCCACTGCTATTACTTTTAGAGATCTCTCACAATTAACATATATAACTATATTCTTATGCTATAAATGAGTACCACTTGATCCAGCAATTCTGCCCCTTCTCACTGATTGCTTTGCACCTTTAAACTGTGCAGCCACTCACGTCTGCCATGTACTTATTCGAGTCTTCAAGGCCCATCTCTAATTTACCTCTTCAATTAAAGTGGTTTGTAAGCATTAAAAGGATAAAGACTGTTTCATATGCCTATTTAATGCATAATGTAACAGAAATAAGTTTAAAGGACCACTGTTGTTTATTATTATTATTAACCCTTATTTGTAACTCGCCAACATATTCCATAGCGTTTTACAGGGGATAAGAACAAGGAAGGATACAATGTTAACAAACTCCAGAAAATGGAGGGCCCTGTCTTGAGTTTAGAATCTTTGTAGGAAGAACTTTTTTTCCAAAGCAACCTACAAGATAGTAGACTCGCTACTTACAATATAAAGTGAATGGCAGAAACATGGACAAGAATAAAAGATAAGGAGTAGTAAGGGTCAGGAAGCCAGTGAAAGTTTACTTAAGTAGGAAGATGTGGAAAGTTAGAAAGGTTTTTCATTTAGTAGGAGATGTGAAGGGATCTGAAAGAAAGTCATTTGTGGTGGATGGCTCTAGTATGCAAAATGTTATCTGCCCCTAGTGGTCAGATAATGTAACCTGCTAGTAGAATTGTCAGATCAGGCACCAGGGATAGGATTTTATATTCCATTCTAAAAATATTCATATTTTAAGTGCTGTTCTTTAAAATAGTATATTATAAAAAAATTATCACGGTGGTCATTTAACATCATTGACATATCTTGGGCAATAAATACATAAACTAACACACACACACATATATATATATATATATATATATATATATATATATATATATATATATATATATACATGTAGTAAATAAATAGTACATATATGTTCACATTTGAAAGTCTAAAATAAGTTAAAATACTTATTTCCTGGTCAGGAGTCTAAGAAAGACAGTTATTGCACTGTGAGCACTGGGCAGGGACATGCAAATGTGCCCACAAAGGCTTTGCTCTTGTTATCCAATACCATTTAAAACCTGGCTTCCTTTAAGCATTTGCCTGCTGTATTACACAGCTTTAAGCAAAGCTCAGGATTGATTATGCACAAGCCAGGAAATTTACCCACATAAAGCTGTTTCAAGGTTACTGCCTCTCATCAGTGTGGGTCTGCACTCTGGGAATCGGGGCAGGGATGAAGACAGCAAAGAGAAAGCTTCTTGGTCATGAGAACACAAAGACCTGAATGGTCTCAGGGCAGATAATGCCTAAAATTAAATCCACTTCTAATAATTAACTACCGTATTTAAAGGATCACTGTAGTCATATGTTGAAAATATAATATTTTAAAAACTTACACATACAAATATACAATATGTTTTTAGAATGGTGCACACTTGAGAATGAACAAAGCCTAAGCAGGTTCATCCTATAAGTCACCTACTCAGAGAGCAGCCTCTTTTATCTCACTTGTGCCCTTCACAGGTAGAAATATCCTGTAATATATCAGTCTGGTCTCACTTAGTTAAGTAATCCTACCCTGAACAGGAGAAACAGCAAACCCCAGACATATGTTTCGGCCTCTGTGGGCCTCGTCAGTGAGGTGCAGCTGTAGAGGCTGCGCTCAGAGTAGATGACCATATTCATAGAACTACCTATTAAAGATAATTCCTTCTCTGCCTGGGCACCTCTATTGTTGGCATCTTTTACTTGAATACCAGCCCACAGTCAGTTTGGATGCATCTCTACCAACTTTGTAAATATAAAGGTAGGAATATTTTCCATTCTTTTTTATGGAATTGTCCAAGCTTACTCATGTGTGGTGACTAATGATGACTGCCCTCAAGGAATTTAAAATATTTTTTAATGGGATTTAGGTTAGAACTCTAACTCAAGCACATTCACCGTCATGTCCTTCAGCCATTATATCATTGCTTTGGTAGTGAGCTTTGGGTTATTGTCATGTTGAAAGGTGAACCATCTTCCAATTTCCAACTTCCTCCATGAGGGCTGCAGGTTTTCTTCAATAATTTGTCTGCATCTGGCACCATCTATCTTCCTTTCCTCAGCACCTCTTTCTTCTTGGCCACAGAATCTTTAAGTTGCTTTTTAGCAAATCATAAATGATACTTGATTTGACTTTTTAAGGAGTGGCTTTTTTTCTTGCCATCCTCCCATACAGGTGAGAATTGTAGAGTGATTGCAATCAGGGGCGTAGGAACTTGAGGGGATGGGGGGTAAAATCCCCCCGATTAAATGAATAGGGGACACAAAAAAAGCAAAATTAAACTTAATCATGCATTACCACATTTTTAAAATAACTTTTAATATACATTAATGACCCCTGCTTTGGCCCTTTAAACAAATGTCTATGGAGCAGTATGTCTTTCTTAATCCATCCCTATCTCCAGGGGATGGATTACTTATATAAAATTACATCACCATTAAATGAGAGAGTCATTCATTCCAACAGTACCATATATTATAGACCACTTGTCAATGTGTGTATGCCACAAATTCTTGCTTTAGAGCTTCACTGAAAAACAGCTAAAAGTAAAAAACAAGACAGAGTAAAAGTCAAGAAGTGGAGAATGTTATTGGTTATGTATGTATAATTATTTATTGTGACATACAATAATAAGGACTTATTTCTTCTGTGGTGACAGTACCATATATATATATATATATATATATATATATATATATATATATATATTCATATAAAAAACATTTCTGACCAGGTAGGTTACCTGGCATTGTGGGAGGGGCCCTCTCTCAGCAAGCTTTTACGTCATATTTTGGCTTGCATCATCACTTTGCTTTGAGCCTCCTGCTTTCCATTAGTCCTAAATCAGCCTCCATCTGCCCATTTTTCACTACTTAAGCAATCTTATCAGCCTTTAGCTAAGCAGCTCCTAGCTTTTAATTAGTCCTAGATCGCTTAATTTCTATACCATTTCTGTGTTCCCTTGTGCTCATGTGGCCCAGTCAGTTTCCTATCTATGTCCTTCCATCTGGCGCTCTAAGCAGGCCAGATTTTCAGTAGAATCCGGCCACACTTCTGCTATCCCCCATCGCCGCACTGGCCACATTAAGTTTCCTCTCTTCATCAGAGAGACCTGACCACAAATATATATTTAGGCTCCTTTTTTGTGTATAATCCATTATGTGCTTTGCTTAAAGCTATGTAATACAGCTAGCATATTTGTAAACTGAGCCATGTATATAGTGGTTTTGGATTACTAGAGTGAGAGTACATTGTGTACATTTGCATGTCCCCGCCCAGTGTCTCAGAGGGCAGTGCAATGACTGTATTTCTGGGAAACCTGAGCAGGAAATAAGTTTATTAACTTATATTTTAGACATTCAAATCAAATTACAAATGTACTTTTCACTTTCTGTACTATTGTAGTCTGTACGGTGGAGGGCTTCTATAAATCACTCATTAGCCCAACAAAAGTGTAATGTGTGTATATATATATATATATATATATATATATATATATATATATATATATAAAATAAAAAAAAAATTAAAATAAAACAAACTCCATGGTTCCTCCATCTCCTCCCAGACATCCAATCCTAATAAGAACAACGGCAACATGTCTGCTATCATTGAGCAAAAAATGGATAGTTCAAAACAAAGGATGCATTTAATTTTTTTGTCCAAACATTTTGCACATTGTCAAGTTCTTCAAAAGAACATAATATGACACTCAAGTGATCCTTTAAAATAAAGTTAAAGGGATATGTAAGTGAGCTAGATTATGAATGCATCTGATAGAGCAGAATAAGTAGTGTATGAAAACATGTGTTATATACAGGGAGTGCAGAATTATTAGGCAAGTAGTATTTTTGAGGATTAATTTTATTATTGAACAACAACCATGTTCTCAATGAACCCAAAAAACTCATTAATATCAAAGCTGAATATTTTTGGAAGTAGTTTTTAGTTTGTTTTTAGTTTTAGCTATTTTAGGGTGATATCTGTGTGTGCAGGTGACTATTACTGTGCATAATTATTAGGCAACTTAACAAAAAACAAATATATACCCATTTCAATTATTTATTTTTACCAGTGAAACCAATATAACATCTCAACATTCACAAATATACATTTCTGACATTCAAAAACAAAACAAAAACAAATCAGTGACCAATATAGCCACCTTTCTTTGCAAGGACACTCAAAAGCCTGCCATCCATGGATTCTGTCAGTGTTTTGATCTGTTCACCATCAACATTGCGTGCAGCAGCAACCACAGCCTCCCAGACACTGTTCAGAGAGGTGTACTGTTTTCCCTCCTTGTAAATCTCACATTTGATGATGGACCACAGGTTCTCAATGGGGTTCAGATCAGGTGAACAAGGAGGCCATGTCATTAGATTTTCTTCTTTTATACCCTTTCTTGCCAGCCACGCTGTGGAGTACTTGGACGCGTGTGATGGAGCATTGTCCTGCATGAAAATCATGTTTTTCTTGAAGGATGCAGACTTCTTCCTGTACCACTGCTTGAAGAAGGTGTCTTCCAGGAACTGGCAGTAGGACTGGGAGTTGAGCTTGACTCCATCCTCAACCCGAAAAGGCCCCACAAGCTCATCTTTGATGATACCAGCCCAAACCAGTACTCCACCTCCACCTTGCTGGCGTCTGAGTCGGACTGGAGCTCTCTGCCCTTTACCAATCCAGCCATGGGCCCATCCATCTGGCCCATCAAGACTCACTCTCATTTCATCAGTCCATAAAACCTTAGAAAAATCAGTCTTGAGATATTTCTTGGCACAGTCTTGACGTTTCAGCTTGTGTGTCTTGTTCAGTGGTGGTCGTCTTTCAGCCTTTCTTACCTTGGCCATGTCTCTGAGTATTGCACACCTTGTGCTTTTGGGCACTCCAGTGATGTTGCAGCTCTGAAATATGGCCAAACTGGTGGCAAGTGGCATCGTAGCAGCTGCACGCTTGACTTTTCTCAGTTCATGGGCAGTTATTTTGCGCCTTGGTTTTTCCACACGCTTCTTGCGACCCTGTTGACTATTTTGAATGAAACGCTTGATTGTTCGATGATCACGCTTCAGAAGCTTTGCAATTTTAAGAGTGCTGCATCCCTCTGCAAGATATCTCACTATTTTTGACTTTTCTGAGCCTGTCAAGTCCTTCTTTTGACCCATTTTGCCAAAGGAAAGGAAGTTGCCTAATAATTATGCACACCTGATATAGGGTGTTGATGTCATTAGACCACACCCCTTCTCATTACAGAGATGCACATCACCTAATATGCTTAATTGGTAGTAGGCTTTCGAGCCTATACAGCTTGGAGTAAGACAACATGCATAAAGAGGATGATGTGGTCAAAATACTCATTTGCCTAATAATTCTGCACTCCCTGTAGAAAAGTTCAGTTTACTTGCAAAGTTATTTGCACAAAAGTCAAATCCAGATGTTCACACCCACAGGACGCTTACATAAGCCGGGTACACACAGGAAATAGAGCAGGGTACATATTTTGACGTTTCTGGTACAGAGCACAGGAAGTAACAGTTGCAGTTCTTGTACTGAGAATGCAAGAAGTCACTGAAGTGAAGAATGATACAATGTATTAGCCTGATTCTGAATTGTAATGTTATGCCAATTCAGGTGGCACTTTCTAGGGGCGTACACAATTAAATGCAAATGCCAAAAAATATAGGACATTTTGCTAACTTCAAGGTAAGCTAATTAATGTTTATTTTGGGATATTTTCATGCAAAAAAATGTTTTCATAATCCAGCTCACTTACATATCCATTGCAAGTGTATATATATGTATTAATTGTTTTCAATACCATAATAAAGGATACACATGAGAGAGACATATAATGCATAAAGTGCTTGAGTTTCAAACATCTAGGATTTCACTTAACATCAAACCAACTTATTGATTGATTTTTAAGTGATTTGCAGACTCTACGAGCTGTTACTTCCAGCTAATGTTTACTACAAACACAGATTAAAGGGCGTGGAGGGGATGATAACTATTTCCTAAAAAATAAAGTAAACATGAAAACATTAATTTTGCAGATAAAATTTATCAGATGTTGTGGGAAAATAGACATCAGTTTATATAATTTAACTTGGTAAGTAATATACAACTCAAACTGGGCAATTAAAAACAGCTTTTTTTTGCAAAGGTAACATTTATATTGTAAACAGCACAAATAGATCAGGCTGCAATTACTCTGTCAGTTCATTTGGTATGTTCCTATTAATATTAGTTTATGTTTTGTTGTTCTGCTTCACCAGCTGCCAATCGGCAATTACATTTTAAAGGTAGAGTTCTAATATTATTAGATGTTTGTGAAGGAATTCTATCCCTTGGTCTGGCTGGATATGTCAAACTCATGACTCAGTACCAATGTAACCGCCAATACCCCCAAAACACACATGTATGGCTCTTCCCAAGTTTCAAGATACATGCATAATATATATACGCCACAACCTTATTTGCAGATGCATCATACTGCAATGCGCACCCACATTTTTGTTTTGCATTGTTAAGTAATTCCCAACTCTCCGTGACCTCATGGACCATAACACACCATGCTGATCCATATGGTATTCATGGCAGAGATTCTGGAGTAGGATGCCAATTCCTTCTCCAGTGGGCCACAGAGTACAGCTCCTGTTATTCCTAGGTAGTCTCCCATCCAAGTACTGACCAGGCCCAACCATGTATAGGTTCATGGTGGTGTGACCTCTTGGTTCCCTGACTGGAATCGAACCCAGGTTGCAGCAGTGAAAGCACAGAATTCTAGCCACTGGACCACCAGGGAATTCGCTCACCCACATACACAAGAAACAAGCCCACTGCAGGCAACATATATTGAAACATAAACACACTTGATTTAGACACATTTAAACAGCCAGTAACACATAAGTATAGCATGCATTATAGAACTTAAAAGAAGCAAACTGTATACTCAATATAAATAACTAGCGAATTGCCCTTCAAAAAATGACGGGCATAAAAGTGTAAGCCAGGCAATGCTGTTTGCCACACAGTGTGAGGCTTTCTTTCTCTCATCACCTTCGGCGCTCATTGCGAACCTTTCCTCCTGCCTACTGTATGTGCCGCTCATTGCAGGGTTCATTAACCTGCAAGTTTTGTTCTTGGGAATGCCATGTGTATCTTTCCAGCATCTCCCCCTGTCTCTGCTGAATGTTTGCGTGGCGCTGACTGACGTTTGTTTTATTTTCAAAGTGTAAGAGTCTTTGCTGTTGTGTATTTTCTAAGTCCCGCATGCCTGGCTTTGCTCAGCCTCGTTTTCATCCAGTTTCATCCTTTTTTGCGTTTTTCGTCAGCCATTTCTTTTCTCGCTTAGCCGATTTTCGAGTGACGAAACACAGCAAATTCAGCTCAAATTTGCTTGCAACCTCACTCATGTCCCCCTGTTCTGTGTATGAGTGTGTTTTAATTAATATTTTATTATTTTTCGACATTTTCGATTTCCGCGGTACGGCCGTTAAATTTGTATTTTTGCGAGGCCGGATTTTTGTGCCCCCGAGATCGGATTTTTTTTTTCTAAGTCCCGAGTTCCTCAACTGCTTGCAGCCTTAGTCCAGCGTGCCTAAACTTCTCGCCTTGCTTTGCCAGGCTCGCAGGAGCAAGGCTCGCATTTTAGCCTAAGTCCTAAGTCCCGCGTGCTTCAATGCCTCAACTGCTCGCCTCACTTAGAAATTACAGTCCCACAATGTTTAATTATGATACATTATTAAAGATTCCCGTGCCAGTAACTATATTACCCCTGATCCTGTGCTGTGTGCACAGGTTCATAAGAGAAGAGGGAGGTGTCATATTGGGCATGTAACAACCAATATATGCAGGTGATCTAACTCAACATGTGTGCGTTGAGATTTGCTACACACTTGTATTGATATTATATATGCAGATGACACTCAAATCTACCTCTCAGCAACAGATCTTGTAGCACGAGTCGCCAACTGCCTCTCTAGCATATCCTCCTGGATGTCTGCCCATCAACTCATACTCAATATGTCAAAGACTGAGCTCCTTGTCTTCCCACCCTCTTTCACAGCTTCCACTCCTCAAATATCTCTCACTGTTGACAATGCCATCATCACTCCCACCTCCCAGGCCCGTTGTCTTGGGGTAACACTGGACCCTGCCCTTTCTTTCATTCCTCACATACAATCAATATAAAAATCTTGTCAGTTTCACCTAAAAATCATGTCCAAAATACATCATTATCTCACACAAGACACAGCAAATATCCGAATCCACTTTCTCATATCTCACCTCGGCTACTGCAACTCTCACCTTGCTGGCCTCCCCACCACCTGTCTGTCTTCACACCAATCCGTAATGACGCCTCTGCCAGACTCATCTACTAGACACAACGCCCAGTGTCTGCAGCTCCTCTCTGTCACACCACTGGCTCCCCATGCCTCTAGAATAACCTTTAAAATCATTACTCGAACATATAAAGCCCTCAACAATAGTGCACCCTCTTATATCTTTGTTCTCATCTCAAAATACTACTGCAACTCTCTTATCAGTTCCTCTCCCCCCACCTTCCGGACTTTTCTTGTGCTGCCTGTACTCCATGGAACTCCTTATCTTGCTCAACTAGACTATCTAAATGTCTCAACACCTTCAGAAAATCACTAAAAAAACACATCTATTTAAAAAAAAGTTATCATCACCAGCCTTAATATGGGCAATTGCATAATATCACTCATACCCACAATCTATAGTGCAACATATAGACATATCCAATTGCTTGAGCTTATTTCCCTACGCACCATGTATATTGCATCTATCACCCAAACCCTGTAAGTTTGTGAGTTTTCAATCAAAGGTGTTTACAAAACAATCTCTTTGTACGTTTGATTTTAAGCACAAAAACTGGGCCCTCCATTCTTTAGCAATGTGTTAATTTGTTCTTGCTGTGCACTTAACCCATGTATACTGCTACAGAATATGTTACAAATAAATAATATTTCTTAAGCACCAGCGAAACAAATCAGGAATTCTTGTGGCACCATTTTCTCAGAAGCATACCACACAAGTCTGTAGTCGTGTGCAATAAGAAACCTCACATACTTATCTCATATCTCAATTTCTCTGTTCTCTTTTGTAAACCTCATCATCTCTTCCACCCCACTATCTGTCATTAATTTCCCCTATATCCTCCCAAACCCCACTCTATATTTTTCTTTCTTGATCTATAATTTTTCTTTCTTGCTGACATTTTCCCTTCACTTGCCTCTTTCCATCATTCCAACCATTGGGGTTATTCTGAGCCTTCAACCCCAATTCTCCTCTCTGACAAGGTCAGGAAGAGGTGGAACCCAATGGCAGGGAAGTCTGAAAGCATCAGAGCAAAGATGGGGCCAGAGGCAGGAGTATGGTCAGAATGGTCCAAATGGTCAGACACAGGCAGTACAGAATCAGAATGAGGGACATTGGAGAACATTGGAGTCCAGAGATCGAAGCAGAGGTCTAGGGAACCAAAGAATCAGGATGATCAGAAAACAAGCCAAGGGTCAAACAATGTCATACAACATGAGCTGTCCAGTTGCCATGGACTTATTATAGGCCCAGAAATGCACTGGATCACTGCAGTGCCTACCAATGTAAGTGAAGAAGCACACACATACAGAGGCTCTTTGTATTGCGCGGGTGCTCCATCCCACCTTACCATTTTCCTCAAGTATCTCTTAACTGCTGATCTCTCCTCTCACCCATAATGAAGTTCTAACAACTGCCTTTGGTTGGCAAAGAGGGCATCTCCCAACCTTAATACAAACCCAGTTTCTATTATTTAAATAATGCATGTTAATTTAAAAACCAACAGTCCATCACAACTGATGGGCAGTAATACTTATAATACTAATAATAATACTTAACCATATGGTTCTATAATGGTGTATATTGCCACTAACAATTGGTAGTGCATTCATTTACACTAAGCTCATTATTTAGAAGGACATACAGTACTTCTGCTGAGAGCAGGTTCAGAAAAGACAAAATAGGCTTGCAGTAAAAAATAAATGAATTTAAAAAAACTAGCGACTTGCCCGTCAAAAATGACGGCAATAAGATTGTAAGGCAGGTAATGCTGTTTGGTTGAGACATTCATTTTGTTGGTGTTCCGAGACCCTTCGGCGCTCATTGCGAGGCTGTTGGTTGTTGTATTTTTTTTTGATAGGCGATTTTGGTGTTATTGTTTGGTCGGCTGTGATGTGTTTTTTGGGCTTCTTGCAAGTGTTTGTGTGCTTTGAGCAGCGTTGGCGGTCGTTGTGAGTGGCGAAGTGAATGGCTTTTATGTGTATTGTGAGATTATTCTTGTTTTGTGTATATGTTTTTTGTATGCTAATGAAATAATTAGTAAATTAATAAATTAATTTACTTTACCTATTTTGAAGTAATATATGCAGGAAGTATTGTGCTGAAGAGCTGACAATCTGTTTTGATGTTGCTGCAGCATACAATGTAGGTTTGCACTGTTGTGGAGTTGATGTGTAATTGTCAGCAATGTGTGCAGTGTGTAGTATAAATAGTGTGCATGCGCAAGGAAAATCCGTTAGGGTAGCTGTGTACTTCCGCATTGTGTTGTAAAATGGCGGCTAATGTGTATGTGGTACGCGGCTGTGGATGATTTAGCGTCCTTGTTAATAGTGTATCTTGGACCTCGTATGGCTTTTTCAGAAAATCTGTATGTGCTTGGGGGTGTTTTGCGTCTTTAGGGTCCTGTAGCCTCGTTTTCGTTTTCTATAGCGGCCATTTTTTCTCTTGCTTAGGGGATTTTCGGGTGTCTAAACTCTGGAATTTGGACTTAAATTGAGGTGTAACTTCACTTGCAGAGGCCCTGGGTGCCCCCCCCCCCCCCCCCCCCACTTGCTGTGTGTAAGCTTTTTATGTGTTTGTTGTGTTTATTTATTGTGTTTTTAATGTTTTTATGTGCGCGCGGTTCGGTCGCTAAGATCGTATTTTTGCGAGCTTGTAATATTTTTTTTTCTAAGTCCCGCGGCTCGTATCTGTGGATGGTAAGTCCATACATTTTGCGGTGTAAGTCCCGCCTGCGGCGCATTGCAGCCGACGTCGGAGCCTCCACCTCCGCAAATGCGGCCCCTCGCTTTGCGAGGGTCCACATTTGCGTGCCTAAAGTCATAGGGGGTCGTAGGGATGAGTGCCTATGGCGCTCATCAGCAGTGCAAGGAGAGCCTTGGGCGCTCCTTGCCAGCAACTGCGGCCCTCTCTTAGCAACAGCTTTTGGCAACCCGCACTGCTGACAACTATATATGTGATATTTCTAAAAATATTTTGTCCAATTTTAGTTGATCTGAGCAGAAGTGGTTGCAACTTGTCATAGGATTACACTGTGGAATCTTCCAGACTTTCAATTAAAGGGACATGGAACACATTTGTTTATGCTTTAAAAAAAATAAACTCCATAGAATAACACAGGGAATGGATGTACATTTCTTACCTAAGTGCGCTGTATAGTTGTGTTCCATTTTCAAAGCTTTAAGGCCAAGCTAAATTAGTTTAACGATTACAAACTACTTGCATTTTTCATATAATAACATCTTTAGAAACTATAAATATCAGTAAATTAATAATCATAGCACTTAATGAACATCTGTTACCATCCTCAAGCTGAGCTCTCCAACTGTCACAAATCATTATACGATTTGTGATTTTACATATTTCTTCTTTGCCTGCAACACGCACAGACCTTTCTTTCATGAGAGATATTGCGGATCAATAAGAAATACTGCAAGATTCTAAGAGATATATATTTATGAATATATATTTATATTATTATATATATATTTTTTTTAAATAACAATTGTAAGCTTTTTTCCAGCTGCAAGAAAAGCAAAGAAAAGATAAAGCTGGCTTCTATATGTTGAATGGACTGATTAACAACCAGAGAGACACCAGTTAAATACCCCAGGAATAGCCTAGAGACATATTTAAAAAGACCCCCATAGTTTAGCTTATTTGTCTGTAACAAACTAACAACTTTAGCAGCAGACTACACCATGGGTATAAAAGCATTTTGGGGGAAAATCTGAATTTTGGAGAACTTAGGAGCAATTTCAGCATTTCCTGTGAGCGGGACCCTGGTGGTGGGGAAGAAGGAAAAGGATGAATTGTTAGGTATTTGGATCTGATTGAAATTGATGCCACACCACTTCCCTTCACATGCCCGAAAACAGGCTTGTATCAGAAAATGTAAGATGTAGAAATGTAAATCCACCCTTGCACACACAAAACTTATGAAATACTAGTTTTGTGGCTTTTTTTTTTAGTCAGACTCAATGTTTTCAAAAAAATGTTTTTAATTGTACAGGTTTCTTTAATCCAAGGGTGTAGTAGCCAGTGCTGGATCTACCTTTTTGGAGCCCATAGGCAGTGAAGTGGAGGAGCCCCTGTGAGTGAGTATGCAAGGAATACGCACACCCATTTTTGCCTTTTCTGTGCGTGTAAGTTCCTTTTCCTGTTATAAGTCTCTTGTTCTAGGCGGTTACTACATAGTAGCTAGTCTATGAACTGCAGTATTTCATTTCCTTTAAGCCAGGGACAATTTTTTCAAAAAGTGGCGCCCCTCACAGCGAAGGTCTAATGGGTAATCCGGCCATGGTAAAAGCCCCCCAAAAATCTGAGGGGGATAATTCAACTCTGCTCCCAGTACAGGAAGCAAGGATGGATTTACCACTGGTGCACCTGGTGCAATACACCAGGGCCCTGCTCTGCGGGGCCCCCAATGTTGCAGGGCCCCTCAAAAACTTTTTTAATGTCTTTGTTAAAATTCCCAATGCCCCTGGCCCCCCAATATAATAAAAAAAAATATATATAAAATTATATATACCGGTATAAAAAATGATGGGTCAAAGCTTTCATGGAAAAGACATTTTGCACCATAGCGCTGGGCAAATTTGGTAATGCGGTAATGCATGATTACGTTTAATTTTGTTATTTTTTATGTACCCTAATTAATTTGCTTTAATTACTTCTGTTGACCCAATCACATTTTTATCAGTCAACAATAATGACCTTTTTCAACTCATTACATACGTCAGAGGTTCTCTTTAGGTTTCAGTGGAGTGAAATCTGTCTCCCTGATTTATCTATGTCAGTTAGTACAAGGTGTTGATCTTAATGTGGGCATGGTCTGTTTATGGAAATTCTGCCAAGCCAACTGAGAGCCTCACCCTGTTTGTGTCTTATAACCATCAATCGCCACTTTTGTCTTAGAATATATTTTCAGTATTTAAAGTATAATCTGATATTATTTCATATTCATGTGTATACCACTACCTACAGTAAAGATAGAGGGGCATATACCAAGGAGATGGAAGCTGTATTTGAAGAAAAGTTCTGTATTTGAGAGAGCTCTAACTTCCACTATCTACTATGTATGTTTGGTGAGGTGTTGATCTTTGGAGCATTTTTCTAATTGTTCATTTATGATAGTTTTGAAAAGCTGATGCAAATAATTTTTTAAATAACATAGGTAACATTTATTCTGCCAGCAAAAATTAGACCTGCCTGACAAAGCACGATTGCCCATTTTTTACAAACACATATTGTTCCTCTGCTCATTGTATAGGGGCTATGATTTCTCTATAAAATACAAGAGCCACGTCCCCATAAGTAGACAGGTTGGATTGACTCAGAGTTTATATAGTTTTGCAGGAATTCTCTGCAACCTATAGGGCATGGATTGTTACTCACACGCTACCGTGCCCTATGACATAGCAGTAAGATCAGTAATTTACATATAATATTCTAAATTTGCATATAGTTCATGCACGGTTTGGGACCACCAATATCACTGAACACCACTATCTGGGCACATCCAGCTATGTAATGTTAAAATAACATGAGCATAAACAAATCAGTTGGATGATATATGTCCATTTTTTATATGTAGATTTAATTATCTAACAACCATCATTTATAATTTAAGGCTTTTTATTTTTAATTAAAGTGAACCTTCAGCTGTTTGTTTGTTATGAAGTGAAATATGAAAATTTTAGTTGATGATAATTAATGATTTAATGTAATAATGTTGAGTATTCAATATAAAGTGATCAATATTCAATTACTAATATTGAGTTTTTTTGTTTTTTTTTATGGGAAAACCCTTAATTCAATGCCCAAAGATATGAAACAAGTTAGAGAATGTACATATATAACATACAGAAATGTTACAGGGTATTTAGAACCATATTATTAAATACTAAGGAGTCATATGCCCTATTTTTTGTTGTCTAGTAATTTAGTCATGTCCAACTCTCCGTAGCCCAATGGACCACAGCTCACCAGGCACATCTTGTGTCTAGTTGTGCTTATCCATAAGGTTTTCCTGGCAAAAATATTTCCTTCTCCAATGGGCCTCAGTTGTTCTGACCCCGTCTGCTATGACCTGCCCATCTTAGGTGACGCTACATGGTACAGCTCCCATCTATAGATGCCTAAATTACTTATGTCCATATTTTACTTTAACTCAACAAATGCTGATTTATGAAACTGAATCCTCCATTGCATGGCACCCATAAGAAAAGAACCAAGGTCTTCATTCCATGGCTCCCATAAAAGGAAGTCTGATGCACAACTATGGGAGTTTTAAAAAGCTAATACTGGAGCTATTCTATGGCTCCTGGAAAACAGAAGTCTGTAAAACTTACTAACTCGCACCCAGGGGGGTTTGCCAGGAGGCTAGTGTCTTTTTAGTCAGAGCAGATTGGCATATAACTCTGTCTCCTTAAGATGGGCAGAATTGGACTTGGTATACACTACTGTTCCCAAACCTCTTCTCATGGAAGCCCAGAAATACACGTATAAAAATGCAATATTTACAAACTGCAATAAACTCCCAATCCCAGGTTATAAATTACACCAGTTATGGCCTGTAATGTAATGTATCATGCATGCAAGTAGTAAATATAGGCAAGCCTTGGAAATCTAGAGAGGCTACAGTTTTACTTCTGGCTCCTAACATTTTGCCTATTATGCAGATATTTATGTACTCATCCAATCTCTAGACTTCCCCAAGGAGGTCTATTGGTTGCCGCCATGCTCCCTTAAAAGCCCATATTCACTTTAAGTCCTTTAGTCCTTTATTAAGCACTTTATTGAACACATTTTTGATATTTAGAATTTTGAGTTTTAAATACACAACACTGGCCTAATACTGGCCTATCACCATCCGTGGATTGGGCCTCTGTGAGAAGAAATTGGGCCCCTGAGCGACACAAACAAGGTCTGGTTTCCAGTACGGACAGCTGAGGATTCGGTGCTGGGCTCTTTCCTTTTCACTCACTCTTACTGGGGGAATCTTGGTTAGTTTCTTTTTCTCCACTTACTAATATGCTTCTGAGTCAAGCGGTGAGCGAAGGGTGGAGGGGGGCACCCAAGCATCAACAGAGTATAATATACTATTTATACAACACAATTGAATGCACTTTGGCTACCCATTGAGATAACCCAAGAATAATTTAAAATCAGATGTGCATTGCTGTTTTTTTTTGTTTTTTTTTAACAAGTAATTTTTATTAGGCAATGGTAATTCACATTACAAAGAATAAGCATTCATATCTGGTAGAAACATCTTTCGCATATATAACTCCATCTTGTACTCTGTATCTGCGCCCCTGTCTCCTACTTTTGGAGTATCAAATTGTTAGATTATTATTTTCATAGCTCCCTCCCCGGAGAGCCATTTGCCAAAGCCTATATATTTTTCCTTGTTTTCTCTTCCCTTTTTTATTTAACACAGTTTCTCAAACTTACAACATTAATACAGTCCAATTCACAACTGGGGAAAGGAAACAAACAAAAAAAAAATATATATATATAAAATCATAGAACAGTTCCTTCACAGATTAACCAGGTTTAAAAAATAATGTCAAGTATTTCTTACCTCCGTCCGCCTCCTCCAGGGCCGCACTCCCCCAAATCTCACAAGTCCTTTCTCAGGGACTCCTCCCTCAATTTGGATTGTCTTTTGAGTCTGCTTGAGATTTTAATAAGAGAGCCCCTTATGAAGGCCTTGTGAGCCACCTAGGTCCATCCCATGTGTGCATTGCTGTTTTAAATATATTTTTATTGTAAGTGTAATTTTATTGCATGCCCAAATACATTTATTTATAGAAAATGCAATATTTAATTAACTTTCAATTAAGAAAATAGTTGTTACTGTCTATTGTTTTCATAATATTATTTCTGCTATATCTTTTAACCAAGTATATAATGTTCTGCACATTCCAGGTAATCACCAATTACATTAATTATGACTAGGGTTCATTTTTCAGATGCTCTTTGTCCCAAAACGACACATTTTATCTAAAGCAGTGGCTGACATTTTTTCCAAACGGCCAGTTAAATCTAGGATCTTGGTGGGCAAATTGCACATAGCTAGGGGTTTTTATGAATCACTTAATGGACCTCTGTGGTCATTTTTTTCCTATATTGCTTTTTGAACAACTAAACTAAATAATGGTCAACAAAATATAAAACAAAATATAAATAAAACATATAGTTTTACATGCAATTATTTTTTACTGTATGAATCTATTTTCTTTCATATTTGCTCATTTATAATAGCAACACTATTAAATTATTTTCCAAAGATTGAAGTATCAGCCTCCAGTTAAATGTTTGCCTCGTTATAAGGTTATTAACGAGAAACAGATCTCGATGGTTTTAAGAACAATCAGAACTGATAAGAGAATAAACAATGATTCATAGGGTGCCCCCACCGCATAAGATTGTTGCTGAGGGAAACCTCTAAAAAAACTGCAGCCAATGGAGATCATTGTGTTGGTACACTTTGTGTCTGAAAAAATGATCACTGCCTGCAACACAAAGCCACCTCCCACTGTCCTTATAATTAGAATTTTCAATCCTAAATACACAACACCTGGACACTAGTAACAGTCTGAACTTAAATTGAAAGTAAGTTTAATATTGAATTTTGCTTTTTAAATAATTTATATGAATATTATTAATGGAAATGCATAATTAAAACATCTAGATCATTTAATAAAATAAGTGCAAAGCTACATAGAAATGTGGTAAAATGCACAGTAGATGCGTACACCGCAGATATGTTCAAAATATTCTCCAATTCCAAAGTCTTGTTCTTGGTATCTGGGATGCTTAGCACCACTGGGCTACCATCTATTGGGCTCTATCTGATCACACATTCCTTTAACTATGAATATAATTATTATGCTAATACATCCACATTATTTTTATTTTAGGGAGTACACTTACAGTTTTATATTGCATTTATACTAACTTTAATTGATTAATAATCCAGCTACATTTCTTGCTCCCGGCTAAATTCAAGACTAAGTGCTATGAAATATCATTTTCTTATTATGTCATATGATTAATTCACATCTTAAAACAGTTACTGTCTCATTAGTTTAGTCACTATGGCCATTTGGCTGGAATGAGAAATGCACACGCCTTAAAGATTTTTTTCTTTGTTTCAACAGGAAGAGCGTATTTGACAATTTCTCAAATTTTCTTTTCTTTTCTCAAACTAAAGTGTCAGAGCTCCAAAATGTACTTGGAAGTTTAACTATTTTTGGGGGCCTGCCCTTTGTCAGTGAGGGCTGGTACCTAATTCATGCTATGGATTTTATATAAATATATATATAAATAGTCAAAGTATTGCAGTATACAGTGATACCGTTTTTATTGGACAAACTTTCGAGCGATAACCTCTCTTTATCAAGTCAAAAAGCAATACAGACGTATCAGGGCATTATTTACCTTTTTTTTTTTTCCTTTTTTTCAATCCAATTTCCTACTCCTTTACACATATATATATATATATATATATATATATATATAGTAAATAAATAGTACATTTATGTACACATTTGAATGTCTAAAACAAGTTATTAACATTTTTTCATGCCCAGAATTCCGAGAAATACAATTATTACACTGCATTCTGGGAACCTTGGCAGGTACATGCAAATGTGCCCACAAAGGCTTTGCAATCCATAATCATATCAAACATGGATTCCCATAAGCATATGCCCGCTGTCAGCATGGGTCGGGAACCCAGCTTGTGTAGTGGATATGTTGAGGTGGTAGTTCACCACAACAATCATTTAATATATGGTGGGCAAGAGAGCGATAGAAGCCTCCAACGTACAATAGTACAGTAAATAACTAGTACATTTATGTTCACATTTGAATATCTAAAACAAGTTAAAAAACTTGTTTCATGCCCAAAATTCCGAGAAAAACAGTTATTACATTGCAATCTGGGAACCTTGGCAGGGACATGCAAATGTGCCCACAAAGACTTCGCTCTTGCAATCCTTAATCATATCAAACATGGCTACCCTTAAGTATATGCCCCCTGTATTAAACAGTTTTGAGCAAAGCTAGGGTTGGATTATACACCAGCCAGGAATCCCACCCACTTACAACGGTTGCAAGGTTACTGCCTCTCATATAAAATCCAATTTTCATGCAATTTTTACCTTTCAAGAGGCTCTGTTTAAGGCTGTAAATAAAACTAACCCAAACAATTAAAAAATAATACAAAAGGTGCAGAAGGGTTATAAATAAACAATCAACTCACGTTTATTCTCAAAAGAATCACTTTTTAAGACAGCTTTTACAATTGTTCCTGTGCAAACAGAAAACACGTCTGCTGTTCTGCTGAGGGATAACTTGCAGACACTTACCTTTAACTAATAACACATTCATTTTGTTATTCTTAGTAGCCAGCCATACTTAATATGCATAAATAACTTTTGATTCATTAATACAATGCTGATATGCATGGAGCTCTCTCTGTTTTTAAAGAACCTTATAGGACTTCAAAGGCTTTGGCTTATATTTGTAAGCATGTATGTTTTTGTGTCAGTTGTTTAGGAAATTTATATTTTTTTCGATTACAAATAATATAATACATTGATAAAATGTATGTCATTTTTTATATTACAAATTAGAATTTAAGTTAGTTCATAAAAACAATTTCATTATAATGCATTGGCCAAAAAAACTGCATTAAAGTATTTATAAGGTTGTGGCTAGGGATGGGGCATCTTAAGGCGGAAAAAATGCAGGAAATTAGGAACTTAAAGTTAATTGTTAAACCTACATGTTTATAGCTAATATCTTTCATTGAAGAATCAAATATAGATGTGTAATTGTATTTCATATGGTATATACATTTAGTAGATTTATATATATATATATATATATATATATATATATATATACTGTATATATATATATATATATATAGTGATGAATCTACATAGTGAAGAACTTATATAGTGATGCATATATATAGGAACACATATACATATATATAAATATATATATATATATATATATATATATATATATATATATATATATAGTGATGAATCTATATGGTGCCGCATATATATAGTGATTAGTGATGAAGCCGGCACAGATTGAGAATTAAAAATGTGTATTATCAAATACTGATGTTTTTTTCAGTTTTTGCACAATTATGTATAACATTTTTAACCAATTATGGAAAACATGTTTATGAAGAGGAATTGGATAAGCCCCATTGTTCAGTCCCTGCTCTCCCCCCACAACATTGCTAGCGGTGGGGAAGCCATGTTGAAAGTCGGGATTAATGAACACATAATGACACCTTCAAGCAGGTGACACACATAAGACTGTAGACATAGAGCTTCATTCAATTGAGACTTTGGGAGATCCGTGTTAGGAAACGGAGCCCGTAACTTAATTTTGCTATTCATTTGGCTTCCATTTGCGGGCTCCGATCGAGTTACAGGCTCCGAGCTGCGATTCATATCGATTTTGCAAATCGCTCTTCAATTGCTCTGATCCCACCTCGCAAACCACTCCGTCAAGCCTGCAAATAGTAAAAGTCGAACCACAAGTTACTGGTACCAAGGAGGTCTCGCAAAAGGGCTTAATGACATATCCGGAGCACTATAAATGCGTATATACACACTACTGTTCTTTTAATTAAAAGGGAAAGTGATGTAGGGTCTTAGAATTAATAGCACACCATTCTCAAGCTCGCAAATCGGCCAAACAAATTACTTGATTTCATGTTTAATTTCCGTGTTATATCGATCTTGGCAATCAATGTATAAATACATATAATGGAACTCGCATGTAATAGAATATCCTATTTACGGCTTTATCAATATTGCAATACATCTGGAATGTGGGTCCGATTGTAGCTCATAATTCAAGCCTGAGTCGCGATCGGACCCAAATTCCATTGGCTGTTTGTAACCGGGAGTTACAGCCTTGCGTCAGCGATCATGTTCAAGCTCGCAAATGCTCTTTCGATAGCATGATTTGCGATGTGCGCTATCGGGCCGGGACTTGCGGGCCCCTCCAATTGAATAACACATTAACTTGTGGCCGCTGCGGGCTCGCAGCAGGCTTGCAGACGTAAGTCCTACTCCGATCGAGTTGCAAGCCTTGAATTGAATGAGGCTCCTAGTCTGGACAGGATGATTGTCCAATATCAAACCTCAGTGCATACAAAATGAATTTATAGCAAGGTCATAATTTCAAGTTAATGCCCTTACTGATACATATCACTGTAATGCATAAATAATTAGTTAATTTGCATAGTTGCTTGAAGGCTTGAAATTATCTTTACTCATTAGCAGCGATACAGTGCTGGTCACTCCATAGTATCTGCAGTGATAAATAGCAATCTTTTTATAACAAATATTTGAAACATACTGTACTACACAGTGGTGGAGCTACTGCTGGTGCACCAGGTCCAAAGTACTGGGACCCTCAGCAGTGTAGGGGCTTTTTGCAACCAGCAGAGGTCTGAAGGAAAGAGGGAATTGTAATTTATTAGGATAGAGGGACAGATAATATTTTTTTATAGAAAGGTGATCAGACCACCTACATATATCTTGGCCTTCTCTTTACCCCTACAGACACCTACATTGTATACAGAAGTTGACCCTAAATTATATTGCACCAGCACCCTCCATTCACTAGATCCACCACTGATAATGTAGAAAAAGGGAAATTGATAGGACCTCTGTGGTCAATCATATTCTATATGCTATTCTGAATGATAAAACTTGTTAATGGGCAAAGTGTTTTAGAAAGTAAAAAATATACAATTATATGCAATAAATATCATCTTCACACTACCACTATCTCATGCTGCTGGAATCTCAAGGCTGTCTAGATTTAATAGCCTTGAAATGGTAATGTGAAGTCCCTCCCTTATGGGTGTGACCATAGATCAAAGTTATGAAACATGGCAACCTACATGAGAGAGAACAGGAAGACAAGGCGAGATTCCAGAAGGTGAGTATCTGTTACTCTGGGGGCTTCTTAGGAGTAAGTGAAGGGTACATTTTTATGACAATTACATTTTTCACTCTTATACATAAATATTATTTAATGCAGATTTCCATTTTCATTACTGAGACTGTTCTTACAGCTTCGGCCTCAGCAGGATGTGTAAACTAGTTAGCACTCTATTAGATCTAATGAAAACACTGCCAGTTTTATCTGCCCCATTCCCATTCTGCAGCTACAAACTTCCTGTATAGTCAAAGTTTCCTCCCACATCAGGAAGTGGTTTACTGAAATTAAAATGGTAGATTCCACAACAGCATAATTGCATAAACAGTTAAAAATTAAATTTTTGCTCACAGTTGTGTGATATGACTCATTATCTTATCTTTTAAAACCTAATTTTGATGTACCCCACTGTTTAGGGTAGTTGTAGAAAATAAATGCCTCTCACATATCACATTGTCTCCCACATCTCTACACAACACAGCTAATGGGCATGCAGAGAAATGTGTATTATATATATCAATACCCAACATTTTCCTTTTACTCTAGTGGCAGAAATAATGAGGTATGTGGCGTTATTATTTTTTAAGGTTAACTCTACTCAACTCTAGTTGGTTACGATATTAGTTACTTTTTCTATTTCCCTCTCTCTTATCCCACAGAGCACAGGGGCAGGCAACATGCTGTGAATCTCCATATTGTATTTTCCTGCACTACAAACTGCAACATGGAAATGCCCAGCTGGGGTCAAAACAGGAAGAGTCCTATAGGAGGGTGGAGAGAATATAATAATAGAGGAAGGGACGTACAAGTCATAGGCAGTGCAAAATAGGCAACTTTAAATGTACCTAGAGATAAGACCAATGCTAGAGCCACTATTAGTACTACAAGGGGAGCGGTATATGGGACCCCATAAAAAGAGGGCCCTGAGATGTTTCATGGGTGCAGAACTAATCTCAATATATGCACATAACCTATATGTATAAATGCATATATATATATATATATATATATATATATATATATATACATATACTATCTCTACATCTCTTAAATATATCCTGCTCAATCTTGTTCATATAGAATTAACACTTCTATTCCCCCTAGAGGAACAGTTAATCACCTTCTGGAAATAAAAAAGCTGTTGTCCTAGATTCTGAACAGTTATCTGAGTTATCTCTCAGATGAGATGCCATGTTTCAGAGCTGTGACCTAAGACCACACCCACAGGAGAGGGGCTTCATACTACCATTGTCCCATATAAGCAGACAGCAACATGCTCACAGTAGCATTGCAAGTCCCTTCCATGTGGTTGTGGCTGCAGGCCACAGCTGTGAAACATGGCACCCTACAAGAGAGATAACAGGAAGAAACGGAGACATTTCAGAGTGGTGAGAATTTTACTTTTACTCTGGGGCATTTTTAGAAGCAAGTGAAGTATACATTTATATGACAAGGTCACTTTATTAAAACATTTATATAAAACAAAAGCAGTTTGCATAACAAGGCCCTTTAAGACATCCACTTAAGACGTTCTTATAAAAAGAAATGTTGTAGAACAATAACAGTCGGACTCATGTTATGTTCAAATTGTCAGACGTCCAGCTACATATCAGGGAAGGTTCTTAATAAGATATATCCCATGAGCCTCTTAACTGCCAAATATCGTGATTTTCTTTTTTAACTCTTCCACGCTTGGAGAGTCTTGCTATCCTTGTGTTCCTACTCGCTGGTGGGGCCCACAGAAAACCTGTATTGTTTGTGCAAGGTATCATAATGTGACTGCTGCTATGCTGACCGCATCAATCAGACTTAAACGGTCTTGAAAAATACATTTTATTCAATTAGTAGCCTTGTGCTGCAGGAGAGAGAGACCAGAGGGGGAAGGGGTGCGGGGTCACTGTAACACAAAGATTATCCCATTCCAATGGGTTTTTATTTACTAGAAATCACAGTTTGTTTAGGCTGGTATGTGGATAACACCATTCAAAGACTACTTAAATCTTATATTAAATATATACAGCCATTCATATATACTGTAGAGAAGACCACCATTTTGTATCATTTTTTTAATTGTGCTTATATAGAGCCCTATTCAATTGGCCAGATCACAATTGAATGAGGCCCTTAGTTTATTAAGGGAGGGGTACAAACAATTATGTTTTAAAGAAAGTTGAACTATTTGCCCAAAGGTGATGGGCGATCAGTCACCTACATATAGATTTGGGATTTTTTTACACTGTGGGGACCTGCCTTGTATATACAATTCAAACCATAATATTTTATACCAGGTCGTATATTCACTAGCTTTCAGTTGTCATTTTATTAAGAATAAACAACACCCTACGTACAGTGTCACCTGTCCATAACAATACACAAGTAAGTCTCCAACCCCATATAACTACACTTCCATACAGGCTGAACATGGCGTGCAGAAGAACTACCTATTACCACTTGGTAACCTACTGGCATAACTTTGGGGCATCACTCCTTACAAGATGCATGATTGGAGAAAAATGTAATACCTTTGCTGAAAAGTAACAGAATACGACTGTAAGTCATCCTTCTGCCACTTACAGACGACATCATATCCCAGCAATGGAACCCATCAGGGAGGATAATGGCACAAACCTGGAAAACACAATAGTACAGTTTACTGTTTTGAGGCTTTTGGGAAGTACTTAGTTAATTGGGTGACTCATGTGCAAAACACCCAACATTTATTACTGTGCTGGGAAGTGATATCATAACATAACACATACTGGGCCATGTGTACTATAGGGGGAAGGGATGGAGGAGATAATGAATGGATGGCCTTGGTCTTACATATTTTGGGGCTGTCATGCGACTTCTCTATTGACGCTTAGAGGTCAACAAAAAAAGCCAAAAAGATATGTAGCTAGTCAGAACATATCTATAGTGATCAGACCACTGTACTATGAAGTAATTATCTCCGACCGTCATCTTATAAATGAAGATTCCTCCTTTACTGCCAGTAGCAAACGGCCTCTAACCTGCTCTCCAGTTGGTTGGAACAATTTTGGTGATGTAGAATTTTAGCATGTGCATATGATAACATATGAATTCCCCAGCACCTTAAGCCTTGGTATATGTGCCCAACCAATCATGGCCCAAGACAATGGTACTCCATGGGCAATGCAATACATATTATTCTCCATATAAGTTAAACATAGGAAATAATAACGCTTGTATAGTTTGGAAAAAAATATCTAGAATTCAAGTGGTTAATGTTAAGGTCAAGTCAAACTGCAGAGATAATATAATCATAAAGCCGTAGCAGTACTATACTATTCTATGTATCAGTAACATAAACTGAAAAATAAATAAGAGCGCTAGATAATATTGCTCAGAGGAAAGATATAAAAGTCCACAATACTGATATAATAAAAAAACAAACAAAAAAAAACCAATAAGCCCATATAAAGGCAATCGATTTTTACAACTAGAAGATTGATTCTGTTGAGGAGGTTGCTCCAGTCCCAATGGCTTGAAGAAACAATCCAAAAAGTTCCAATCTTGTGAACCAGGAGAGCAAGCATGAGAAGCACATAGGAGAGATAAAGAGCAACAAAAAGTAATCTTTATTGTGTATTAAGTTAAATATATTGGGCTAAAACATTAACAGATACATTCACAAGAAAAATCATTAGCAGAGCCAACAATCTGTTTCATCATCCAATGTGTTTCATTAGTCTTGAACAAACTTCCTCAGGGAATCACCACTTTGTCATGGATTTACCACTTCCTCAGGGATTTCCCCACTTCCTCAGGGATTCCTCCACTTCCTCAGGGATTCCCCACTTCCTCAGGGATTCCTCCACTTCCTCAGGGATTCCCCACTATTTTTTTATATTGTTGTGAATCCGTGAGGAAGTTGTGAATCCGTAACAAACTACTACATTATAAAGGTTACTATTTTGTTTATGTTTATTTCTTCTCTCAGGTTGGCCTTGACAGATGCCCACTTTGACCATAGGGTAGAGCTAGTTGGGCTACACCTGAGTATTTTATTTTTAATTTGTGGAATATTTGGGTGTGATTGATGTGAGAATTAATATAGAAATATATAGGGGAAAATAACAGTATTTTATTTTTACTTTGCTTTATGTATGTATGTATGCTAAATGCGATTTGGACAATTGAATAGGGCTCTATATAAGCACATAGCATATTTTTTTTACAGAAGTTTTAATTTAGTGAACGTCTATCCAAAAGCAAGGTCTTCACTAACTAAAAACTTCTGTAAAAAAAAATATGCTATGTGTTTATATAGAGCCCTATGCAATTGGCCAAATTGCACCCTATGTCTGTTATGTGCCTTGATAATCATCTGTTTTAAATGACAACTGGCGTCTAAGAAATATGGAACCCTTTTGTGAAGTATGTAATAACCTAACAATATTAACAGCTGTGTAAGCAATGGGCATGAAACATTTTTAGAGAAAATATGGATTTTTGAACACAGTTTATGAATAGAGAAATTTGTTTTGCTAAATCACTTCCTGAGAGCTGGATCATAAGGATGTGTTTTTTAATGGTGAAGGGAGGAGTTCAATTATATTTGTTAGATAATTGAATTGGATTGAAATTGACACTATACCCCTCAAAGGTTTAGTTGCAGGCATCTAAAGCACTGCTTATGGTTCCCTGGTGGTCCAGGGGTTAGATTTGGTGCTTTCACCGGTGTGACATGTGTTCAATTCCAGTCAGGGAACCAAGAGGTCACACCACTCTGAAGCCATTAAGGTTTGGGCCTGGTCACTATTTGGATGTGAGACCAACTAGGAATACCAGGAGCTGTATGCTGTGGCCCACTGGAGCAGGAACTGGTAACCCACTCAGGTATCTATGCCATTTAAACCAAGTAGATCAGCATGACCAATGACATAAAGATGGGCCTTGTATGTTACGGTTTGTGAGATCACAAAGAGTCAGAAACTACTGAATGACACAAAAAATGCGCTGCCTGGAAAACATGTAAACTCTTCTCTCACACATACAACCTCCACAAAATATAATGATTCCTCCAGAAGTGCCATCAAACGTATTTATTTTGCACAGCAAAAATTTCTGAATTTATACTCACTCTATTTTTCTATATTCTATATTTCAGCCAGATTGCAAAACACTACAGGATTCTAACTGACTGAGGCTCTAAAGGTGAAAAGAATAAGTAAGTGATAATTATAAATGAATGTAATTAATTTTAATTATATAAAATATAAATGGCATTTTTTTATTGTGCTTTATTATGCTTTATTATGACCTGGTGCTCAATACTATGGTCCTATGGTGAACCTGTGAGGTTCCCAAAATAAATAATAACATTGACAAAAATAGAGGTGCTCAATCAGAGAAAAAAGTAACCTTAATCGGTTTGTTCTATGGACATGACAAAGTACTCAGAGAGCAGCCTCTTTAAGCTCACTTGTGCCCTTCACAGGGAGAAATCCCGTAGTATATCAGTCTGGTCCCATTCACTAGAGTGAGCCAGCCCCAAAATACCAGGCAATTCTACCCTGAACAGGAGAAACAGCAAACCCCAGACATACATTTTGGCCTTCATTGGGCCTCGTCAGTGAGGTGTAGCTGATATCTCCCTAAGGCACTGTGAGCAAGGAGTCTATGTCTGGAGCCCTCTATCACCCTCAGGTAGACAAAGCCCTAAGGGTCATTTGCATAAACAATACCAACAAAAGAGGTGCTCAGGCAGAGAACGAACTATCCTTAATAGGTAGTGATATGGATATGGTCATCAACTCTGAGAGCAACCTCTCTTAACTCACTTGTGCCCTTCACAGGGAGAAATATTCTGCAGCATACCAGTCTGGTCCCACTCACGAGAGTGACCCAGCCCTGAAATACCATGCAATTCTAACCTGAACAGGAGTAGCAGCAAACCCCAGGCGTACATTTCGTGCATGTTTCTTTTTCCTTATCATGATCTTTAAGTCATTGTTAAGCCACATGATATGTGATTTACTCCTATTCATTTTATTTCCACGTGGTACATGCTGATGAGTATGCTTATTTAGTAAGGATTTGAATGTTGTCCATTTATTTTCAGTATTTTTTCCTGTAAGTTATTTGTCCCAGTCTATATGTTGTATTGCTGCCCTTAGCCCATTACAGTTAACTAATCCGCATACTGCAGATCAGAGATCTTAAAAGGTTGAACTTGGTGGACTGAAAGTCTTTTTTCAACCTTAATTACTATGGTCCTCATTCAATTTGAATTTTGGCAATTGAATAGGGCTCTATATAAGCACATAACATATTTTTTGACAGAAGTTTTTAGTTAGTGAAAACCTTGCTTTTGGATAGAAGTTCGGTAACTGAAAAATTCTGTGAAAATGTTTTGTATGTGCTTATATAGAGCCCTATTCAATTGGGCAACTCGGAATTTAATGAGGCTCTATGTATCTATGTAACTATGAGATCATAGTGCTGGTATAACTTTGTGTCAGAAAATGTTGCAACGGCCTGGTAGACAAAGCCACCTCCCACATTCACCTTAAGTGGGTGGAGACCAGCAGCTGCTGAGTTTGAACTTTTAATAACAAAAATTGCTTATGAATCACTGAATGTGAATACTATTAATGACCAATGAATAATTAAAGCATCTTGTTCGTGTTATTAGGGCATTACAGAGGCTCTTTAATGGAATCCTAGAGAATATGTCAGTTCCGTTCCACAGACATTTTTAAATTGTACCAAATACAAATACATCTAAAAGAAAAGCCTTTATGGCATAAACTAAATAACAATGATATATTTTTCAGATACAATACCTTGTGGTGGGCAACAAGTGGCCTGGGGGTCTCATGCACCTCTTAAGCACTTCCCATGCAGCCCCCACCTCAGAAGTAGGAGAGCATGCCCCTCTCCAAAAAAACCCTGTAAATTGTACCTCTATAAAACTAACACATAATACCCAGTTGTTTTGGGCTCCTATGCCCATGCTGGGCAGGAACATGCAAATGTGCCCACAAAGGCTTTGCTCTTTAATCCAATACTATTTCAAACATGGCTTCTTTTAAGCATATGCTTTCTGTTTTACACATCTGTAAGCAAAGCTAAGGTTATAGACAAGCCAGGAATCCTACCCATAGACAGCTGTTTCAAGGTTATTGCCTCTCATCATGTGGGGCCAGTTCCTAGCTTGTGTAGTAGATTTTATGAGGAGGTAGTTTACCACAACAATCATTTAATTTATGGTGGGCAAAAGTGCGAAAGAAGCCTCCACCATACAGTAAATAAAAAGTACATTTGTGTTCACATTTGAATGTCTAAAATAAGTTAAAAAATGTATTACCTGCTCAGAATTCCGAGAAATACAGTTATTGCACTGCATTCTGGAAACCTGGGCAGGGAAATTAAACTGATCCCACCAATACCATTTCATACATATGCCTGCTGTATTACACAGTTTTAAGCAAAGCCCATTATATATACAGTAAATGTGTATCATGAATGCATATAGGCACATTTTTAAATGCTATCTTCCATCACACCATCAGCTTGAAGAAGGATGCTGCCCTAGAATGTTTCTTGCCCTAGGCCTATAACTTTCTGACACACATATCATATATCTACGTGCCAGTTATGATTCTCCAACTAACTTCCCAGACAGTCTTATCAGACATTGTCACATGTTATAGAATGTATCATCTAAGACGAGTTGGTCTGTGGACATAATCAAAAATACTGAAATCGATTTGGTATTTAAATATGTTTAATCCTCCCTTGTTAAAAACAAACAAACTGACTAACTCGTAGACTTGTGAGCCTAATGCGTTGAAGTGTCCTTCTGATTTATATTATGGAATCTGATACATGGATTGCCATCTGGTCCTATTAACCTTATAATTAAAGCCTGGATATAGAAAGCTTACTGTGATACACAGACACTAAGCGAACCCGGATACTTTTCTTTTCATGTCATATTTAAAGAATGTATTACTGCTATATAAATATTCTTGACTGTGACCATATAAATGACATTTCAGGCTCTGGTTGTAACTGGTTTATTCAATTATCTAAACACAAGTGATTGACACTTATTATGGGAAAAACAAAGCTCATAAGTATTTTTATACATGCTACAGAACTTTATATGTTTCCATAGTAACAGGATTATTTGGAGGAATCGCACAACCTTTACTCTTTTTTTAGCATAAAATTATTTTTCATTCCGTGTTTCTTCAGATCGTTGGGTGCTTTGTTTATTTCATATATTTATGTATAAGTAATTATTCCATAGGTTTCCCTGGTGGTCCATTAGTTAGGATTTCACCACTGCAACCTGGGTTCGATTCCAGTCAGGGAACCAAGAGGTTACACCCCCCTTGGTTCCCTGATGGGAGATGGGATGGGAGACCACCTAGGAATACCAGGAGTTGAATGCTATGGCCCACCAAAGAAATAACTGCCAATCCACTCCGGTATCTCTGCCATGAATACCAAGTGGATCAGCATGACCATGGACATAAAAAAGTCCTGGAGTGTTACGGTCCATGAGGTCACAAACAGTCGGAAAAAGACTGAACAACGAAAAAAAAAAAAAAAAAAATCCATGCCAGGATGCTGAAAGAGGATTCTTGTTGGTCAGTGTTAACAGATTATCAATTTGAATTATTCTATTGGAGGGTAAATTTGTACCAAAATTCAACAATACACCAATTACTGATTTTTCTTCCTATTCAACTTGATTTGTTTTGTCTATTGAGAGCTGGCCATCAGTACAGTCCAATCTACAGTCTACTGTTTTTAACTAGGGTTCTCCAAGCATCACCAATTCCTTATAATGTTGTTATTTAAGGAAAAGCAACAAATAAGTTGTAAAAGCTGGTTGGGGTTTCTCACAAAATCTTGTTTATGGTTACCCAAATAAAGGTTGGAAACCACTACTATAGCTGTTTGATCTGGTGATTGGCTATAACTAAGATTTTAATCTCAACCTAATTTGGAAAGAATCACACCAAGCTCATCAGTTCATCAAAAATAAGTCCAGTTTCATATATTTAGTTCACTCTTTCCTTTCAATTAAATTTTCTCTCTACACTTTTCATATCAGTTGCTCCGCTAGTAATCTGTTTTCATTCCATCCGTTCTTCTCTTTCCTGTCCCCCATCACGTCTTTGGTCACCAACCCCCTTTCTCTTTCTGGCATTTATGCCTGTGCAAAATATACAGAACACCCTCCTTCTCATTTTGAGACTCAATGTTGAAGGGTAGTCTACACTGCAAGGAGTCCAGTGAGATTGACACTCTTGAAAATGTGAGTCTTACCACATTTGTATCTCCATCAGCGGTGCCCAAGATGATAGTCTACTGGGCTAGATTGCCAGATTAATAAAGTGCCAGCATATTCCACAGCACTGCATATAAAAATTAAAAACAAAAAATGCCAGCATTTAAATTGAGTTAAATGGAAAAAATACGATAATATATATTATATGATGGCTAAAACAGTTGTTTAATGGTTGTGTTGGAAAAAAAAATATTTGTGTCACATTATATGTGTTCTACTTTTCAATGATTATTTGAATTGTAGTTCTAATTTCACTGTCAAGAATAAGTATTGCAAATTATAACCTAATTGTTAAATGATATACCAATGGCACCAAGGAGTCTAAAGACGCCCCATCCAGAAGCAACCATCAGTTCTTATTTATGATTCAGTATTGTGTCTAATGAAAATCAGACTTATCAGACTATAGATCTGAAGGTGTCTCTTGCTGCAGTAGATATGCAGTATATGGAGAGATTATTATATGCTTTGTTCCATGAACTGTGCTGTAAAAAATGACTTGCCTGAAGCTGGCAGATAATTGTGTAGAAAATCACTCACGGAGGAGTTGAGAGAAATCATTAACACATTCATAGACAAAGTAACAATATAATTAATAAAGAAAATACATGGGAAGATCAATGAAGGTCTGCAGTATTGTGTGAATAAAACACCCTATACTGATTAGTTGAATGAACCCCAGAGCTATTGGTACATTAGACTGGCTAGTACATGACTTTGGTTAACAATGAAGATTATATTATTTAAATCATCTTAATTTGACTCATTTGACTCACAAAATCAATAAATGCATTTTTTATATATTTTTTTTGTTATTAATAAGAGACAAGTATACACATTTTATAAACCGTGTCACAACCCGCTCTTCGGTAGGCTTGAAAAGGCCAAAGAGACCAGTCCTACCCCCAGGTTGTCTTGGTTCTGTATCCTCACACATAGGAAGCCTAACTGGATTCTAGGACAAGTTGTAGATTCTCAGGACAAGTTACCGGGTTTCAGGACAAGTTGCAACAATTAGTGTCTGCTTAAAAAAAGAATTAAAGTTTTCCGTCTAAAGGACCCACACCATGAAATATATGACCTAAACAGATCATACATTTTATTTTTCTCGGTACATCCTTTTATACAGGTGTTGCCCCAATCAGCAGTGGGGCACTCCCTTAGACAAACCCAAGTTTCACACCATCGGCCCCTTTAAGTTATTATACATTTTTGTAATAAAAATATTATTGCTCTAAGGCAGCTTTAACAATGGGGACAGAATTGGTGCAGTTTTCAATAATTATTATTCTCTAGTAGACGCATCCCTGGGAGCCTCACACTCTCATCTTATGTCTTATATATTTGCTCACAGCAGTCTTCTTCTTCTCTTATGCAAAGGGACAACTTCATAGAAAGTGCTATCATGATGTAGGCGATCTGGATGACAATGTGTACTTAACCATGCATCTTCCTAATTCGTTGTCGAATCAGAGAGAGCCCTTTAGTATCAGGAGTACCCACCACATTTCCAGGCCTTCTGTGCCAAAACCCCTAGTATCATCCAAATGGCCTCTTATTTACTCTATCCATAAGTCACATGGGGTAGTGTAAAACTGGTTCTATATGGATACCAACTGGTTTGTTGTTGCTGGAAGGGGAAAATGAAACTGTCATCCATTCGCGATGTTGCAGAGCAGAAGCCAGGTCTTGGTTTTCCATACACTTTTTTTTTTTTATTATTATTAACTTTTATTTGTAACGCGCTAACATATTCCGTAGCGCAATACAGGGCATAAAAAACAAGGAATAATACAGCATTCACAACCTTCCAAAAATGGAGGACCCTGTTTTGAGCTTAGAATCTTTGCAGAAAGTGCTTTTTCCCAAAGCATCCCAGAAGACTGAAAACTCGTCACTTACAATCTAAAGGGAATGAAAGGGGCAGAAATCAGGGAAAGATTAAATAGATAAGGAATAAAAAGGGTCATAAGAGAAGTGAAAGTTAGAAAGGTTTTTAACTTAGAGGGAGAGGGAAGGAACAGAGGTGAGGGCTCTAGCATTTACCTTACCATACACTTAAGCAGGAAGGCTTTAGTTGATCAGCTGCCACAAGATTAGTATAAATAATAGTATAAATAATAAACATTGTGATGATATAAGGGAGACATAAATCAAAACCTCTCATATGCAGTAGAGTAAAATCAGAGCTTGCTTTATGTATTAAATAAATGTATTGTATTCTTTATCTGCTTACATTTTCTATAGCTTACACATATACTGATGCTGATAGTTTATTCACAAACATGTGTCTTGAACTACTGTGGCGCTTTAAGAATATCAATGTGTAATGATCCCCCATCCTACCCACATATGAGTTATTTCTGGTGGATCTGGACGTACTATGTGCCACCCAAAAATAGTGTCCCAGACTAGTGATGTACAGTGTGTTATGATGGACGCCCGAGAGTGATGTGCCTGGTGGGTTTTGGTGGGCCCCTTCTCTGTCTGTAGTCCAAAAATGTTTATCATGCATATAAAAGTTCATGTTTTAAAAAGGATTTTGTATGTAAAATAAGTGGTGTAATGTGTAGAAAAAGATTAAATTGAGATGCGGTGGGATTGTTTTCTCCTCCTCTATCAAGGAACAGAGGGGTAGTGAGCCTTATGGATAAATAGAGTGCAATAATTTTGTGATTTTATTCCCATTTGTTTACATGTAAAAAATATAAGAAAATATAATTAGCATGATCTATATGATTTGTTTGCTAGTAAGACATTGTTTTTTATGATTGTCCATTGCTTTTGTGTTACTTTCCTTAAATTAATATAATTTATTTTCCAAGCAAAATAAATGTATAAAAGATACTCTATTAAATGCTTAAGGAAACATTTTATATTACCATTCTTCTTTAATAAGGCGGTATAGATTTCCAGGCCTGAGTAAGGTTCTAATGGTCAAGGGGGAAATTTACAGATTTATTTCCCAGTTATGACTTTGGTTTCCGATCCTATTTCCTGTTCTGATTGGTTTATGCCTTGACCTATCCTAGCAAGCTGACCACTCTGATTGTCACCTGCCTCTACCATCTGTCCATGACCTGACCTTCTTTCCGTGACCTGACCACTCTAATGTCCAGGTATGTTCCAAGCTTCTCATCTGCCTACAGGACTCAGACCCAAGACTGATAAAGGTTCATATCCTTGTCCGAGCCTCTATCTAGTTTGGATACAACGTGCTTGTGCACTGGACCAATTATCACACCCTCTATGTATTTTTTCAGTTTCCAGCAACTTTATTGTAAATATTAGATATAAAAAATTATGTAACAATCCAAGGATACATAGATAAAGCTAAATACAAAGTAATTTATAATACTTTATGATGTACATCAAGCCTGTACCTCTTCCTTTTTATTTAAATGTATGATCTTTGACCAAGAATTACTGGTATTTAATCCAGGTACATAATTATTTCTGGGAGCCAGCATTTAATTGTGTAAGAGTCAGATTGGGTAATGAAAGAGTAATGGGCCACTTAGATGATATTTGATCATATTATGGATGAGTGCCAAGAAACTCAGCTGAAGTCTTCTCATTCCCTTGTATGTTCACCATTTTGGATAGGATAACAGTGAAGTAACAAGAGTTTTAGGCAGCTGCGAGAAATATGATTGTAAAGTAATAAAACATGGCACCCAGTTTGTTTTCATGCCATGAGAAGTCTTAGTTTTCACAGCAGTCCCTATATAGGGTTTGGTGAGGAAGTTGTTGCTCAGACTCTTTTAAGGGTAAGATAATTTGCTTGCCAAATACGTGGTCCTTTCCATAGTATGAGCAATAATTAATCAATACCCTGCAATTCCTGACCAAAGAGCAGAATATTGGGGGATTGGTGATGGAGTCTGGGGTTTTTGTGTAGCATCAGAGCCATAATTTATATGCTGATTAATACACAAGGGCAGAACTACCCGGTGCAATGCACATGGGGCCAGCACTGGGGTGCCCAGTTCTGTCCAAAAATGTTTATATGCCCCTGGGCCCCAACACTACTCCTTCCCCTCCTGCCTTCAAAATGGCCCCTCCTGGTTCCCCCCTTTCCTTGTTCTCTTCTACTTACCAGCTCCTGTGCCTCTGTTGCTCCCCTTCTTGAGCATCTTTACTCATGTGACATCAGTTGCGATTCCTTGCTGGGTCAGAAGACACACAGGCAGGGGAGCAACAGCGGGATGAGGACTGGCTGGAAATGTGGGGGACAAGAGGGAACAGGAGGGGTTATATAGTAAAAGTATAGATGCCACTGGTCCCAGAGGGGGGACCAGAGGTGTTTGGGGGGCCAACAAGAAAATATTTTGTGCAACCCCCCCCGTCCCCGCACGAGAGAGGGGGGCAAAAAAATCACTTGCTCCGCCACTGCATAGACAACCCAAACATGTTTTGTAATTTCATCTTACTTACATTGTACTTTAAGGTATATCTAGGCTTCCCGGTTTTTCCTTTTATCTAACCCAACACATGCTGCTTATATCAGAAACACACATTACATGGAGTCAGTCTATACACATACATATTTATTTAATTTAAAACTAAAACTTGTTTTCCAAACCCCCAGAGCTGCTTACATAGGTACAGTGTACCTACCAATAGAAACACTGCCTTTGGGTGCAGCAGCAGCACAGTGCAGGGATCTACAGATCAGTGTCTGGCTCCTACTTGCTCCCTTGTGCAGTGGGCTGCACGTGCCATGCCTTCCTGCACAAACTGCCATCACTGATTGTTACAATGTATTAGCTGCCTGTGATTAGCCAAAACCAATTATGCCCCTCAACATGTATAAACCAAGCGCATACACATATCTATAACTAATTGCAGCCATTACTGCAAGTATACTGCATTTTGATAAACAGTAATGGGCAGCTCCATGGTAAGTCAGCCTTACAGAAGGCAGGAATTGTGCCAGGTATGTTGATAAGAGGGACAGCAATGAGGAGGATAGGACAGAAAGAGGGAATAGGTGTCCATTCCAGTAGGCTCAGAGTACAGAGAGAGGACACAGAGAGAGACAGAGTGCACACAGAGCATAGAGAGAGGATACAGAGAGAGACAGAGGACACAGAGAGAAAGAGAGGGGTGCACCGAGAGAGAGAGAGAGAGAGACAGCCCAGACAGAGAGAGAGGGCATGCAGGGAGAGGGCACACAGAGAGATACATCACAGAGAGACAGAAAAGACAATTGAACATAACACAATACTGTCATTTTATGACGGACAAGTTACTAGTAATTATAATATAGGTCATACTGTGGTGACAAAGCACTTCAAATGACTAGATATGCATTTTCAACCTCCTTCCTCATCAGCCTATAAAACAATTATCTAATTAATTATAACGTAATACAAGGAACCACTGAACACGAAATTCCTACTTCCGTGCCAGTTCTCCTTTAAAATGAGAACCCCATAATGGCATTTCAGCCAGTCACACATCATACCTCATCATGTGTCTTCCCTGTGATTGGCTGAGAACTGGAATTGGAAGCAGACACCCAGCAATGTATAGTGCTAGCAGGAAGACGTCTTACAGACCAGTTATGGAGATGCCCAGCACTGGATACAAAAGTTAATAAAGTAATGAATCTTTTGCCTGTCTTTTGTAGACCTTTATTGTCATATGAAAATCTTCTTATTCCATTGGGCAGTGCAATTAAACACAAACAAGTAGATAATCTTAATTCCAAATGATGATGTGAAGGTATGAGGGGTTTATTTGGGGATTTGATGGCGTCCCTGCAATCCAGCTATGGACGTCACGCCTTTCATTGACTGGTATAAGAGTTATAGCCGGACAGCTGTGTTACCAGGAAATCACTTTTATGAATCGCCCACAGCGTCCAAAGTACTTTTCACACATCATTACAATGATAGTAAATATGAGAGCAATAAATACAAACCCAACCAGATCATTGTATCAGCAATATGTTTTAAAGGGACATGAAAATAGTTTTTTTCTTTGTTGCATCAGATAGAGGGTTTTTAGTAATGAGTTACATTGTGTCTCCTTTTTCAAATAAAGGTCTCAGAGCATAAAAACTTATGGAGAAGTTTAACTGCTCCTGGGGGCTCACCCTCTGTCAGCCAATGTGACCAAGATTGTAATGAATTGCAGATGAGATTTTCCTCAATTTCCTAGCGTTAGGATTTAGGGTTAGGGTTTAGAGTTAGGGGGTTCAGATTGAAGGTTAGGGTTTAGGGCTAGGGTTAAGGTTTAGAGTTAGGTTTTAATGTTAGGGGATAGAGTTAAAAATTGACTCAAATCTTGGTGGCGGCCAACCAACAGGAAGGATCCAACAACTTTTGTAATGTTTAAAGATCCTCCTTCCTCACTCTGTGTGTGAGAAGGGCTTTTCAATTTTGTAGATCTGTGATTGCATCTGTTAATGCAACTTCTGGACCTTTCCTTTAGCTGGCTCCATGCAGTGATGGCCATGATCCACTAGGTGGCATTGCCGAGATTTTAGTAACTTTGCTAGGGTTAGGATTAGGGGTTAGAGTTTAGGGTTAGGATACTGGCAGATAATAAGCTTTACACTGACAAGAAATTCACTAAAACCTTGGCCGCACCACCTAGTGGCCGATGGCCACCACTGCGTGTGGCCAGCAAACAAGAAAGATCCCAACTTCCTGCTTCTGGGCCTGTAAGGGGGGTTGTGGTGGCAATTTCAATTGTATACTATTATCTAAATAAAGACTCTGGACATCTCTGTGTTCCCTTCTCCCTCACACCTCCCTGCGCTGATAGGTACAAACACACACCTTTGTGATCAGCACTCAGGATTTGATAAACAAACACGAAATGGATTCTTGTACTCATAAACAGAGTCTTCAAAAAATCATCTTTCCTCCAAAAATGTTTTATGCCATTGTCTTTTTTTTTTGTTTTATCGTTGAGTTTTTTCCTATTCTCAGTGACCTCATGGACCATAACACACCAGGACATCTTTATGTTCATGGTCATGCTGATCCACTTGGTATTCATAGCAAAGATACTGTAGTGGGTTGCCAGTTGCTTCTCCAGTGGGCCACAGCATACAGCTCCTGGTATTCCTATGTAGTCTTCCATCCAATTACTGACCAGGCCCAACCCTGGATGGCTTCAGGGTGGTGTGACCCCTTGGTTCCCTGACTGGAAACGATCCCAGGTTGCAGCGGCGAAAGCACTAAATCCTAACCCCTGGACCACCAGGGAACCCACCCATGTCTTACATAGCTGCTAATATTGTTAGTTTGGTACGTACTTGACAAACAAGGGTCTTTCTCATTGAACTGCCCTTTAACATTCATAGTTGGTTGGTCAGATATTTCAGAGGTTTATGGTATAATTTAGGTTGGACTGTATAATTATTACTTTGTTCATGTTCAGCATTATAACATTTGAAAGATTCAGGATTAGAAAACAGTTTTCAGGCCAATTTTTATGGTCTAGATCAGGGATAGTCAACTTTTTAATACCTACCACCCACTTTTGATGGTCAAATTCCCTTATCGCCCACCGGGGCCGTCGTAACTCAGTATCTCATTCCTGGTTACATAAATCATATGACCCTAGCTATGTATTACCCTGTACTTTCTAGATAGTCATCCGGTCCTGACTGCTGTCCTTAGGTTCTCTCACCAGCCAGGCGTGGTGCTGGGGGTCTCCAGCGTGCAATGCCACTTGTCAGCGACGCCACCTAGCGATTACCCGCCGCCCACCATGAAAGCTTGCATTGCCTACTAGTGGGCAGTAGGGACCAGGCTGACTACCACTGGTTTAGAACCACTCAGCATCCCCCAAGTAGTAGTATTAAATAGTGTGTAGTTTAAGTTTCTACTGTTAATATTGATTACGTATTTTTATTTCTTTAGCTGCTTGCATACTCCACAACCCTAATTAATTATTAATCACCCATCATGATGTGAATGTGGATTGAGCAATACTTGGAAAGCCAAGCTTGTATTGAACGATAACGATTAAACTTTTTAAATGTTATTGCTCTTGTATATAACATAATCTTATTTTTTTAACCAACATCTTTTTCATTTTTGATATTATTACAGCTAGTTGTATGGATCAAAGTTGGTTGCTAGCTTTAGTCTATGGGTGGCCAGGCTTGGATTTACCTATCTGGCGCCCCTAGGCACAAACTCCTCAGCCGCTCCTGGGTGCAAGAGTTCATGTGCATCTCAGTTCCAAGCTACTATGTAACTTCAACAGTATCTATGTATCTATCGATGTATCTATCTATCTATCACAACTTGCTCATGGCATCTGACTATAGAGGCAGGGTCTATGTGTGAAACATAAACAAACTGAAATGTAACCATATTGTTATACAAATGAGGCATCACTGCTAGGCTGGCGCCTCTAGGCATTTGACTTATTTCCCTAGTTATAAATCTGGCAATTGGCGTACCAATACCACACTACTTGGCCATGACCTTGTGGTTTGGTCCACCAATTTAACTTTGTATTGGAGAACACAGACACATCAGGATTTTATCAATCTGATATCTAGGCCAGTTTTAAAATTATTATAAAGGAGAGTCGAAGAGATTATGTGAGAGTGGGAAAAGAAGGATAGAATGGGTGAAATGGGGAGAGAAGCATGGCAGCAAGTAATGTAGAAGGTTGAGGAGAAGAGGGAAATTATGGTGGGCACTTTCAAAAAGAGGGAAATGAGAAAGAGAAGGTGGAAATGACATGTGATCGTCAATTATAGTTGAGAAGGAGGATAATGAAGAAATTATCAAATGAAAGGATGTGAAGAATGAAAAAAGGGCAGAAAATATGGAGTCTGAGATAGTAAAAGTTAAAGGGGGGGAGGAGTGGTGAAAGAAATGGCAAAGGAGTGACTGGAAGAGCAGATATGAATATGTTGTGTTGATCTCCTGACTGTGTAGGTGTTGTCGGCCATGTGGGAAAAATTATTTCAATGTAATTTTTTGTTTACTTATCATGATTAGGTTTTCATAGTATAAATATGGGCCAATAGTGGTCCTTTAAATGTAGTTGCCGCAAAATATATAATTGCTATTGCATGGTTCAGAAAGGAAGTGTCTTTGAGAAAAGAGGAATGCAAGATGACATGATGGAAGGTGGAACTCTTTCTATACTACTTTACAGAAAGAGTAGCAGATAAGTGCAACAGCCTTCCCATAGAAGTGATAGGGTCAAACTTTGTTAAGGAGTTTAAGCATGAATGGGATAAGCACAAGGTAATCCTGAGGCTTCATTAAGGGCATATCTAAATTTCCTGGATTATGAATGCATCTGATAGAGGAGAATCAGTATTGTATGAAAACATTTTTTTTGCATGAAAAAAATATCAAAATAAACATATAAAAACTCACCTTGATGTTTGCTAAATCTCTTGAATTTGCAAGCATCAGCTTTTGTCTGTTGACATCTCTGAAAATCCCTGCTAAAATTTGCATAAAACTCATAATTTGTCTTGGCCAATCTCAGGCAGTTAATACATTTTAATACAATGTAACAATCAATGATGGCAGTTTGTGGAGGAAGGAATCATGGGATGTGTAGTCTCCCTGTAGAAGGAAGTAGTAGGAGTCAAACACTGATCTGTAGATCTTTGCATTGAGCTGCTGTTGGCTTGAAGGTTAATAAAGTTTTAAAACCTCATCCCAAGTGCAGTGTTTCTATTGGTAGGTACACTGTTCCTATGTAAGCAGCACTGGGGGTGTGGAAAACAAGTTTTATTTTTAAATAAAATAAATCTGTTTGCGTATAGAATGACTCAATGTAATGTAGTGTGTGTCTGATATGAGCAGCATTTGTTAAATTAGAAAAAGGTAAAAATAGGAAAACTTAGATATATCTTTAAGGAAGATAGAATAAGCAGACCAGATCTCCTTTATTTGTTCTTATCTGTCGTAAAATCTATGTTTCTACTCTTCCATATATGTATGAGGTTTGGTAAATCAAGCGAAAGTCAATGAATAGACATAGAAAAAATAGAAAAAAGCTAGTGTTAATGAAACGTATTTAGAATTGCTGTCTGCTTATAAATCAGCTCAGACACTTTCTCAATATCATCTGGTGTCTGCAGGACATCACATGCTCGTTCCATGATAAGCTGCGCTAGATGGATAGCGGCGTCTGATTATAATCAGCAGCACTTTATGCCGTGCCATGCTCATTCCAAGGAGGCCCTGAACATAAACTGCGGCTGATAAAGAAAAGGAAAAATAATCTCTGAGAGTTCACTCCAAGATAAAATGTATTTTTTTAGGTGCCTCCATCAGAACCTGTAATAGCTGCAACTAAACATGTTCCGCCGTCCATTTGTTCCATCGACGGTAATCACTGGAAATGTTCCTCTGGCTGTCAGTGACAGTGACAAGGCTAATAGCGCATAGAGGCAGAGCGTGGATTTATTGTCACATGCACAGAACATATGCAATGCTCTGCAGTCATTCTGCAGTTTGCTGCACCTCTACATAATAAGGAAAGCACAAGCGGATATACTCAAAGCTAGGGGTGTAGTATGGCTGGAACCAAAAATGTCAGGGATCTTTCCTATTCGCTGGCCACAAGCAGTGGTGGCCATCGGCAACCAGGTGGTGCGACCGAGATTTCAGAGGATTTCTTGTCAGTGTAAAGTTTATAATCTGCCATTACCCTGACCCTAACACCTAACACCTAACACCTAACACCTAACCCCTAACACCTAACCCTAAACACCTAACACCTAACACCTAACCCCTAACACCTAACACCTAACCCCTAACCCCTAACACCTAACCCTAACCCCTAACACCTAACACCTAACCCTAACACCTAACCCTAGCACCAAACCCTAACACCTAATTCTAGCACCTATGCCTAACACCTAACCCTAAAACCTAACCCTAACACCTAACCCTAACACTTAGCACCTAACCCTAGCACTTAACCCTAAAACCTAATTATAGCGCCTAACACTAACACCTAACCCTATCCCTAAAACCTAATCCTAACATCTAACGCTAGCACATAACCCTAACACCTAATTCTAGCACCTATGCCTAACACCTAACCCTAACACCTAACCCTAAAACCTAACCCCAACACCTAATCCCAACACCTAACCCTAACCCCAACACCTAATCCAAACACCTAGCCCTAGCACCTAACCCCAATACCTAACCCTAAAACCTAATTATAACACTAACACTTAACCCTAACACCTAACCCTATCCCTAAGACCGGATCCTAACACCTAACCCTAGCACTTAACACCAACACCTAACCCTAGCCCTTAACCCCAGCACCTAAACCTAACACCTACCCTAACACCTAATTCTAGCACCTATGCCTAACACCTAACCCTAACACCTAACCCTAAAACCTAACCCCAACACCTAATCCCAACACCTAACCCTAACCCCAACACCTAAACCAAACACCTAGCCCTAGCACCTAACCCCAACACCTAACCCTAAAACCTAATTATAACACCTAACACTTAACCCTAACACCTAACCCTATCCCTAAGACCGGATCCTAACACTCAACCCTAGCACTTAACACCAACACCTAACCCTAGCCCCTAACCCCAGCACCTAATTCTAGCACCTATGCCTAACACCTAAACATAACCCTAACCCTAAAACCTAACCCAAACACCTAACCCTAACCCTAGCACCTAACCCTAATACCTAACCCTAAAACCTTATTATAGCACCTAACACTAACACCTAACCCTATCCCTAAGACCCAATCCTAACACCTAACTCTAGCACCTAACTCTAACACCTAATTCTAGCACATATGCCTAACACCTAAGCATAACCCTAACCCTAAACCCTATCCCCAAACACCTAACCCCAACACCTAACCCCAGCACCTAACCCTAGCACCTAACCCTAGCACCTAACTCTAATACCTAAAACCTTATTATAGCACCTAACACTAACACCTAACCCTGTCCCTAAGATCCAATCCTAACACCTAACCCTAGCACCTAACCCTAACACCTAACCGTATCCCTAAAACCTAATCCTAACACCTAACCCTAGCACTTAGCGCCAACACCTAACCCTAGCACCTAACTCCAGCACATAACCCCAGCACCTAACCCTAGCACCTAACCCTAACACCTAACCCCTAACACCTAACCCCTAACACTAACACTAAAAAAGCGGCCACGCTGCCTAGTACGGCCAGCCAACAGGACAGGTCCAATGTCAGCACCTCAATTAGCTTGATTGTACACCTTCACCTACATTACATAGCAATGTGAGTGTGTTTACTTTAAAAGATCGCCCTGACCATATTTTAAAAATGTACTATTTTGCAGAAATACACTTATACAGCATGTTATTAGATTGTAAAAAAAATAATACAGTCCCCAATTTATTGTTATATGCAATTATGCTGCTGTGGAATATGCCACCTTAGCTTCAGCTGATCAGCTTCCATTTTAGGAGGAAACGTTGTAGACACAGAAAGTGTCTGTCTGCATAATGGAAGTTACATCGTCCATTTAGTCTTGCATTTAGTCAGCAAGACTAAATGGAAGTGCATTAGTTTACAAGGACACTCCCCTGAGAAAGTACCAAGTATCAGCATACCAAAAAAATGGAACCAGTATAGAATAATTGCATATAAAAGTTATAAAGGTATTCTTTATTTATTGACTAGCGAATTGCCCGTCAAAAAATGACGGCAATGAAATTGTAAGGTAGCTAATGCTGTTTGGTGTGTAACAATGAAATATATAATACATTAATAAATGAATATACTTTACCTATTTTGAAGCATTGTGTTGAAGAGCTGGCAATCTGTTTTGATGTTGCTGCAGCATTAGTGGTGTGGAGCTGCTGTGTAAGCGTGCTGAATGTGTGCAGTGTAAAAGTGTGCGTGCGCGAGACGAAACCGTTAGCGTAGTTGTGTACTTCCGCATTGTCGTAAAATGGCGGGTAATGTGTGGTATGCCTCTTAGCAGAATATCCGTAGGTCTTTTGTGGTGTTTTGCGAGTTTCTTGTGGTATTTTGCGTGTTTAGAGTGCTGTAGCCTCGTTTTCGGCCATTTTTTCTCTCGCTTAGAGAATTTTCTAGTGTCTAAACTCTTTTATTTTGAGTTAAATTAAGGTGTAACATCCTTTTTTGAGGTCCTGGATACTGCCGCTTGCTGTAGGTAAGCTTTTTTATGTATGTGTTGTGTGTATTGCGTTTTTCATTTTTTCCTGTCTGCGGGTTGCGGGCGATTTTTGCGAGGTCGTAATGAGTGGTAACGTGTCTCGTATGTTGTTTTCGGTGTGACGTAAAGTTTGCGAGGGTCGCAGTTGCTGTGTCGTGTTGTTTGCGTTACAACGTAAAGTTTGCAAGGGTCGCAGTTGCTGGCAAGGAGCGCCTTCGAGGGACGCGGCTGCGCGAGCCCGCAAGCCTTAGCAACAACTCGTATGCTTACAACTATATATGTGATTGATTTTTTTTATTCCTTTGAGATCACTTAACATGTAGTGTAAATTTTATATGAAAATTGTGATCTTTCCTTTTGGGTGGCCGGGGGCAGTAACATTTTACAGAATTTTTTTAATTAAACTGTTACCCTAACCCCTTACCCTAAAACCTAACCCCTTACCCTAACCCACTTACCCTAAAACCCTACCCTAACGCTATGAAATTGATTTAAGATTTAGATGAAATTCAGTAAAATCGTCAGTAAAGTCTCGGCAGCACCATCTAGCAGCTGCTCGCTGTCACTGCTGCCACTGCTAGCGGCCACCCAACAGGAAAGGTCTGAAAATTGCTTTGAGAAGGATTAAATTAATTAATGAAATTTAGTTGAAACATATATAAATCAAAAATATTTGTCCGGTGCAAACAGTAGGCGCAATGGAATTAACAAGCGGTCACAGAATAAGAATATCTGTCGACTTTGCACCAACACCAAGTATGTAACAAAAGTTCTTTTAGTTTAAAAATGTGTTTATTATTTAATAAGTACTTCAAGGTATGAATAAATACAATTTTACAACAGTATGATAAACAGACCCATTACAATGTATTGAGTCTAATTTGAAGCTGAGAGCTATCAAGACCCACTCTCTGGCTGGGGTCTGTTGATCGGATTTGGGTGACTCTGGACATAATACTAACATATAATCACCCATAACACAATATACAGATGGCGGCGATTGGTATATAACAGTCCCTCCTGGTAGGCACAACTAGTGGCCAACTTGAGTTATGACAACTGCCCCCCCAAGTGTAGCCTGAGAACATCAAGGGTCCATGATTTTCTCAGCTACGCTGATACTCATAGCTCCAGTTGGCGTGATAATCCATCTGCATTTTGATGGAGTTTACCCCTACGATGCTGTATTTGAAAATTGAATGTCTGTAGTGCCAGGCTCCATCTTAGCAAACGTCCATTTTCTCTGGCTACCTTAGACAACCAGCACAAGGGGTTATGGTCGGTGGTCACAGTGAATGGTCGTCCATATAAATAATGTTGAAGTTTGCGCAAAGCCCAAACTACGGCCAAACATTCCTTCTCCACAGTAGCATAGGCCGTTTCACGCTGCAACAATTTCCTGCTCAAATACGCCACAGGATGCTCCACTCCTTGATCATTTGTCTGGCTTAGCACAGCCCCTATGCCATACATGGAGGCATCTGTCTGGACCACAAAGGGTCGGTTATAGTCCGGGGCAGCCAATACTGGGGAACAAGTCAGAGCTTCCTTGAGGTTCTGGAATGCAGTTTGACACGCAGGAGTCCATGTCACTTCCCTGGGCAATTTATTTTTGGTCAAATCGGTCAGTGGCTTGGCTGTAGTGCTGAAATCAGGAATGAACTTGCGGTAATACCCAGTGATGCCCAAGAAAGCTAGTACCTGCTTTTTAGTCTTAGGGATAGGCCAAGCTGCAATACCCTCTACTTTGGCTGGTTCTGGCCTTAACTTCCCACTACCTACCCAGTGACCCAAGTACTGCACCTCTGCCATTGCCCACTGGCACTTATCTGGTCTTATGGTCAACTTGGCTTGCTTAATGGCCTGCATAATTCTAGCAATATGTTCTATATGCTCCTCTCAGGTCTGACTAAAGATGGCTATATCGTCCAAGTAAGCCTGAGCATACTCCTGGTGCCCATGTAACAATTTGTCTACCAGTCGCTGGAAGGTAGAAGGGGCATTTTTCATCCCAAAAGGCATTACCTTAAATTGGTATAGTCCAAAGGGGGTGACAAATGCGGACTTCTCCCTAGCTGACTCTTCCAAAGGGATCTGCCAATATCCCTTGGAGAGATCCAGCGTGGTTAAATACTTGGCAGTACCTAATCGGTCCAACAACTCGTCCATGCGTGGAACAGGGTAGGCATCCGTTTTTGTTTTATCATTCAGCCTACGATAATCCACGCAGAAGCGAGTTGTGCCATCTTTTTTGGGTACCAATACGACAGGAGATGCCCATGGACTACTGGATTCTTCAATAACCCCTAATTGTAACATCTTGCGTAATTCTGCTTGTATGCTTGCCCTAACAGCTTCAGGGACTCGGTATGGGTGTTGTTTTAATGGGGCACATTCCCCTGTCACCACTACATGAGCTGCTAGGGGGGTACACCCAGGGTCAGTAGTAAATAAGGGTTTGAAGGGTTTTAGTTTGCCTAAAAGCTGCTCCTGCTGCTCTGTGCTGAGGTTTTTGGCCTGGTGAAGGCCATCTTCTAGCGTTTTCTGCTCTACCTTTTGCAACATGTCTGGTATCTGCCCTTCCTCTGGGTCATCCTCTGTGGCCCTGCAAATGGCTAACATATGAGCTGCTCGCTTTACATATGCTTTTAAGCGATTAATGTGGGCCACCCTGGTAACCACTCTCTCTGGATCTACCATAACCACATATGACTTGTTGCCCAGTTTTTTGCTAATTGTATAAGGTCCCTTCCACAAAAACTGTAACTTATCCTGGGGCTGAGGTTCCAACATGAGCACCTCCATCCCCTCCTCCAGTTCCCTGTCACTGGTTCCTGCCTTGTAGTATCTCCTATCTCTCTCTTGCGCTTTACGCATATTGCTCCTCACAATTCCAGCCAACCTAGCCATATTTTCCCTGAAAGCTAATACATAGGTAGCCACTGGTACAGGGTGGTGACTATACTCCCCTTCCCACGTCTCCCTGATCACGCTCAAGGGTCCTCTCACCGGCCTACCATATAGAAGTTCAAAAGGGGAATACCCTGTAGATTCCTGAGGTACCTCTCGGTAGGCAAAGAGCAGACAAGGCAACAATCGTTCCCAGTCTGGCTCCTGATCAGTAAAAGTACGGATCATGTGTTTGAGTGTCCCATTGAAGCGCTCACAGAGGCCATTGGTTTGGGGATGGTAGGGGGAAGCTGTAATGTGTCTTATGCCACACATGGACCATAACTGTTCGGTCACTTTGGCCATAAATTGGGGCCCTCGGTCAGACAAAATTTCCTGAGGAAACCCTGTCCTTGTAAAGATAGTCATTAATGCCCCTGCCACCTTAGGAGCTGAGATACTGGATAAAACCACCGCCTCAGGATACCTGGTGGCATAATCTACCATGGTGAGAATACATTTCTTGCCGGTCTTGCTAACCCTAGCTAGTGGCCCAACAATGTCTATGGCTACCCTTTGAAATGGTATCTCCATCACAGGGAGTGACTGTAGGGGAGCTCTGGTTTTTTTTTTAAACGGCTGGGTCCTTTGGCACGCATCACAGGATCGACAGTACTCTTTTACATCCTGATTTAATCCTGGCCAAAAAAATAACTCTACTACCCTACACAGAGTTTTCTTCTGCCCCAAATGCCCACCCAGAGGAATCTCATGGGCTATTTGTAATACCTTGCCTCTATACTGTTGTGAGACCACTAACTGCTTTCGTGGTTCCCTTTCTACCTCATCCTTCCCAGGCACCATGATTCTGTACAACAACCCCGGTTCCCATACAAAACTATCTAGATCATCCACTGATTTGCCCTGGGCGGCCCTGTCCCTTACCCCTGCTAAAGTTTCATCTTCCTGCAATGCTATTCTAAGTTCTTCCCCCTTTGCCCAGCCTAAGGTCAATGTCGTAGCCAGCAATTCACTTACCCTGGGTTCTGGGTATTCCGTCTGGTCCTGGTTCATCCTGCATCCATTGGCTCTGGTTTGAGCTCTTGTTAAGGGCTGTACATACTGGCTCACCATGTGACCCAAATCGTTCCCTAGCAAAACATCCGCAGGCAGGTTATCCATAACTCCTACCTCTGTAGATTTACTTCCAGTGCCCCAGTCCAATTGAATGCGAGCCATGGGAATGGGAAATTGTTTTCCACCAGCAACCATAACCCACATTTGCCTCTGTATGCAGTCTGAGGTGCGCACCCACTTAGGTAGAACTACAGTGACTGCGGATCCTGAGTCACGGTAACCCACAGCCCTGTGACCCCGCACCCAGACTGGTTGTCTGTGCTGTTCCACGGAGTCCTTCTGTGCTCTCCTCACCGTGTGGATCCCATGGCACCATCCCTCTGCTTCTGGCTCCCAGGGAGCTGCGTTGGGAGGTCCTGCTCCAACATCCCATTCCCCCAGGTAATTCACTGCAGGCTGTCCTCTCTGATGCCTCTGAAGCTGAGGACAATCTCTTGCTATGTGGCCCTGCTGGTTGCACTTGAAGCACTCTCTATTGGGAAATCTGGGTTCTGGGTGTGCTCTGGGAACAGGTCCTGACTTGATACCCCGCTGTCCATATGCGTTCTGAGGCTGCGCCCAGGGCACATGGCTGGGCGCATTGCGTGCAATAGGGGCCTGTCGTGTTGTCCCCAAGTCTCTTGAGCCCCGGTCTGTATGCCCATTAGAGTTGGTAATCTGGGGAACTCTCTTAGTTCTGGTACTAACAAAATGGTCGGCCAGGCTAGCTGCCTGGTCCCCATCTACTGGCTTCTGATCCTGCAGCCAATCCCTCAATTCTGGTGCGCAAAGTTGCAAAAATTGCTCCATTAGCACCACCTCCAAAATTTGTTCTGCTGTGGTGGCCCCTTGTGTAGACCACCACTGAGTGCAGGCACGCCTTAGTTTACACATTACCTCAACATGAGTGTCCTCTGGTCCCTTGGTAGTGCCTCTGAATCTGGCCAAAAAAGTTGCAGGGGTTACGGCATATCTGCCTAGTAACACTGTACATAAATGGTTGTAATCCATGGCTAGATGTGGAGGAAGGGCCCGACAGGCTGCGCTGGCCTTTCCAGTCAACTTGGTCAATAGTAACTTGGCCCATTCTTCAGGAGGTATATCCTGTACCTTACATTGTTGCTCAAACTCTTGGATAAATCCGTCAATGCTGTCTTTATCATCCTGGAACTGTTTAAAATTCTGATATGCCAGGTTTGACTCTTACTGGCATCTCTGCAGGGTTGACCCCAAGCCTTTGCTGAGCTTGGACACTCACCCCTGTACGTTCTTCCTGTATTTGCTGCTTTATTAGGTTCAGTCCTTTAATTGCCTCTTCCAGCGTTATCTCCCCGGGGCAAAACTCCCTGGCTTCACTGAACCTGCGTCTTGCCTCCTTTAGGATATCATCTGGCTGTCCTTCTTCCTGCTGAGATCTTGGGGTCCTTGGTAGTGTGCTTATCCCCTCACCCAACTCCTCTTGTTCCAGCTGTTCTGCATCATACCTTCTCAAGGCTGCTATCACATCTGCTGGTTGGTCCCTTTTCTTCCGGGGAATTCCTTTTAGTTTCTGCGCCTTTCTCAGTTCTGCTGAGGACATGTCCTCATACTGCTGTTCCATCCTCAGTCCTTTCCTCTAGAGTCTCCAACCACTGCCACCAGTTATCAAGACCCACTCTCTGGCTGGGGTCTGTTGATCGGATTTGGGTGACTCTGGACTTTTGGATTACAGGAACATCATGTCTCAGCCCTTGGGTTAGACTGAGCAATATTGACAGTAAGTCTGATGAATCTTACTGCAAGCATATGTCCCCGGGTAAATAATACATCTACACACCACGTCTTGATGAAAATTATGAACCACGTTTTATTTTGGAACAACATATTTAAAACATTTCACACACACACAGTGGAGGGAGTGGATCAACCTTTCCCCTTTCTCTGGCCAATAGGGTAACCTCCAGAGTAACCTAATTACCTCTGTCCAATGTAACAGAGGTAGGCTATGGGAACCACCAGACCCCTCCCATGGGCCACCCCCAGGCGTGGCCACCAAGCTCATTCTGACCCAGGCTGTCCCAGGGGAAACTTCCTGTTTGAACTCCTAGGCCCCCCCATTGTTATCTAGGTGCCTGACTGTCTGGCAAATCTCTTTGTTTATACTAAGGACCATATTGCCAACTCCTGACTGAGAGTTTATACAATGGGGAATGGTTAACTAAATACAATCAATCCCTAATACAATATACAACATAATACTAACATATAATCACCCATAACACAATATACAGATGGCGGCGATTGGTATATAACAGTCCCTCCTGGTAGGCACAACTAGTGGCCAACTTGAGTTATGACAAGAGCTACTATAATAATTATTTTCTGGCTATAAATTACTAGAAAAATATTTTATCAGGATCAATATGATGCTGCTGATATGGAAAACTGATATTTATCTGATGTTTTTTAAGTGGTTGCTTTATGCTAATGTGCTAAATCTACTGTTATGATATCACTTTACAAAATATACATACTGACGGCTACCACAGGGTTCCACTAATAAGCATATTGTTTGTTTACATCGTACAGTTGTGTCCTACACTCCGTGACCTCATGGACCATAACATACCACGCTCATGGACTGTAACATCTTTATATCCATGGTTATTTTGAGGTCACACCACCCTGAAGCCATGTAGGGTTGGGCCTGGTCAGTAATTGAATGGGAGACCACTTTGGAATACCAGTGGATGTATGCTGTGGCCCACTGGAGAAGGAACTGGCAGCCCACTCTAGAATCTCTGCCATGAATTCCAAGTGGATCAGCATGACCATGGTCTTCAAAATGTGCTGGTGTGTTACAGTCCATGATGTTGGAAATTACTAAACTATGCATTTGATATACTCTGTGATCACCTCCTTGTGGCCATGAGAAGAAAGCATGACAGCTTCCTTGCACCAGCAAAGTATTATAAATTGCAAAGTATCTCTTAAAATGTTTTCACGCTCATGACTTACATAGCTGTTAATGTTGCCCATCACTTCCAATCTGAACTGTAACACACTTAGATAGAGTTCCCTGGTGGTCCAGTGGTTAGGACTCCGTGCTGTCCTCACTGCAACTTGGGTTTGATTCCAGTCAGGGAACCAAGAGGTCACACCACCCTGAAGCCGAGCAGGAGCTGTATGCTGTGGCCAGCCTGACAAAGCCACCTCCTCCTATTGGCATTATAATTTGTGGTTAACAGCAGCAGCTGAGTCTGAATATTGACAGCAATTTAATGTTGAATTATTCAATATTGCAATACTGAAAAAATAATTGGATATGAAATGTATTAATGACTAGTAAGTTGTCCGTCATAAATGATGGTATTGTATTGTGAATTTACTGTCTCAGTGTTGTCTTTCTCTGTGTGCCCTCTCGCTCTCCGTGTGCCCCTCTGTCTTCCTCTTCCCCTCTCTCTTCCCCTTTTCCCCTCCCTCTCTCTCTCACCCTCCATCTCTCTTATTCTCCCTCTCTCTCTCCCTCCCCCTTTCCATCTCTCTTTCCCTTCCTCACTCTCTCTCTTCCTCCACTCTTTCTCTCCCGCTCCCCCTCTCTCTCCCTATCCCACTCTCCCGCTCCCTCTCTCTCTCCCTCTTTCCATCTCTCTCTCCCCCACACTCTCTCTCCTCCTCTCCTCTCTCTTCCCCTTCATTCCCTCTCCCCCTCTCTCTTTCCCTTCCTCCCCTCTCCCCCTCTCTTTTTCCCTTCCTCCCCTCTCCCCCTTTCTCCCCCTCCTTCTATCTCTTCCTCCCCCTCCATCTCCCCCCTCTCTCTTCCCCTCTCTCCTGCTCCCTCTCTCTCTCCCTTCCTCTCTTCCCCTCTCCTTAGGTCTCTCTCTCTCCCCCTTTCCCTCTCTCTCTCCCCCTCCCTCTCTGTGCACCCCTCTCTCTCTACCCCTTCCTCTTTCTCTCCCTCTCCCTTCTCTCCCTCCCCCACGCTCTCTCTTCCACTTCCTCCTCTTTCTTCCTTGCTCCCCCTCTTTTCCCCTTCCTCCCCTTTCCCCCTCTCTCCTAATTCATCTCTCTCTTTCTCCCTCTCTCTCTCTCGCTCCCTCTCTACCTCCCACTTTCCCTTTCTCTCTCACTCTCTCTCTCCTCCTCACTCTTCCCCTTCCTCCCGTCTCCCCCCTTCCCCCTCTCTCCCCTACCTCCCTCTCTGCCCCCTCTCTCCCCTCCCTCTCTCTCTGCCCCCTCTCTCCCCTCCCTCTCTCTCTCTCCCTCACCCTTCCTCCCCTCTTTCTCCCCAGCCATCTCTGTTCTTCATCACTAAGGGTCAATCATTTTTTTAGCATGTTTGATATCTCTGGCTGTTACTGCAATTGGTACCAGGCACAGAATATTTATAGCAAATGAATGCAATATAATATAAACCTATTACATACATCTTGTAGTGACTGAAGCTCCGCCCATCTCATTACACTACGCTAATTGGAATGTGACCATGTGCCTTATAAATAATTAAGATCCAATTGGAATGTGAGTTGAGGTTAATTACAATCTGTTCAATGTGTGTGCATAATCTTTTATATAGCTTCCATACCTGTGAAGAGTAATGTGGAATTGGGTAACCAGTGGCGGAGCATCTGCTGGTGCTGCAGATGCAAAGCACTGGGGCCCACACCAGGGCCCCTATCACTCTTTTGTCCACCATAAGCTAAATTATATTTTGGTAAATAGCCTTCCCAAAAATCTATAGCAGAAGTCTGGTACCAGCCACACACTGATGAGATCCATTTAAGATCGAAACAGCTGTCTATGAGTAGGTCTCCTAACTCCTGCATAATCCATCCTAAGAGACGCTCTGAAGCTGTGTAATACTGCAGACATATGGTAAAAGGAACTATGCATAAAGTGATATTGGATTAAAGAGTGATAATGCTCTGTGGGCTAATTTGCATATCCCTGCCCAGATTCCTAGAGTGCAGTGCAATTACTGTATTTCTTTGGATTCTGAGTAGGAAACATTGTTTTTAGGTTTTAGACATCCAAATGTGGACAACAATGTACTATTTATTTACTATATATATATAGCCACAGGTATCCAGAGTGGTAGAGCTGGAGAATGGATTGTTGTAAAAAATACTTTGCGCTCTGCCCCGCCAGAACGAAATCATTATGTGCTCCTCTCCCAGTCCCCTTACTATAACTGCCCCCCTCCCTTACCCATTGCTGCTCGACCCCTAAGACCCCCTTTCCAATATATATATATATACACACATATATAAATAAATATATATATATATATATATATATATATATATATACACGCATATATAAACATATATATATATATATATATATATATATATATATATATATATATATATATATATAAAAATATATATATATACACACACACATATATAAACATCACACTCACACAGCACCCACCCATCCTAGCAGCCATCCCCACCCAGTCCTTGGCCCTCATTCAATTGCAATGTGGCCAATTGAATAGGGCTCTAAATAAGCACATAACATATTTTTTTTTAAATAAGTTTTTAGTTAGTGAACATCTATCCAAAAGCAAGGTTTTCACTAACTTAAAACTACTTTTAAAAATATATGCTATGTGCTTATTTAGAGCCCTATTCAATTGGCCAAATCGCAATTGAACGAGGCCCCTTGTCAGCAGTCACCCCCTCTACGCACCCAACCCCTCTCAGCACCCACCTCACACAGCACCCATCCCTATCCCCTCTCTTCCTCCCTCACAGAACCCCCCCTTCTGTACTTTGCTGTCACTTTGCAGTCCTTGCTCTATCACCTCTTTCCTGTTGTACCATCACCACCACTTATAGATCTGCGATTGGGTACCCATACACTACCCAGCATGTTTGCTCTCACGTCTTTTTTGTATATCCTATATAAAAAGCCAACTTGAGGCCCTATTCAATTCCCTATTTGGTAAAGTTACCCCACTTGTAAATGGTCAGTAACTTTCAGTAAAATTATGACTTGTCCTCCATTCATTTTTCAATCAAAAGATATTCAATTCCTCACTCAAAATGACTTAGGACTCGGGATTTCAGATGAAAGATTTATGTGCACTGAAGAGTAGCCATAAATGCTTTTAAAAGCCTTGCTGAGACCTGTAAAAGCAATTAAATATACAGTACAGTAATAAAAAAAAGCCTGAAAAAGCATGTAAGTGCTTTAGAAATTAATACATAACAGTCCCATATGCACTAATGTGACATAAAAAATATATTTTATTAATTAATATGTATGAGTCAGTATACATCTGGGAACGTTAACTTTTGGCAATAATACACCTCTACGTAACATACAGCAATACCCCATTTAGTACTGTAGATAGGTTCTGCGCAATAGGAGTGTTAAGCAAAACTTTGCAAACGGGGTCATTTTAACATAGGGAAGATAAGTATAGGGAAACTCATGGAAAAAATGACACTAAATCAAAATAATTTTAACTTTATATGAACTTAGAAGAAACTACAAAAATAACAAGAGAAAAATAACACAAAAAATAAACAATCGACTTTAGTTGGTAGATGTGGAAGCTTTAGGCTCATCCTGCAACCTGGCCTTTTTGTGTGACAAACTGGTCCTGGGACATCTGTCTTTGCTTTCTATGCCCATCCAGTGTCCAGACCATTTTCCACTAAATCATCCATCAGGTCATGGATGGAATGAAAAATCTTGCTGAGGAACTAGGATGAAAGTCACTTCTGTCCTGGGCTTCTTCAAAGCCCTGTTTTGCCAGTTGTTGGAGGTCCTCTTTGGTTAGACTCAATGTCCTTGGCATCTGCATCTCAGATCCCAGCTGTATTCCCAAGGTCTACTATTTTCGCTATGATGGTCTGTTCTGGTTGCACATCTGCACAGCTCTGGACATATTTTCATCCACACTCCTTTCAGACATTGTTGTGTCAACTCTTTCCACGACAAATTGATGTTAGTGACTGCGGGTGTACTTCCATCGTGGATTGTTTGTCCTTGCTGTCTACCTGGTCAATGAGCTGGCGGACTGTGCAGTTGAAGATAGTAGCAATTGAAGGCAATGATCCTTCTTTCTCCATAGGCTGGATGAGTGAAGTAGTGTTGGGTGGCAGGAACACTACTTCCACCGGGATGCAGCAGTGGAGCTCAGCCAAGTTGGTAGGGTGGCTTGGAGCATTGTCTATTAACAGGAGAGCTTTGGCCTGTAATATCACTGCACAGATGGACAGAAATGTTCGCAGAACCACTCCTTAAAGATGTCCATAGTGAACCAGGCTTTCTGTTGAATTGCCAAAGTCCGGCAAAGTGAATTTTGGTATGCCCATCATGGCTCTTGGTGTTTTGAGTGGTAGGCCAGCAATGGCTTGATCTTAAAGTCGCTGCTTCTGTTCCCACCCAGAAGAAGGGTTTAGCCGGGCTTTGGCCACTTTGAACCTCGGTATTCGCTTCTGTTCCCATGATTTGAAGGTCCGGTTTGGCATTCGCTTTTAGAAGAGGCCAGTCTCATTAACATTAAACACCAATTATGGAGGGTAATTGCCTCTTTCCACAATATCCTTCAAAGTGGCTGGAAAGGCCGTAGCTTCTTCAGTATCAGTGTTCGTCGCTTTTCCCATGTTCTTTATGTTGTAGACATGGTTCCTCTATTTGAAGGGGTCGAACCAACCTCTACTGGCTGAGATAATCTCCGTCACATCTGCCATTCGGCTTTGGATATGGCAATATAGGCAGAGCTACCAGTGGTGCAGGTGGTGCAGTGCTCCAGGGTCCTTCTCTGGGGGACGGGCCCAGTGATGTCTAATTTTTTTTTATTTAGAGCATTTTTGCTGACGCTCCTAAAGGTGGCAGTGTGGAGCAGTTCAACATGCTACAAATGTATATCAGGGAAGAGGTGAGAGAACAAGCGCTGGATAATGTTAAAGTAAAGAGGGATAGATTCTGTGAGGTGGGCTGGGTGGGGGTGGATGTTGAGAGGGACTGGTATGTGGCGTCTACAACCACCAGTGTTTTTACCAGGACTAATATAAAGCTCAGTTTACAAGGATACATCCTACCGAGAAAGTATTTGAAAGAATCATCCGAGAAAAGACAAAAGAGAGCTACACATTAAATTTAAAGTTCATTTTCTAAGTTCAAATGCAAAAGTAGAGTTTATTTATTTATTATCAACATTATACACTTCTACACATTAAGTTTAATTATTCAAAAGGTAATATAGGGGAAAAAATACCCCAGTGCTCATTTAAAGGGCCACTGCACTGTTCAAACTACATGAGCAGTATGTTTTAATTATGCAATCATCATCATTAAATTCTGATTCAATTATTTGAAACATTACAAGTACCTTCAATGTTGATTCTGGTATCTACCTACTATAAGGTCAATAGGAGTGTCTTTGACTAGATGATGTTGTTGTTGTTTAGTCGTTCAATCATGTCCAACTCTCTGTGATCTTATGGACGTCAGCACGCCAAGCACATACTGTATGTCATCATCTGAAGGGATCCCAGGAAAATAAAATATATCACTGCCTCCACTTCTTCCCCAGCTATTTGCCAGGAACTTAGATTGCCGTTTGCCATGATCTTCATTGTTTTAACACTGAGCAGTTGGACAGGTTTTGCACTCTCTTCTTTTAACCTCATCAGTAAGTCCTTTAGTTCCTCCTCACTTTCAGCCATCGTAGTAGTATCATCGGCGTATCTGAGGTTGTGGGATATTTGTTCCAGCAATATTGATTCCGGCTTTGGATTCATCCAGCCCGACCTTATACATGATGTACTCTACATATAAGTTGAATAAATAAGGTGACAATTTACAACCTTGTCGCACTCCTTTTCCGATCTTGAACTATTCTGTTGTCCCATGTTCGGTTCTGACCATGGATTCTTGGTCCACATACAGATTCCTCAGGAGGCGGATGAGATGATCTGGTATTCCCATTTCTTTACTGACATACCACATTTTGTTGTGATCTACACAGTCTGGTAGGCAACCGCTACATTTTCAGACACAAAGTGCCCCAACACAATGATCTCCATTGGCTAGAGACTTGTATTCAAGTGGTTATCCTTGACAGCTTTTGATTTGGGGCAACCTATCAACCATTATTTATTATTTTATCAAATCAAATCACTATAATTATTTAGACCTTTCTCTCAGTCGACCCTGTCACCCTCTCCTTAATTATCAGGGTGGAACCAAACATTCAGCTGCAAGCTACTCTTGAAAATAAACATATAATTTTGAAAATTGCTATAATAAATCATTAAACAATATTTTTTAATGATAAATTAAAAAAAGAAGCTCCTCTTGCTAGCGTGTTACAGTGGCCCCTAAGATTGTGTGTGGCTACAGTACACGTGCCACTGTGTGCGTGGGCATAAGTATCATCAAGGCTGTCTGGGTTCAATGTTGTTATCAGTATGTGGCTATATATATATATATATATATATATATATATATATATAAGGGCTCTGGTGCACCGCTGGTAGATCCCAGTTACTAAGCTGAGTCGTCCGTTCATATCCCGCCTTGCTCCATACATAATGTGGTGACAAGGTATTGCTTGCAGTACCAAGGCGGGTGCAGAGATATTGCGGGCACTGCCCACTGCACAGTGTATTATTATTCATACAACAGACCCTGGGATATTACACAGTGCAATCACAGGCTTCTTACAATGCAGCAATCTCTGCAGATAATGTATGAGCAGCCCCCTCCTTCTACAATCTGTTTCTGTTCTTTTCTTGGTATAAATTGCTGCATAAGCAGCCATCACGTTCTGCAGACCCCCAACTTGGATATCCACTTAAAATTTCTTAATGTACTGTAGGCGTAATTTGCACGCTTGCTATTCTCTCCATTTCTCTCTTCTCTCTCCCACTTCTTCTCTCCCCATATAACCTTTTTTTTTTTCTTATATCCTGAAATCCTGGTCTGTATAATCCTCAGCTAATTCACAGCTCATTAGCTTGTGAAATAAAGACTGACATCAATTTGGGAGTAACACGGGCCACAGTTTTATTAACCAATTGATTAACATAATCCACAACTTAAACATATTTAGTGTAATTAACATACATTCCTTAATTATCATAATGGAGGAGGAGCCTAGCCAGGACAGTAACCTCACGCCCTGGGCCTGCGCCCAGCGCCACCCAGTGCTTTTCCAAGCACGCCCATGAGGCAGGGCAATGCCCACTTAAGCCAGTGGGCCGGGCAACTCACCTCCTGCCATGGAGCGGCTGAGGGACACCTCCTGAGGCTGCAATCCCCCCCCCCCCTTTCACTCAATAAAGCTAGTGCAGCAGCTACAACCCAATCTCAGTTAAGTGCACCTTATCCGGACGAACTAACTCATCGGCGTCTACGCCTTTGAATTCCCGGTACCTGATGGAAATGAAACCTAAATTTTGCTTATTGATTTTTTGTCGGGCCCTATCAACTAAAACTGGGTCTCTAGCATTCCGCCATGAACGCCTTTTTATCATCTCGGACCAGATGATAAAAAGGCCCGGGAACTGGCGCACCCAGAGGGAAATATCCCTCTTCATGTCCTTCAACATTTTGTGCATGGGAACAACCTCCCCTAAATCATTGCCCCCAGTGTGGATGAGCACCAGATCAGGATCACTGTAGTGATGTGCATAATTGTCCAGCAAGCCTCGGATCTGTGCCCACCTCAAGCCTTGGAAACCAAACCATTGTACCTGTAAGTCCATTTAAGGTATGCACAGCTGAGCGTTACTCCTGGTGACTGCGGCTCACTTGTGGGCCCAGTACACGTAGGAATGGCCGATAATCCAAAGCTGTCTCTGTCCACCTGTAATACACAGAAAGTCTCATTTAGATAACCCTTCTGGGTCACACATAAGACCTATACCGCTGCGATTCCCATCTCCTGATCCTCTTGACCACCTCCGTTGGCAATCCAATCTCACCGCCTCGGTAGCGGCTCCTATGCAGAAGGAATGGGTCCCAAACTCCGCCGCAACCAAACCCAAGTGCTCAATCGCGGCCTTTAAGATTGCTGTGAGCTGAAACTGAGACAATGCCTGCCCGTCGGCATGTATGAGCAGCGGGCCAGGTGCCTGTGGCCGCCGTTGTAAATACTCCTTCACATTCGCATTGGGGGCAGCATCCAGAGCCAATTCTGTGCAATGTCACCTCTCTTCCTTTCCCCTCCTGATCGGTCTTGGACCTTCTCAACCATAACACCACTCTGTCACCTTCCAGACAGACATCCACTGTCTGCAACCCCCCCACCCCCCAACCCAACCATGTCCGTTCGCCAAGACTAGCTCCCCAATTCTGAAGGCTCCAAAAAACACTAGGGAGAAAGCCGTCCGGATAAGAAGGGTTTCGAAGGGGTCCCTGCAGAGTACTTCCAACTCCTGCGCCATGCACGCCAACAATGAGAAGGTGATCGGACACCTTTTGTACTGCCTCTGTTCGCCCATGAACATGCCTTTCACCACTCGTTGAACCAAAATTCCTTTGTCAGGTCCCTTGTACCAGCCACCTTGAACATGAAGGCCGACTAACCGATGCCTTGGAGTCGCCGTTTTCTGCGCACCGCAACAGGAACCATAGTAACAAGCCTAATTATTCTTCTTCCGAAGCGGTACTACCGACAACCTCCACCAAATCGTTCCATTTGTTCCATACCGTCTTATAGGCCGCCCATGTCCGCAGTGCCAGCGACTGTCATACTGACATACTTGGCTATCCGACCGCTCCAAGCTCCCAGAGTTCCGGGGGGGGGGGGATGTCCTCGCCTTGGGTTTTCGCCCCTGGAACCAGTGTTCTGAAACGCGATTCCTGCAACTGAGAAAGGGCATCTGCATCTGACATAACACGTGGAATGCCCGTAGCCATATGTTCAACCTCAAGCAAAGGAGCACCAACCGCCGTATAAGGTACAGTACCGGCAATAATGATGATGAGAGGCAATTGATTGCTCGAACTGTTGCCTCGCAGGGCAACCCAACGCACACCTGCCGATCCTTGCACTCCGTGCCCCATGCTTGAACGGCCCGCTACCATAGGGAATAACTCCCGAAAGGCTGAATTCTCTGTAAGGCCACCAGAGACCCACGACTCAGGCCATGCCGTGGCTATCCATGATCCTTTTTGGGAAGCACCGAACCCTTCTAATCCTGCCACTGTATACAGCCCGAGTTGGGCACTCGTCACGCTTTCCGGGTGTATTAGCGCGGCCCCATTAAACGGCTGAAGGAACGCTTTCCAGACTTTCGCGTCCGCTCTCATTGCTCCTGACACTTTCACAAAGTGATGCGGCTGCATCACCCCCACTGTAGCCAGGGACAATCGCCTGCTGAACACCATGCCCATTGGGATGATTCTGCACACGAAGTTAAGCTTCCCCAGAATCAATTGAAGGCACCTCAACGGCCGAGAGGTCCTCTGTAAGGTCTGCAACCTTTTCGATGTGCAAGCTGCACTCCATTCTTTTGGAGTCAATCCGTATGCCTAGGAATGCTAACTCCGTGGTGGGACCCTCCATCTTCTTGTGCACCAATGGAACCCCGAAGGTTTGACATACACCCGTAAACATCTTGAGAATAAAACCACACGTATCGCCGCCCGCCACCCCCCATGTAGAGAAAATCATTGAGACAGTGGGTGATGCTGGGATGTTCGGGCCACCCATTGAAGAAAAGTGCAAAATGTGCAAAAAAGTGCAAAAAAATACGCACGCGAGACGGAGCAACCCATGGGCAAACAAAGGTCCACGTAGTACTCTCCCTACAGGAAACACCCCAGAAGCCGATGTCTACGGGGATGAACGGAGAGCAACCGGAAAGCCGACTCAATATCCACCTTGGCCATCTTGACGCCGATAATGGCTGCCTTAACGAGCCCCGTGGCACGGTCTAAAGACGCATAGGACACAGAGGACCATTCTTTACCTATTCCGTTGTTAACCAAGCCCCCTCCCCCGAGGGTGGGACAGGTGCTGTAGAAGACAACATTTTCCAAGCTCTTTTTCAGCACTATTCCCAACGGAGAAATGACCAAGTCTTGGAATGGGGGAATTGAGAATGGGCCCGCCATCCTACCAAGCCCCACTTCCGTCCGGATCTTTTCCGCAGCCACCGCAGAAAACTCACAAACTAACTTCAAATTCTTCGGACGCAAGGCGGATGGAAGGAGGGTACACGGGATCTCAAAACCATCCCGAAAGCCCTACCTCAGCAGCGAAGCTGCTTTTGCCTTTCCCGGCAGTCTACCGTAGTGTTCTAGCCACGGTAGCATTGCGGCCACCTGGATAGGAGTCCTGCCTCTTTGAAGAGGACTCCCCTGCTCTTGCACCTTCCTTGGTCCTGCTACACTTGGATACTGGGTAATCGCCGCCGCAGGCCGAACAAGAGTGCTTCAAAATGACAGTTTGGGGCCCATTTGCAGCTGCCATCGTTGAAGGAGTTGCAAACCCTGCCAGGGGCACCCAACGTGGCGTGGCTCCTTGCCCCGCTTGCATTCTTGCGAAAGGACGGCATGGCCCAGATCGGGGGCATTATGTTCAGCCAATAGGCTACTGCCTTGTTGCTCCATGCCATGGTTGGCCTTAATGCCATGTACAGCCAAAACTCCTCGTCGTACCGCCACCCCCCCCCCCCCCGTATGTCCGATACGCATTCCTGATCTCCTTCAGGTATACGAACAGTCCAGAGCATTGCTCCGGGTGCCATTCACTTAGTATGCAGCTCATGATTGAGAAGGCCTGGTGCCAGTTGTCGAATGTACGCTGAAGTCGCCTAAAGGAGTTCTTACGCTTATCGCCTGCAGATCATCGGATCTGCTAACCGAGATATGGGCAATAGTGTGAACAGTTCGGCGAATTCCCTGCCCTAGATCTTTTCCTTGATATCAAGAGGCAAATGCGCTCCCAGGTTGTCTTGAGTGCACACAATGGTGGGCCTCCCGGCCGACTCCGCCAGCCTGCCCATCCCGACTAAGGGACTGTTCTGAATAGAAGGGGACGGCGCCCCTTGGGGGCTTGCCGGAAGTGTAGAAATGTTGAATGCCGTAACGGGGAGGGGGGTTAACCTGGAGGAGTGACCCCGGTGCGCCCGGGCGTTCCCAGATAGACTACCCACCCACGCCCTGAATATTTCGTCGCTGATTGGGAGATCGTAGGCACACATAAGAGATTTTAGGGATGCAAGCAACTTGGGTGCCATGGAAGGAGGGGAACCCCCTTTGTATCGCTCCACTCCCAAAACCCTTGTACGCTCACCTGACTCCCGTCGTGCAGGGGTAGCTGCCACCCTGGAACACTCTCGTCGCTCAGTCCGAACTGGTGTCCCTGCCTTGTCCCCTGAGGGCTCTTCTCCCTGCCGGCTCCTGAGCAGGTGCAGCTGCAACCGCCTGACCTTCCACTTCGAGACCTGGACCTGGGTCTGGATCTGGGAAGGCAGGGAGAACAATTACTAGCACTCCTATGCCTGTATCCCGCCCCGGCAGTCCGCTCGCACCCTGAGGAGTGCTCGGAAACCAAATCTAGGGCAACGGCAAGGCTCAGAGACTCAACTGACCCCAACGGCCTAAGGGCTGGGCCAATGCCGTAACTGAACCCGTCTTGCGTGTCTATATCCCTTGGCGTCCCCTTAGCTAGGGTATTGTCATGACCAGTCAACCTAAGCTGTGGCCTAACTATTTAGTCCGGGACTTCTGTCTCCTTGCTGGGGTGAAAGTAAAGGACTGTACCTGCTAGTTGCTTTGCGAGCCCTGGCGGGGCGCTTCTGCCGTACCGCCCTGGCTGTGACTGGAACGTCGTCTATCACCACTTGACTGCTGTCGCTAGCCATCTCCTAGAGCACCTGATGTCTTCATCCTCTCGTGGATCCCATGTCCTTGCCGGTCCTGCCACTGGGGGAGCGTCATCCCTGCAAAACACCTATGACAGCTTCAGTGGGTGCAGCAGTGGGTACCGCTGGGGCCGTACAGTGACGAACTGTAGGAGTCCATTTAGGACTCACTGGATTTTTACTCTTACCCGTAGAAGCCCGAGACTGGGTCTGAACTGGGGTGTTAGCGGACTCTGGGGTCCGGGGCAGGCCTTGGGGCTAGGCCCTCGCCCGTGACTCCCTGTGGCTCTGACCTCTTGGCAGTGGGTGGGATGAGCTCCTGGCTCTTGGGGACTTCGTCCGTGGCCCTTGCCCTCTGGTTGGCCCTATTGCCGGAACTGCTGCTGTTGCGTGGCTCCGTCGGCCTATGGTGCCTGTCTGGGCTAGTGACCTCCCCCATGAGCCTCAGGCTAGCAGCCACTTCAGATTGCGCCTGTGCCTCCGTGAAAAGGCCCTGACTCCCAAGATGCTCCGAAACCAATCTATCCTGGACCCACCTAAACCCATGACACAAAGCTCGGGACCTAACCATTGACAAAAGGGCCTCTAACTCCCCCGGATCCATGACCAACCTAACACCCGCCCCTACGAACACAGGCAAACCACAGGTACCCCCACACGGACAGCCCATGGACACAGCTCACGCAACACACCGCCCACGCAGCCGCAGCATCCGCCCACACAGCGCACATCGCAACCCGCCCAACCGTCAGCACACCCCAGACCCATAGCACCCACACAGCACCCACTGCCCACACAGCACCCGCTCACAGCTCACACAACTCACCCAACTCACGCAGCACACACAGCACACACAGAGGGACCCCCACTGCCTTATGGATGACAGGGTTATTGGGCACTGTTTACTTGCAGGCACTAGCAGGAGCAGACCACCTGGCTTCCAATCCCGGCAATGGCCGGCGCAGAGTGAAGGAGGAAGCCCGCAAAACGGGTGTAAGTCCCTCCTCCACTGTCCCGGCAAATCAGGAGCGCTCCTCCGCGCCGGATATACGAACAGGACGAGGGCCTAGGGCACCCACCTCACCCCATCCTCCCATTTGGTCATTTACTTTCTTTTTCCTTACTCCTATTTTATTATTTTCCCCCTTTTGAGACAATTAACAATGTTTCTATGTTTTTTTTTCTGTTTGCTTCCTCTGGATCAATTAAGAACTAATTTGCATATTGCAGATAAGAGGAGATCTAAAAAGGATGAACTTGATGGACTAAAGTCTTTTTTCAAACTTAATTACTATGGCCCTCATTCAATTGCGATTTGGCCAATTGAATAGGGCTCTATATGAGCACATAGCATATTTTTTTAAAGAAGTTTTTAGTTAGTGATAACCTTGCTTTTGGATAGATTTTTAATAACTAAAAACTTCTTTAAAAAAAATATGCTATGTGCTCATATAGAGCCCCATTCAATTTGCCAAATTACAATTGAATGAGGGCCTATGTAACCATGTAAGAAACATTGGTTTGTTGGTACAGAAGAAACAAAAAAGGCCCATCTAGTCTGCTCATTAACTTTAATTAATACTCTGGGCATTACTTACTATATAACATCACTTTGCTGCAATGAGTGCCGTAGGCGATGAGCGATGGCCATAGCACTTTGCTGCAATAAGCGCCGTAGGCCACAAAAAAATATAGCATAATATAGCTGTTGTAATTGCGAGTTGTCATCCCGCAATGTTAAAAATTACGGGCTTGTGCATGTGCAATGAGGGCCAAAGGCGCTCATCGCGAGGCCCGCACGACTTAGCTGCAATGAGCGCCAAAGGCGCTCATTGCAGCCCAATCGATGAGCGACACAGGTGCTCATTGCGAGGGACGTAGCACTTTGCTGCAAATAAGCGCCATAGGCGCTCATTGCAGCCCTTGACACACGACTTTGATGCAATGAGCGCCAAAGTCATACTTCCTATTTGCCCCAGGATGCTACACCGATGTAGGATGGAAAGAGATTATAGGCGCACATTGTGATGCCCGTCAACAGTGCTGTAGGACGTAGGACTTGGGCGCTGATCGCATGGCACGCAAGTCTTAGAAAGATTTACAAATTTAATGTCCAACATGGTTTTCAACCGCGTAACTTGTGAACCGTAGGAAAAGCGACAACTACTTTAAAAAAATCACTAACAACCTCAGACACAGCACTAGGGGGAAGACAGGTAGCTTGTGAGTGAGGTTGCAAGCTAATTTGAGCTTTAATTGCTGTCAAAAATTGTCTAAGGGGGGGGGGGGGGGGGAATGGCGGCTGTAAAAAAGTAAATCTTTTAAAAAAGGCTCAAAACTATGCCAAAGGCAGTAACACTTAGGCTCGCGATGCGAGGCTCGCAACACTTTGAATAAAGCAAGGCAGTAACACTAGGTGCTCATTGCGAGGCTCGCAAGACTTGTGCAGGGAGAGAGAGGAGAAAGACATGGGGGGGAGGGGAGAAGGGGGACACGCTGAAAAAATACACAGGGGTAGAGAGGGGGGAAAAGAGACACAGGGGAGGGAAATAAAGAAAAAAAAAAAGGCCAGGGAGAGGGGATATGGAAAGGAGAGGGGGCAAACAGACACAGAGGTCAGATAGTGGAGAGAGGCTCGCAATGAGCTCCTTTGGCGCTCATTGCGGGCCTTGCAATGAGCGCCAAAGCCATGAAACTGGCAAATTGGCAGAGGACTCTTTTTCCTTCCCGTCTCTAATCCTGTCACCACCTTCTCTTTGTTGTTTCTATCTCCCAGCTCCAACTCTCTTTCTTACATCCTTTTTTTTTGCCCCCTTCCCCTTCCATCTATATTCTCTACTTTTTTTCTTTAAATAGATTTTTATTCAGAGAATGTGTTTTACAAAAATGTGTACAAGTACAATGCTTCATGGTACCATCATAGTGAAACAGTTCAAAATTAAGTATAATAATTCTCAATTACCAATTAAGAGATACTGATAGTAATACAGTATATTGTAAAGTGATAATATGATATAACATTCACAGTTTTAAATCACATTGTAGGGGAAGGGGAAATTTGAATAAGGACAGGGGCTATGGGGAAGGATGGGTGGACGAAGTTATAATTAAATGATTGTGGTTTAGTCCTTCAGTCGTATCTAGCTCTCCATGACCCTATGGATGGCAGCATACCAGGCACATCTTGTGTCTGGTTGTGCTAATCCATAGGGTTATCTTGGCAAAATACTGTAGTGAGTTGCCACTTCCTTCTCCAGTGGACTGCAATTTGTCTGATCTCTGCTATGACCGGCCCATCTTGGGTGACCCTACATGATATAGCTCACAGCTCCATTAAAGTAAAGTGAAGGTGCTTATTCCTATAGGATGCTATTAAGAGCAAATGTAATAGAATATTAATATAGAAGATAAAAATGGGGGGCTCATTGTACGGTCCTGTAGTTTCAGTTGCATAACAATAGGTAAGATATAGTATTTTAGAAATAGTTTATACTGTTGGCATTATTTCGAACAATGTGTAGTAGGCTTAACCTGTCCGCTGAGCGAGCAAATACACTGATGTAGTAACTATATAAGGAATGAGACCGGGGGTGCTGTTGCTGCATTTACACTAGTAATGACTAAAAAGCACAGTGAATAAATATTCAACAGCTAAATGTTAAAGGGTATGTCCAGGTATTAAAAAATACCTGGTGATTGTGGGAGGGGCCTCTCTCAAAGGTCGGATTTTACCATTGCTCTCTAGCTATGAAATGCCGTTTCGGACAAGTGGAATAATGTAGCGAGAGGTAGCTGAAGTGTGCCAGGGGCTACCGGACATCCGGCCTGCTTAGAGGGCCAGATGAGTCCTTGGGTGATTTGGGTCGGGTCAGCAGCGACTATGAGGCTCTGAGTAAGGAGAGCGTGTTAGTGAAAAGGCCAAAAATAATCGAGGCAAGTGGATTCAGGACTCATGGATAGCTGTCGGTTCCATGCAAAGTGATGGCTAACACCTGGAAAAGAAACCATGTAAGTGTAAGAGGTGTGTGTGTGAAGGTGACAAGGGGTGTGTCCTAGGACATGGGCAAGAACTCCAATTGGTCAGAATGATAGGGTGGAGCCTGTGACTGTTATTTAGTAGATTTGGGCCGAATCACACTGTGTGGGCGAGAAAGCCAAAAAGCGACACCTTGGACATGGGCATGGCAGGCTGCACAGTAGATTAGGGCCAAATCTGCAACTTACCCACTTTCCATTTAGAACTATGACTCCTTCTCCAGCGGTGTAAAGCCCACGCAGCCATGGGTTCAGGAGGTCAGATGACAGCGACAAGTGCTTGAGAGACCTAAGAAAGGCATGACAATGGGCCAAAAACGAGACAAGCATAAAGTGGCCAAAAAGCAACAAGACAAGCACGAGGGACAGGCTCAGTGATGCCAGGGAGGAGAGAGCTGAGAAGCACCCTCCAGGCACAGACTCAGAAATGAACTGAGTGTGCTAAGGAGATGAAGACAGGAAGTGCTTATGAAGGCTGAATAAGGGTGAATAAGCCCCCTCCCATAGAAGAGGTGGAGCCAGAGAGGGACCCCAACACAAATATATATATATATATATATATATATATATATATATATACATACATTTGGGAAGGATAAATAATATGGCACTAGTACATATACTTAATAGTATATGTGGCACAAGCAAATAGGAAGAACAGGGGTTCCTCAGCTAGTAGGTGGGAATAAAAGCTTCCAAGGAAGTGCCTATATTAGGCAAGATGTCTCAAGGCTATCTGTTTGGCCTCACTCCCATTTGCATCTCCCTGCTTCTCACCCTATATCATTCTCTAAGCCAACACATTTATTTTTTCATGCAGAACTTCTCAGTGAACAGTATTTCCATTGTAGCTAAGGATTCTGGTTTGTGACATGCAAATAAGGCTCAAAACATACCACCTTTTTGCCATAGACCCACTTAACATGGCTATCCACGTTAAGCCTGTCTGAGAGCAGAGCTCAAAGACTTAAGTGGTTACTCATGTTAAGTGGATATAAGGCAAAAAGCAGGTACATTTTGAGCCTCATTTGCATGTAGCTACCCAGAATACCAAAAGTTTGATATGAGTACAGGAATCCATTTTGTGTTTGTCACATCACTTCCCGAGAGCTTGATCATGGGGGTGGGAGTGGTGTCAGATGGCTTTCTTAGATAATTGAATCAGACTGGAATTGACACCACATCCTGTTGCTCTCACAGGCCCTTGAGAGGTAAGTGTCATCAATGGATGCAACCACGGATCTCCAGAAATCTTTCTCACACACAACTTCCACCTATATATGGACACATCCACAGTCCAGCAGAGGCTTAAATATGTATTTTTTTAAATAAAAAATTAGTCATATTATCTTTTTCCAGGACATGGAAAGGACATAGAATGTTCCCTGTTTTTAATATTAAAATAAACTGTTTATTTGCATAATTAAACATCATAAATCCAATGTTTCTGTAGTACTAGATGTACTAGCCAATGACAGACCCTGTCTCAGCAGTATATTACCAACCTGTTTCTGAGACACGGTCTGTGATTGGCTAGGACATCTAGTACGTTTTAGAAACATTTTATGTATGAGCTATAGGTGACAGACCTTTGCAGGGACTGTTTGGAAGGGTTGAGTGATTAAAAACAGAGCTAGTAAGCATTTGATAATATCATTTTTAAATATGCAAATAAGCACTTGGGTAGTTTATTTTAATTATATATCCCTTTAATTATGCTCTTAGTCAGGCTCAATATTTTCCAATATATATATATATATATATATATATATATATATATATATATATATATATGCCACACCTCTCTACAGAGTTACAACACATATGGCCTTTATGCCACTAATTGATATTTCATTACAGGCAATTGCCAAAACACTTATTTTACTTATATTTTTACATTTTTATTAAATTATTGCAGAGTCCATTAGTTGAATCTCCTTCTTCCATTCTCTGTATAAGTACAAATTGTGATGCTGACACATAACCGCTGCTTAACAAATGCCTTAATAAATGTAAATATGATTGACAGCCGTGCAGGTTTGGCTACCTAATGGAGCAATGCTCTGCAAGTCTCTCTGACAATTAATTGTTTGTAGAGTGATGTCCTGCAGCTTTTCTAGCACTTAATTGCTCAATTAAGATTTGAACTCAAGTCCTGCTTACTGAAGCGATGCTCTGTTGAACACTCAAATAGTGATGAGATTAATGGAGCAATAAATGGCGGTGCTTCCCTGGCAGTGAAATGGTCCATCAAACACCAGCATGAAGGAGAATTTGCTGGGAGAAGTCCTGGCTCCCGTCAGAGGTGTGATTGGTGGAGGCCGTCTGCATGGGGCCAGGTACTGTAATTTACAATATTTACTGTCTTAGAGGTGTCTCTTATGGGATTAAGGTGTTAGTGGTGCAAGTTTTAGCAGGAGCGAGGGAACACCAGGTAATCCTCTTCATCTTGCATAAATTACCACAATCTAAGCCTGAAATACACTATTTTTTAACTCCTTCATCATATCTAAATGTATACATCGATGCACAACAGTGGTGTACGTGGAAATCTGCTGCCCTGGGCCTATCAAATTGCAAGCTCCTCCACCCGTTTAGCAAAAAATAAATATATATATATATATATATATATATATATATATATATATATATATATATATAGCATTCAGCAGCATGCTTTCTTGAAACGCCCACATACTGCACATTGAAGGAGCTGGGGCATCTTGTCAATCATGCGGGAGAGGGAAGAAACATGGAGGAGAGTGGGGAGAATAGTTGGAGGAGGAAGTAGAGCAGGAGGGAGAAGAAGAGGAGGAGGGACCAAGAGAAGATGCAGTATAGGAAGCAATATAAGGGGAGGCAAGCAGAAAGCTGGGGTTCCCTGGTGGTCCAGTGGTTAGGATTCAGTGCTTTTACCACTGCAACCTGGGTTCGATTCCAAGTCAGGTAACCAAGAAGTCACACCACTGTGATGCTGAGCAGAGTTGGGCCTAGTCAGTACTTGGATGGGAGACCACGTAGAAATACCAGGAGCCATATGCTGTGGCCCTCTGGAGCAGGTACTGGTAACCCACTCCAGTATCTCTGCCATGAATACCAAGTGGAACAGCATGACCATGGACATAAAGATATCCTAGTGTGTTAGGGTCCATAAGGTTACAAAGAGTCGATAACAATAGAACGACAAATACAATAGAATGCACAGTAATTGGTACTGGGCTTTGCCCGTTTTGCATCCCCCAAAATTGTACTGTCATAGCCCAGGTCTCATAGACCTAGGCATAAAAACACAAGTGATGCAGATATTTTTTCAAGGGAAATTCTTTACAAAGATGTGTAGAATACTATTTCATGTTTCAAGCCATTTTTACATTAACTAAGTCTTAAAAAGAAACAAAGTTAGAAAGTATAAGGCGAGGACCCCAGGAAACAACCTGCTCCCATTTTTATGTGGTGGGTTAAAAAAATAGAATTACAAAAAAAATGTTTTTTTTACAAAAAAGAGATTACATAAAGACCCCTACACTTAGCAAACCCCTTTGCCATGGAGTGGGCATTATTAAAAACATTGAAAGAAGCAGGGGTCCCCTGAACTCCTTATAAAAGTGCTGGGCCTTAAGGACAATGGGGTGGGGGATAATAGTTTAAATAAGCAGGAGTGCAGGAACAGCATAATTAAACAAATGGTTTTCCCATTAACATTATCCTCTTGTATGGTGGAATGAGGAGAAATACTAAATTTAGCACAAGATCTCCCCGAGCCCCCACCTCTGTCTACTGTATTGGGGTTACTAGCATAAAGGTGGAATGGACCCTAGTTAGTGCCCTTGCACCCCCCTTAAAGGTTTTGGGAGCTAAAGGTGCATTTCCCTTGAAAATAAAAACATTCCATACATGGAATAACGTATACTTATGACTAAGTCTGTGCTCCAACCATGGATGCTAAAGAGATATAACACCAAGAAAAGATGGTACTCTCATCATAGGAGATTGGAATGTTAAAGTAGGGAATCAAAAGACACCTGAAATAACTGGCAAGTTTGACCTTGAGCACAACATTAAGTACATCAGAGATTAATAGAATTCTGTAAAGATAATTATCTGGTCATAGCAAACATCCTCCAAGACGGCTCAACACATGGACATCACCAGATGGACCATATAGAAATCCTACTGACTATATACTTTGTAGCCAAAGATGGAGGAGCTCTATACTGCCAGAAAAACAAGACCTGGAGCTGACTGCGGCTCAGACCATGATCTTCCTATTGCAAAGTTCAAAACCAAACTGAAGAAAGGAGGAGAAATCATCAGACCAATTAGCTATGAAATACATAATATCCCTTGTGAATATACAGTGCAATTAATAATAGATGTAAGGGACAAGACATGGAACAAAGAAAGCCTGAAGAACTTTGGGCCGAAGTTTGTGACATTATGCAGAAAACAGCAACAGGGATAAAGGAAAATATTTGTGCAACTGAATGCAGAATTCCAGAAGATAGCAAAAAGAGACAAGGAGACATTCTACAATGAGTGACGTAAAGAGATCGAAGATTTCTTCAAGAAAATTGGAGATCTCAAAGGAACCTTTCATGCCAAGTGGGCTTGATAAAAGTAAAAAATGGTAGGGACTTAACACAAGAAGATCAGATAAATAAGAGGTGGCAGGAATACACTAAATATCTATACAGGAAGGATCTTAACAGCATTGATAATCTTAATAATTTGTCCATGAGCTGAAGCCAGACATCTGGCCCTACAAAGTGGCATGTGCCCTAGGATGTCTTGCTGATAGTAAGGCTGCCGGAGTTGGTGGAATCCCAGTTGAACTGTTCTAAATCCTGCAAGATGATGATGTGAAAGATGATGTTGTTTGCCTTATGCCAACACATATGGAAAGCTCAACAATGGCCAGTAAAAAGGAAAAGGTCAGTCTATATACCAAAGAGTGCTCCAGATATCGAACAAACTATATATATATATATATATATATATATATATATATATATATATATATATATATATATATATATTGTGACACAAGGGGTTGTAAATCACTGACTTTACAAAGCTCCCTTTCCCCAGGAGATCTGAAGGAGTTTATTGTCCTGAGTAGTTGAGTAGATGCAACTGGAGAGACCTGACTGGAAATTGCTCCTGGAATTTGGGGGTGGCTGTGTATATGGACTGCAGCTAAAGACTGTGTCAGGGTATTTTGGACTGCACTTTGCCATTTGTGTGAGGCTGCCAAAGGATAGAGCTTTTCAGTCTCTATGAGGCTGCTAAAGGCCTGAGTGTACAGTGGGTCTGTGCTGAAGACTCACATAGAGAGGAGTGTGTGCAGAGTTTATCTGAGTTGGAGAAAGAGAGAAACAAAAATAGAAGTCTTTTTTTCTGAAGCTGGAAGAAAAGACATACACAGAAGTGTGTGCTTCTAGGAAAACAAAAAAGTGTTCCTGTTGGTGCCTGAAGCTGGAAAAAAAAACAGACCGCGAGACAGTGGATTGGAGCTGATGATAGTTTTGAAGCAGGGTGGAAACCTGGAGTTCTAACGAATACAGGACAATGATTGTGCACAAACTATTAGACTGTTTTGTTTTTTGCTCCACCAAGTTTTAGATGGAATGGGATCTTGATGGTGAGGGAACTATCTATCAGTAATCTAGGCAGATTATTTTCTCTGATTTGTTTCGGGTTTATTATTTTGTATCACTGGCTAATATTATATTAAAACTTAGAAAAGTATGTGTTATGTTGCTCCTTCAAAGTGCTGGAAACACGGCACAAATTCAGTAGAGACTGTCAATTTGTCATTATATATATATATATATATATATATATATATATATATATATATAGCCTAGTAATCAACTGAGCTGTCCATTACTTCTGTTTAAAGTACTGGCAGCTGTAGATGCCATATTTCCATTGTGAAGATAGAAACTTCATATGCATTTTTCCTTCTTTCAATCGTAGCTTATCCAAATGGTTAATTTAAATAATGACGACAGGGGTGTTTTAACATATAATACTGTTAAAATGCTTTCTTATGTTTCTCTATTTAAAAAAGATAAATTACACCCTTAGCGAGGTTCAGTGTAGATTTCTTTATACTAACACTAATTGAGATATTCCAATTATGTGGAGGCATTTGCTAGGTGCATATTAGACCAGACAATCCCTGTCTAGAATAGGTAATTACAGTCCTGTATTCTGGTTTTATGGAATATGACCAGATGTGGGCTTGATAAACTTTCACCTTATTTATACATTATTATTCTGTAATCTTCATGTGCAGGTGCAGAATAGTACAACTGCATCCAGCACATTTCTTAAAGGACCACTGAAGTGCCATATTTACAGTGCTCTCTTAGGAAGAAATTGACTTTATCATGTGTAAAGTTGATTTTAGAAGGCATGAACTAAATAAAGCTTGTAATTTGTAACTATTATATTCTTATATTTAATAAGACCGATATTTGCTTTTGACCTGGGAGGGACCTTGCATGCATGTTACATCTCCTTTCATTTCTGTTGAAAGATTGCCAGTGGGAATAGCCATTTAACAATAGAAATAAATAGTTAAGGAAGTTCTAGCCGCATATCCACTCCTCTGGCTGCAAGTAGACTTGCAGTCCATGATGGAAGCCCCATGACTGAATCAGAGCCTAGAAAATTTATTTTTTTCTCTAAAAAAGGATTTTATTCTAATTGCTTACACAGCTGTCACACTATGTAAAATGATATAGGAGCCAGCAGTTTAAATCTCCACTCTACAGATAGACAGATAGATAGATAGATAGATAGATAGATAGATAGATAGATAGATAGATAGATAGATAGATAGATAGATAAATTGTTGTGCCATCTTACTAGTATTATTATCCATTATTCTATAAGTATAGATTGTAAGTTTGCGAGTTTTCAATCTTGTGTCAGTGCCTTGGAAACAAGCTCTATGTACATTTGATTTTATGCTCAAAAACAGGGCCCTCCATTCTTTACAAGGTGTTTAATTTGTTTTCTGCTATGTACTCAACCCCTGTACAGCGCTACGGAATATGTTGGCGCGATATAAATAAAGATAATAATAATAATAAGTAATAAATTATTAAGATTTTATGTATGTTTTTTTCACAACTGGATCTAGTCTTCTGACTAATTGCCAAAAACGTGTGCAGGGATAAGGAGGAAAGGTCAGTAATGTTGTTTTTTTTGGAGCCGTCGTTTAGTCGTTTCCGACTCTCATGGACCATAACACACCAGGACATCTTTATATCCATGGTCATGCTGATCCACTTGGTATTCATAGCAGAGATACTGGAGTGGGTTGCCAGTCCCTTATCCAGTGAGCCACAGCATACATACCTGGAATTCCTAGGTGGTCTCCCAACCAAGTACTGACCAGGCCCAACTCTGCTTGGCTTCAGCGTTTGTGATCTCTTAGTTCCCTGACTGGAATCAAAACCAGGTTGCAGCAGTGAAAGCACCAAATCCTGTTATAGGAAGCAGCTTATATACTGTGTGTGTGGCTGAGTTCCACACTGAAATGGTTAAGAAATCTCTTAGATAAATGATGTATTTTCCAGATAAGGATCTGTCCTTATGTTGTTTACTGTTCATAATGATAATGATGTGCATGTTCAGAAGCCGCAGGATGGCCTGTGTCATTATACTCCTCCATTCCCTGACACCTCTCATGTTACATTATCTTGACTTTTGGCAGAGCCTTCCTTGCTCCTAGAGATGTGACATCATTGGGTGCAGCGTGCTCATTCCGTGCGTAATTCTTTACTGCAGGCTTCCATTTTGCTTTCTTGCTTGCAGCTGACTTTACTTTCTCATGTGCGTGTGTCTTTGTAAACTAATGAGCTTCCCTTTAGACTTCTGTGTCTCCTCCCAACTCAAGAAGTAAAATTTCCAAAACCAAAATAACAGTTTAAACAGTAGCACAATCACATATTATAATTGTCAAACTACGAGACATTCCCCTGTGAGCCCCGCATAGCGAGGCAAGACATTAAGGCACTACAACTCGCAGCACTTGGGCGATGAGCGCCAAAGGCGCTCATTGCCTGCGAGCCTCGCAAAGCGAGGTGAGCAGTGGAGGCGATGAAACACGCAGGACCTACAGCCTTATTAAATTGCGATTCCGCCAATTAAATATAGCTCTATATAAGCACATAGCATATGTTTTTTTACAGAGGTTTTTAGTTAGTGAACTTCTATCCAAAAGCAAGGTCTTCACAAACTAAAAACTTCTGTAAAAAAATATGCTCTGTGCTTATATAGAGCCCTTTTCAATTGGCAGAATCACAATTTAATAAGGCTGTATGCCTCCAAACACTTAGGAAACCCGGGATTGCCTTAGGCTGCAAGCAGTTGACGAACGCGTATAAAATATATATACGAGACGCGGGACTTAGAAAAAAAATGGCGGCCCAAAAAATGTAAACGAGGCTACACGACCCTGGACCACACAAAACACTGCCAAACTCGTACGACTTTCACCCAAGAACGTACAAGATACAAAATACGCTACTACAAAGGACAGCAAATGCTTGCGTAGCACATAGACAAAACACGCTATTTTACAATCCTAACTTCCAAATAACAATATTACGCATCTACAGTAGCGCTTTACACAAAGAAACCAACGGTTTGCCCTCGCGCACACAGCCTACTTCTAATTCACAGTTTGGACATTCCTAAAACTATCTCCTCAGGCCAGCAACAGTCCAACTGGACATTATATGCTGCAGGACAATAAAAAGAGATTGTTACCTCTTTAGGCTATTAAGTGCTGGATACATTTATTACAAATAGGTAAAATATATTACTATATTAACTAACTAACGAATTAATTGATTATTATTTAAAAAAATATAGACATATGTATGTGTCTTTGTGATGAGCGCCGAAGGTGCTCAGAGGAGCAAAAGTACACCAGAGGAGAGGCTTGCAATGAGCGCCAAAGGCGCTCAGCGCCAGGCTCGCAATGAGTGCCAAAGGTCCTCACACTACAAAAAGCTTGACATTGTGTGGCAAACAGCATTGCCATGGCTTCAAATTTTATTGCTCCATCATTTTTGGCGGGCAAGTTGCTAGTTGTATATAAAAGGTAATAAATTACAATGTATTATGTTTCTTTAATCCAAAAACATGATGCCTACTTTCAAATGTAGTTCTTCATGAAAATACATTTTCAAAAACATCCACAAAAATGGTCCTTTAACTGATAGTAGAATTATTAATATATACATTTCTTGCAAAAATATAAAATCCTGGGAATAATTCTGGATGTCACTGAAACGCAATGAATTATCGATTGTAGGTCAGTTATGGACATTGGCTATGGAAGAGTCTGGGCTCTCTGCCAAACTTACTAAAGAGGGAGAATGAGCAGTCAAAGCAAGGAGTGTAGGGCAGAGAGACAGAGATGGGTAGGAATGAGAGACAGATTGTCACATAGACTGTGAAGATGGTAATAGGAAAAGAGACATCCATTGGAAAAGAGGAGAATGAAAGTCATATAGAGGATGGAGACTGACATTGTCACATGGATTGTGGCGATGGTAATAGGGAAAGAGAATAGAGAGATATGGGTAGGGATGAGAGAGCGGGTGGAGACAGTAATAGTAAAAGAGACAGTCATGGGAAGAGAGGAGAGATTACACATAGGCATGGGCCAGACTTAGATTGTCACATGGACTGTGGAGACAGTAATAGGAAAAGAGACTGTCATGGGAAGAGAGGAGAGATTACACATAGGCATGGGCCAGACTTAGATTGTCACATGGACTGTGGAGGCATTAATAGGAAAAGAGACAGTCATGTGAAGAGAGGAGAGAGAAACACATAGGCACAGACCAGACTGAGATTGTCACATGGACTGTGGAAACAGTAATAGGAAAAGAGACAGTCATGGGAAGAGAGGAGAGATTACACATAGGCATGGGCCAGACTTAGATTGTCACATGGACTGTGGAGGCATTAATAGGAAAAGAGACAGTCATGGGAAGAAAGGCGAGAGAAACACATAGGCACAGACCAGACTGAGATTGTAACATGGACTGTGGAGACAGTAATGGGAAAAGAGACAGTCATGGGAAGAAAGGCGAGAGAAACACATAGGCACAGACCAGACTGAGATTGTAACATGGACTGTGGAGACAGTAATGGGAAAAGAGACAGTCATGGGAAGAAAGGCTAGAGAAACACATAGGCACAGACCAGACTGACATTGTCACATGGACTGTGGAGTAATATGAACATATACCTCCATGGATAGGGATGAGAGGTCATGGAGATGGTGGAGACAGAGATTGTTACATGCACTGTGTGGTAACAGGGAATGAGGGACGAAACAGACATGGTAAAGAAAAGAAGAGACATCCACTGGAAGAGAGTAGACATAAACAGTCACAGGGATTTAAGTGTTTGATAATCATGGGAGGGGGGCTCAGGCAGCTATGGAAAGCAGAGGCACGCAGAGCCATGAATTTCACTCAGTTCCCCACACAACAAACTGGACCCCAATTGCACCACCATATACCCCCAAGACCTCCCAAAAGCCTAATTCTAAGCAACATTGACTTAAGAGTGCAGACCCTAATCTGCAACTCCATGCAATAACTTACTAGTGAGAAAGCTACATCCTAAGATAGCAGTTGAAAGTATATATTTTTCAATGTAATATTAAGTATTAAAATGATCAATTACACAGCATAATATTTAAAATAAAAGTACGGTAAGTAATAAAAAAAAAATAGGATAGTCTTATTAGCACATGAAAGAGGTGCCTTGCAATAGCAACTAAAGATAAGAGCGCTAAGAAAGTTTGCGTAGGAGAGTGTTCCTGTATGAGAGTGTGCCTGTGTGAATGAATGAGTGAGTGTGTACATGAGAGTTAAAGGGACACTATTACCCCAACACCAGTAATGTGTTGGAGTAAAACTCATTGCAGGGAGCAAATGGGGACCTCTCGCAAAGTGAGTGTCCTCATTTGCGGAGGTGGAGGCTCTACAACCCAGAAAAGCAGGATTTTAAAACAAAAAAAAAGAGCCGCGGGACTTAGAAAAAAATAACAAAACCCGGTATGTCCAGGAAATTGTGACTTAGAAAAAAAATATGACCCGAAAACGGCCGAAACGCGTACGAGTTACCCAGGAACGTAGGAGATACAAAATATACCATTATAATGGACGGAAAATGCTTGCGAGCCAAGTAACGCATACAAAGAAGCTGCCATGTTACAACACTAATTTTCAACTCATAACATTAGGATTCTAAAATGCCACATTACACGCCTAAACAAACGGTTTGTCCTCGTGCAAGCAGCCTATTTACACTGCACACTTGCCACATTGCTGACACTTTCTCCTCAGATGATCAACACTCCAACTGTACATTTTCAGATGCAGGAAAATACAAATAGATTGTTAGGTCTTCGGGATATTGATGGCTGCATGCATATTAAATATAAATAGGTAAAGTATAATAATTTATTAATTCATATTACTTTATTAATTCACTGTACTCAATTTTTGTTGTTGTTGTACACTGTACTTATATATCTGTCTTCGCGATGAGCACCAAAGGTGATCACTGCAAAGCAGGACAATTGAAGTACACAAGGGGAGAGGCTCGCAATGAGCTCCGAAGGTCCACCGAGGAACAAAAGCTTTACATTGTGTGGCAAACAGCATTGCCATGCCATACAATTTTAATGCCGTCATTTTTGACAGGCAAGTCGCTAGTTTATATATATTTGGTTAGTCGTTCAGTCGTGTCAGACTCCCTATGACCCTTTGGTCTCCAGCATGCCAGGCACATCTTTTGTCTGGATGTGCTAATCCATAAGGTTTTCATGGCAAAGATACTGGAGTGATTGGTTACTACCAGACTTAGAAGTACACTGTCTTAATGAGCTGCAGAGGGTAGAAACCAATTAGGAAGTATTTGTAAGACTTAAGGCCGAAAAAGCAGAACTTTTAGTCACTTGTTAATAAACAAAAATACACAAAAGTAAATAGATTTATGCGAAATCCAGAAATCTTCCATGTCCCTTTAAGACAAGTTTTTACATATGAAGTTTGCTTGTACCCCATCTTAGATAGAGGCTGCTCCAAGGTCAATCCTGCTTTTAGATCTCTCTTGGGATTCTCTATTGTACAATTCATTGCAGAGAAGCAAATGCATTAAAGCGTTCTAATTCAGCTTGGGTTTTCAGCGCTACCTAGTTCCCAGTGACGCATATAGAACTATGTATAGAAAGCTTAAAAAATTCATGTAAAATATACTCTGGAGTGAGTTGTACTGGAAGTAAGTCAATAATTACATACACGATATTCATTAAAGGGATGGCTGGATTATTCTAAGGAATATATATTACAGTTTTATACCATTTAATTAACACTGTACAAATTAACACTGTACAATATATATATATATATATATATATATATATATACTAGAAAATTGCTAGTAAAAAATGACGGGAATAAAATGTTAAGGCTCGCAATGCGATTTGCCACCTTGTGTCTCCTTTTCCCATCCTCTCCCTCCCTTGTGTGTCCTTTTCCCCTCCTCTCCCTCCCTTGTGTGTCCTTTTCCCCTCCTCTCCCTCCCTTGTGTTTTTTCCACCCCTCTCCTATACTTCCTTTCCCCCCTCTCCTTTTCCCTCCTCTGTGTCACCTTTCTTCCCATCTTCCTCCCCTGTGTCTCCTTTCCCCCTCTCTCCCTCTCCTGTTTCTGATTTCACCCTTTCCCTTTCCCCCCTCATGTCTCCTTACCCCCTCTCCCTTCCCTGTGTCTTCTCCCCCCTCCCTTGTGTCTCCGCTCCCACTCCTCTCCCTCCCTTGTGTCTCTGTTCCCCCTCCTCCCTCCCTTGTGTCTCCATTCCCCTCCTCTCCCTCCCTTGTCTCCGTTCCCCCTCCTCTCCCTCCTTTGTCTCCGTTCCCCCTCTTCTCCCTCCATTGTGTCTCCTTTCCCCCTCCTCTCCCTCCCCTGAGCCTGTTACCTGGATTCAACCCTGCCAGCAGCACCACACTCACCGTCTTCTCCTCCTCTTCGGCTTAGGTCCTTCGTCCGGAACTACTTAATGGATAAAGCCACGCATTGCGCATCCCGGCTCGATCCAGAAAATAGTTCCGGCTAAAGGACGGAAGCAGCAGAGGAGGACAAGAGGATGAGTACGGGCCGCAAGCTACTGGCAGGGTTTCCAGGTAAGCAGGTAAGTTCAGGACGCTGGGGGAGGCAGAGGGGGAGATGAGATAGAGGCAGAGGGGGATGAGAGAGGCTGGCGCCGCAGCCTAAGTCCTGCGCTGCTGCCAGCGCCCTGTAACGGCTTGGCTCGCAACAGCATGACCAACATGGCAAATGTTACCCACACTGACAACTATATATGTGATATATATATATATATATATATATATATATATATATATATAAATATATACATAAATATATATATATTGTGAGCATAAAGGTGGAATAGTGGTTGATGGGAGATACATCAGACCTGATTTGCTAGACAGCAACCAGAGGATTTCTCAGTTAAATGCCCCAGGGAGAGATGTTACAGTTTGCAATATGCATAGCTGATGCTCTGCAAAACATGGTATGGGTCCCTGGGGCGGAGTATTTGGAGAGCAGGGGGGGCCAATGCTCCAACAGCACTAGTTGCTGTATAACAGACCACAGCTTGGATCTGGTTTTTAAGAGTTAGCTAATTGGCACTCACCTGTAGCTACTCAATTAGCAGACAGGCCTTTAAAAGAAGAGAGCAGCCTGCTCCAAGGGAGAGAGGAAAAGACAGCTAGGAGAGGCTGCGCTTATTGCAAAGACATTGCTTTTGTTTGGGAAATTGGTAAGTGGGAAAGCCACCCAATTGCAGATAGCAAGTACTGTCTAGTAAGAGCTCAAGTAAGAGCAAGGGATTTTGTTTGTTTTGTTATTATTTAAAGTACCTGCTTTCAAACTGAATAAAAAAGGAAAACTGAGCTGAAGGTGTCCTGGACTTTGTATACCCTAGAAGGCTGTGGTTACTGCAAGATCGGTGACAATCCTACCTGTAAAAGAAGTGGTTTGTCACATATGGTGGAGAATGCGGGCACCCACGTAAGCCTGAGGGTAGAAGTCATTTAAAGCTCAACATGGAGGATGTTATCAAGGCTCTGATCCAATCCTCCTCTGTGCAACAGGAGACTAACAGGAGAGCTGCAGAAAACAGTGCAGCCCTGCAGCAACTGGTGCTGGCCCAGGCAGAGTGTGCTAAAGTCCTGGCCAAAACACAAATGGAGGGCACTGAGTCCTTGGTGAAACAGCTTGTTGTGACACAAGCGGAGATGTTTAAAGTAGCCCGTGAGGAGCAGCAAAAAGTCACCCAGGGACTACAACAGGTAATCCAAGCGATCTCTGGAAAACTGAATGGAGACCCTGATGGAAGATACCAGGGGCCAAAGGTGATTCGGGCGAGCCACTATCTTCAGAAAATGACCGCATCAGATGATGTTGAGGCGTACCTTCTGGCATTTGAGCGCACTGCTGAGAGGGACGGATGGCCGGCTGGTGAGTGGGCAAGCATACTGGCACCGTTCCTAAGTGGAGAGCCGCAGAAGGCATATTATGACCTAGAACCAGCCGATGCAAGTATCTACAGCAAATTGAAAGCTGAAATCTTGGCACGACTGGGTGTAACCTCTGCAGTACGTGCCCAAAGGTTCCACTCATGGTCATATTCTTCAGACAAAGCCGCACGTTCCCAAATGTTTGACCTCATACACCTTGCACGGAAATGGTTACAACCTGAAATCCATTCAGCTAGCCACATTGTGGAAACCTTAGTAATGGACCGGTTTTTGCGTGGTTTACCAGCTTCCCTGCGTCGCTGGGTCAGCCAAAGTGACCCCCATACAGCTGACCAACTGATTGCCTTGGTGGAAAGATATGCGGCTGCAGGAGAACTGCTATGTCCTACTTCACAGGCAAACCCTCGCAATCCTAAGCCCCAAGATTCTGCAAGACCGGGTAAGACTGTTCAAGGTTTAAGGGGGGCATCCAGGTCTAATAGGCCTGGGAACGGAACTAATTGGTGGTCAGACTGTACTGTCAAATGTTTCAAGTGCAAAGAGGATGGTCATATGGCCAAAGACTGTCCGTTTAAGGATGAACCTATGGAATGCAATATGGGCAAAAATGAGGGAACACGTTCATTTTTGCTCAGTTGTTATGGTATTGTTAACAATGACTATGATAATAACGCTCATAAATGCTGTGTAACTGTGAATGGAAAAATGTCTAAAGCATTACTTGATTCAGGTAGTATGGTTACGTTGGTAGCAGAGTCTATAATACCTTGTGTAAAACCTGATCATGGACAGAAAATAGGCATTATCTGTGTTCATGGTGATAAAAAGGAATACCCCACTGCGGAAGTAAATATTGGAACCCAGTATGGGAATTTAAAGTACCGAGTGGGTGTAGTACCTAGATTAGCCCATGAGGTAGTGATCGGTAGAGACTTTCCTCATTTTCTAAAATTATGGGCAGCTTTACAAAAGACAGACCAAAATTTATCAGAAATGAGTCAGTCTGTCGAGGATAATGTGTTCCCTTTTTCCGATATTGACTTGGGTTTTGACCACTGTGACGGAAAAATAAGGAAAAAGAAAAAATACTGCCCTAAACCAGTATTAATAGGAGATAACCCAGCTCAAACTAGTGAGGAGCCTACTAATAATGCAGACAAGGATAAGGACTTAATTGATATTGGAATTAGTCCAGGTAACTTTAAAAGCGCTCAGTGGGAAGATCCCACTTTAGTGACAGCTAGAAATGATATTAAAGTTGTAAACTGGGTTGTTAATCAGCCAGGAGGAGCACTGCCGTTCCCCTATTTTGAAGTACAAAATGACCTAATTTACCGTGTAGAAAAAAAGGATTCAGACATCATTAGGCAGCTGTTGGTTCCTCAGACTTACCAGAATATAGTGCTAAAGTTGGCTCACAGCCACATATTAGGGGGACACTTGGGAGTCGGAAAAACTAGAGAGAGAGTCCTTAGACGGTTTTACTGGCCTGGAGTGTTTGCTGCTATTACAAACTATTGCTCCTCATGTCCTGAGTGCCAGTACAGGGCTCCTTTCAAGACTTTTCGTAGTCCACTTGTACCCTTACCCATAATTGACGTGCCTTTTGAAAGGATCGCTATGGACTTAGTGGGGCCACTGGTAAAGTCCGCTAGGGGACACCAATATATATTAGTCATCTTGGACTATGCAACTCGCTATCCTGAGGCCATTCCCTTGCGTAATACCTCTGCAAAGCTAATAGCTAAGGAACTTATGTTGATGTTCAGTAGGGTGGGTATCCCTAAAGAAATACTGACAGACCAGGGGACCCCGTTCATGTCCAGAGTCACAAAAGAGTTGTGCAGGCTCTTGCAGGTTAAACATCTTAAGACCTCAGTATATCACCCACAGACTGATGGTTTAGTAGAGAGGTTCAACAAAACCCTTAAGAGTATGCTACGCAAGGTAATTGATGCAGATGGAAGAAATTGGGATTTTTTATTGCCATATCTACTGTTTTCCATTAGGGAAGTTCCACAGGCCTCCACGGGCTTCTCTCCTTTTGAATTATTATATGGAAGACATCCCAGGGGAATATTGGATATTGCTAAGGAGACCTGGGAACAGGAGACTACTCCTCACAGGAGTGTAATTGAGCATATAGCTCAAATGCAGGATAGAATGGCCACCATCATGCCTATTGTCAGGGAACACATGCTGGAAGTCCAGCAGGCTCAGAAAAACAGTTATAACCGTAATGCTAGAGTCAGAGTGTTCCAACCGGGAGACAGGGTATTGGTTCTGGTCCCTACTGTGGAGAATAAGTTCCTTGCGACTTGGCATGGACCCTATGAAATAATAGAGAAAGTGAGTGATGTCAATTATAAAGTCAGACAACCAGGAAGAAGAAAGCCTGAACAGTTGTATCATATAAATCTGTTAAAGCCATGGAAGGACAGGGAGGTCCTGGTTGCTTTAAAACCTTCAGAACCTCCTATAGTGGAGCCAGATGTGAACGTATCTAAGACTCTGTCTGTCCATCAAAAGCAAGAGGTCAGAGATTTCATCAGAAGAAATAGGGATGTTTTCTCGATAGTTCCAGGAAAGACTAAAGTGATTAAACATGACATAATAACCGAACCAGGGAAAAGAGTTAACCTCAAACCCTATAGAATTCCTGAGGCCCGGAGGGAGGTTATAAACTTAGAGGTTGAGAGCATGTTAAAACTTGGAGTCATTGAAGAATCCCAGAGTAACTGGAGTAGTCCTATTGTATTGGTGCCAAAACCTGATGGCACATGGAGGTTCTGCAATGACTACCGCAAGTTAAACGCCCTCTCAAAATTTGATGCTTACCCAATGCCAAGAGTTGATGAGTTAATAGAAAGACTGGGCAAAGCTCGTTATCTAACAACCTTGGATTTAACAAAGGGTTACTGGCAGGTCCCGCTCACTGAAAGAGCCAAACAAAAGACAGCCTTTTCAACACCCAGTGGCCTGTTTCAGTACACTGTATTGCCATTTGGGTTACATGGGGCACCTGCCACATTCCAACGAATGATGGACAGAATTCTTAAACCTCATGTTCGTTATGCTGCAGCATACTTGGATGATGTCGTCATCCACAGTGCAGACTGGGAATCCCACCTCCCTAAAGTTCAAGCGGTACTTGATGCTATCCGCTCAGCAGGCTTAACTGCCAATCCTTCCAAGTGTACGATTGGTTTAGAGGAAGCTAAGTACTTAGGTTATTCTATTGGGAGGGGTTTGGTTAAACCACAGGAAGCCAAAGTAGAAGCCATACAAAAATGGCCACAGCCCCTTACAAAGAAACAAGTAAAGGCATTTTTGGGTTTAATTGGATATTATAGGCGGTTCATTCCAGATTTTGCTACCATTGCTGCACCCCTGACAGACCTTATTAAAGCAAAATCCCCAGTCATAGTTAAATGGTGCCCTGAGGCAGAAAAGGCTTTTAAGAGTCTGAAGGAAGCTATCTGTAGCCATCCTGTCTTAGTGACCCCAGATTTTTCCAGGGATTTTATAGTTCAGACAGATGCTTCTGATGTGGGCTTGGGGGCTGTTCTTTCACAGGAATACCAGGGTGAAGAACACCCTGTTTTCTTTTTGAGCAGAAAGTTAAACCCACATGAGAAGAACTACTCTATTGTTGAAAAAGAGTGTCTTGCTATTAAGTGGGCATTAGACTCTCTTAAATACTACCTACTAGGCAGAAGGTTTCGATTGATAACGGACCATGCTCCTCTGACGTGGATGTATCAGAACAGGGAAAGTAACTCCAGAGTAACCAGATGGTTTTTGAGTTTGCAATCTTTTAATTTCACTGTGGAACACAGGGCTGGTCTGCAACAAGGTAATGCTGATGGGCTTTCGAGGGTACACTCCCTGATTTCCATGGTCGCTCAAACCCTTGGGTATGAGCTGGGGGGGAGGATATGTGAGCATAAAGGTGGAATAGTGGTTGATGGGAGATACATCAGACCTGATTTGCTAGACAGCAACCAGAGGATTTCTCAGTTAAATGCCCCAGGGAGAGATGTTACAGTTTGCAATATGCATAGCTGATGCTCTGCAAAACATGGTATGGGTCCCTGGGGCGGAGTATTTGGAGAGCAGGGGGGGCCAATGCTCCAACAGCACTAGTTGCTGTATAACAGACCACAGCTTGGATCTGGTTTTTAAGAGTTAGCTAATTGGCACTCACCTGTAGCTACTCAATTAGCAGACAGGCCTTTAAAAGAAGAGAGCAGCCTGCTCCAAGGGAGAGAGGAAAAGACAGCTAGGAGAGGCTGCGCTTATTGCAAAGACATTGCTTTTGTTTGGGAAATTGGTAAGTGGGAAAGCCACCCAATTGCAGATAGCAAGTACTGTCTAGTAAGAGCTCAAGTAAGAGCAAGGGATTTTGTTTGTTTTGTTATTATTTAAAGTACCTGCTTTCAAACTGAATAAAAAAGGAAAACTGAGCTGAAGGTGTCCTGGACTTTGTATACCCTAGAAGGCTGTGGTTACTGCAAGATCGGTGACAATCCTACCTGTAAAAGAAGTGGTTTGTCACAATATATATATATATATATACACCGTAATTTTCCGTGTATAAGACGGTACTAAATTAGGGGGGTCGTCTTATACACAGAATGTTGCAATTAGATACCCTGGTCTGGTACTGTAATGCTGCATCTGTCCACTAGATTTAAGGCAGGAGAAAAGACACACATTTGGAAATGCATTTGGTTCCAATTAGAGTGCATTACACTGTTTTTATTGTGTTACACATATATTTAAAGGAACTTTCTGTCATGATTTTCACTGATTTCCATTCCAGCTCAATATCTTTGTGATCCCTGTGTAAACCCGGAAAAATGCAATTGCACATTGCGACTAAGTAATAAGTGATGTGATCACATGGATATTGAGCTGGAATGGAAATCAGTGAGAATGAATAAAAACTTCGAAAATACACATTTGCATATTTCTTTGTTTCTGAATTTTGGGCTCCAAAAATATTGGTCGTCTTATACATGGGGTCGTCCTATAGACAGAAAAATATGGTATTTATATATACTATGTATATATATATATATACAGTGGTGTAGAAATGGGGACAAATCCCCCCAGATGAAATATATAGGGTTTTGTGTACCCCCCCCCCCCCCCCCCGTAACTTGGAGCCTAACAAGATAGATGTTGTAAAGCACTGTAGTGGTATGAAGGTGGTAATGATATTCGGCACCCATGGGGATTGATAGATGCTGGATAAATGTAGTTTCTCGTTACTTGTGAGTTACTATTAAAATTTGCCTAGATTAGCTGCACATCTGCTAGGTATATTTGTCAGTGAGGGCTGTTCTAGCAGCAGCAGCAGCTTTCACTCCTCACTTATACACAGGTACGTTAGGCTGGAGGGGACAGTGCTGACCCCAGGGAATGTAACGCCAACACTGCACTGGCTCAGTCACTAAGGCGTCTGCCTCCAGGTAAGACTGAATTGCAGAGCCATACAGTGGATGAAAAAGTCAAAATGTTTAGGAGATTTTTTTACTTGTATCTGTATGTTTTCTCTCCTAGAGGATTAAGATCTGACCGACCTGTAGAGGTTACCGTCACTGAGACCCTGAAGAAGACCTTCCAGGAGTACAATATATATATATTATATATATATATATATATATATTTTTTTTTTTTTAATATATATATACTAGCAGCTTGGCAATGCTGGCAATGCTGTTTGCCACACAATGGGAGCCTCTCCCCCTCAACTTTACTGGCCTTGCGATTTTGCAAGTCTCTCCCTCTGTACTTCCTCCCTTGTGTCTCCTCCCCCCTGTGTTTTTACCCCCTCTCCCCCCTCTGTCTTCCCCCCATGTCTCTTTCCCCACCTCTCCCTCCCCTGTGTCTCTTGACCCCCCCGTGTCTCTTTCCTCCATGTCTCTTCCCCCCACCCCTGTGTCTCTTCTCCTCTTCTCCCTCCCCTGTGTCTCGCCCCCTCCTCTCCCTCCCCTGTGTGTCTACCTCCTCTCCAACCCCTATGTGTCTCCCCCCTCCCCTTTGTCTCTTCCCCCCTCCTCTCCCTTCCCTGTGTGTCTCCCTCCTCCTCCTCTGTGTCTCTTCCCCTCCTCTCACTCTTTTTTGTCTCTCCCCCTCTCACTCCCCTGTGTCTCTCCCCCCTCCTCTCACTTCCCTGTGTCCCCCCTCCTCTGTGTCTCTCCCCCTATTCATTCCCCTGTGTCTCTCCCCCCTTCCCTCCCTCCCCTATGTGTCTACCCCCCCACTCTCCTACCTCGTGTCTCCCCCTCCCCTGTATCTCTTTCCGCCTCCTCTCCCTCCCCTGTGTCTCTCCACCTCTTCTCATTCCTTTGTGTCCCCCACGTTCTAACTCCTTTGTGTCCCCCACTCCTTTCACTCTTTTGTGTCTCTCCCTCTCCTCTCACTACCCTGTGTCTCTTCCTCCTCTCACTCCCCTGTGTCTCTTCCCCCTCCTCTCCCTCCCCTGTGTCTCCCCCCTCTTCTCACTCCTTTGTGTCTCCCTCCCTCTGCTCACACCTTTGTGTCTCTCCCCCTCTTCTCACTCCATTGTGTCTCTCCCCCCTCCTCTCACTCCCCTGTGTCTCCCGCCCCTTCTCTGTGTTTCTCCCCCCCCCTGTGTCTCTGCCCCCTCTCATTCCCCTTCGTCTCTCCACCCCTCCTCTCACTCCCCTGTGTCTCTCCCCCCTCCTCTCACTCTCCTGTGTCTCTCCCCCACCCTCTGTGTCTCTCCCCCCTCTTATTCCCCTGTGTCTCTCCCCCCTCTGTGTCTCTCCCCTCTCTCATTCCCCTGTGTCTCTCCCCCTCCTCTGTGTCTCTCCCCCCTCTCATTCCCCTGTGTCTCTACCCCCATCCTCTGTGTCTCTTCTCCCCTCCCCTGTGTGTCTACCCCCATCCTCTCCCTCCCCTGTGTGTCTCCTCCCTCCCCTGTGTCTGTTCCCCCCTCGTCTCCCTTCCCTGTGTCTCTCCCCCATCACTCCTTTGTGTCTTTCCCCCCTCCTCTCCCTGCCCTGTGTTTGTCCCCACTCCTCTCCCTGCCCTGTGTCTCTCCTCCTCTTCTCTGTCTTCCCCCTCCTTCCCTGTGTGTCTCCTCTCCTCTTTGGCGTGCAATGCACATATGCGGGCCGTTGCGCAATGTGCATGCATGGCTTACGCCATGATATGCGCATGCGCGGGTCGATGCTCTTCGCGCAGTTGGGAAACTGCGATTTGTAGCAAACGTGACAACGAATCACAGTTTGACAATTATTATATGTGATATGATATACTAGAAACATACCCGTCAAAAATGACGGGATAATATTTTAAGTGTCTCTACCCTTTCTCCCCTGTGTCTCTTCCTCCACCTCTCACTCCCCTGTGTCTCTTCCCCCACCTCCCTCCGCTGTGTCTCTTTCCCCATTCTCCCTCCCCTGTGTCTCTCCCCCCTCTTCTCATTCCTTTGTGTCTACCCCCTCTTCTCACTTCTTTGTGTCTCCCCCCCTCTTCTCACTCCATTGTGTCTCTCCCCCCTCCTCTCACTCCCCTCTGTCACTTCCCCCCTCCTCTCAATCCGCTGTGTCTCTCCCCCCTTCTCTGTGTTTCTCCCCCCCTGTGTCTCTGCCCCCTCTCATTTCCCTTTGTCTCTCCCCCCTCCTCTCACTCCCCTGCGTCTCTTCCCCCTCCTCTCACTCTCCTGTATCTCTCCCCCACCCTCTGTGTCTCTCCCACCTCTCATTCCCCTGTGTCTCTCCCCCCTCTGTGTCTCTCCCCTCTCTCATTCCCCTGTGTCTCTCCCCCTCTGTGTCTCTCCCCTCTCTCATTCCCCTGTGTCTCTCCCCCTCCTCTGTGTCTCTCCCCCCTCTCATTTCCCTGTGTATCTACCCCCCTCCTCTGTGTCTCTTCCCCATCCTTTCCCTCCCCTGTGTGTCTCCTCCCTCCCCTGTGTCTGTTCCCCCCTCGTCTCCCTTCCCTGTGTCTCTCTCCCATCACTCCTTTGTGTCTCTCCCCCCTCCTCTCCCTGCCCTGTGTTTGTCCACACTCCTCTCCCTGCCCTGTGTCTCTCCCCCCTCCCCTGTGTCTTTTCCCCCCTCGTCTCCCTTCCCTGTGTCTCTCCCCCCGTCACTCCTTTGTGTCTCTCCCCCCTCCTCTCCCTGCCCTGTGTTTGTCCCCACTCCTCTCCCTGCCATGTGTCTCTCCCCCTCTCCTCTGTCTTCCCCCTCCTTCCCTGTGTGTCTCCCCTCCTCTTTGATGCGCAATGCGCATACGCGGGCCTTTGCGCAATGTGCATGCATGGCTTACGCCACACTATGCGCATGCGCGGGTCGGTGCTCATCGTGCAGTTGGGAAACTGCGATTTGTCGCAAACGTGAAGACGAATCGCAGTCTGACAACTATTATATGTGATATGATATACTAGAAACATGCCCGTTAAAAATGACGGGATAATATTTTAAGTGTCTCTACTCTCTCTCCCCTGTGTCTCTTCCTCCCCCTCTCCCTCCCCTGTGTCTCTTCTCCCACCTCCCTCTGCTGTGTCTCTTTCCCTATTCTCCCTCCCCTGTGTCTCTTCCCACCCCTCTCCCTCCCCGTGTCTCTTCCCCCTCTCCCTGCTTTGTGTCTCTTCCCCCCTCTCCCCTGTGTCTCTTCCCCCTCTCTCCCCTGTGTCTCATCACCACCCTCTCCTTTGTCTATTCCCCCACCTCTCCCCTCCCCTGTGTCTCTTCCCCCTACTCCCTCAGGTTACTCTTTCCCCCCTCTCCTTCCCACATCTCCCTCCCCTGTGTTTCTCCCACCTTCTCTTGTGTCTCTTTTCCCCCCTCTCCCCTGTCTCTCTCACACTCTCCTCCCTGTCCCTGTCTCTCTCCCCCTCTCCCTTGTCTCTCCCCTCCTCTCCCAATGACTCTCTCCCATCTCACGTCTTTCTCCCACCCTCTCCCCTGTCTCTCCCCGTCTGTCCTAACGTGCATTGCGCATGTGCTGGTTACTGTGTGCATTGCGCATGCACGGCTCATGCTGCGCAATTTTCACGTGCGATTTGCGCATCACCTGACATTATCAGGTTAATACATATAGGGGGGATATAACACAACATAGAAAAGGAAACATATATACACATATTATATACACATATCGATCAATATATACATGAAAAAAACAGAGCACTGTAATCCACAGTGATATCTTTCCTGTTGGACAAACATTTCACCATAACAGACTTAGCACTCTTAGTGAGATGTTTGTCCAACAGAAAGATATCACTAGATTACTGGACATGGCTGCTTCACTCTTCAATTTATATATATATATATATATATATATATATATATATATATATATATAGTGTATAAATAGTACATCTGTGTTCACATTTGAATGTCTAAAACAAGTTAAAAAACCTGCTTCCAGCTCAGAATTCCGAGAAAAACAGTTATTACACTGGATTCTGGGAAGCTGAGCTAGGACATGCAAATGTACCCATATATATAATATTTTTGTCGTACTTTTTTCATCATACAATTGTCTTTTACATTTTTAAATATTTAACTTGTTAAATTAAAGTTAAGCGATAAAAACCAATAGAAATGCATTCATTTGCTTCAAAAATACATCCCAGACATCCCCTGTAATTGTGTCTGCGCCCGTCTGTGACCTCTTCATATTTTGGGAACTGGTGGGAGCAGGGATAGGTCTCAGCCAAATAATAATTTGAGTACAGCTATATTTATATCATTTACTGCTCCATGAATTCCTATTTTAATTAGCTAAGTTTAAATCTTCCTCCAGGTAGTGTATCACTTATTTCTTACTCAGAAAATCAGAACATTTTATATGAGACAGTAACTAAAAGTAGTGACACGTTGCACCTTACAAACCTGAGCTATATTTACATATGAGTCACTACTCAACACGTATCTGTCATTGAACAACACAGACCCCATGTGCGTATCTGCTGCAACTGCAAAGCGACATTATTTTTTTAATTAAAGAACCTCAGAAATAGTTTTAAATTGATTAGATCCATGTAAAGAATTTATTATGATATAACTAGTGTAATTACCCATCATAAATAAATGACAGTCAGTTGCCCTGTTCCCCACTTCACCCCTGCCTCCCTCATTGTCAGACTAGTATGAGAGAAACACAACTCACATTAAATTAATGATGCAGGCCAGACAATGTGGAGCATGCTCACTTTGGAGAGGCATACCACCCTATGCTCCATGTGGCCTGTATAATTAATTCAATATCCAGTAAATAGTTAAGAGCTTGTGAGTAACGTCTGTGCGGTGCGTCTAAATCAATCGCAACCCCACAACTGCACAGGTTGTGGCTAATTTGCACCGTGGGGGGGGGGGGGGGGGGAGTTATAGAAAGGAAGGAAGAGAGAGAGAAGAGGGAGAGAGAGGGGAGGGGGAGAGAGGAGGGCAGCATACAGAGAGGCAAAGTGTGAGAGGGGAGAGACAGAGGGATAGAGGGAGGCAGAGAGAGGAGGAGGCAGAAATAGAGGGAGGAAGAGATAGGAAGAGAGGGGGAGAGGAAGAGAGAGAGACAGAGAGAACCCAGAGCGCAGATAGAGGGCACAAAGAGAGAGACAGAGGGCACAAAGAGAGAGACAGAGGGCACAGAGAGAGACAGAGGGCACAGAGAGAGACAGATGGCACAAAGAGAGAGCTCACACACAAAGAGAGGACGCACAGAGAGAGGGTGCAGAGAGAGAGAGACAGAAGGCACATAGAGCAACATAGAGGGGGGCCTAGAGAGACAGAGGGCGCACAGAGAGAGAGGGTGCACAGAGGGGGAGAGGGGCGGACAGAGAGAGACAGCACAGAGAGAGAGACAGGTAAAATTAGGATTTTTTAAGTCTCTTTTTATTAGTACAGATGAATTATCAGAGTATTACAGTATATAGGGAAACCCTTTTTTATTGGACAAACAAATTCATAATAATATTGACAAGCTTTCAAGAGCAAAACCTCTCTTTGTCAGATCAATAGCAATACTGATTTTAGGTTCACATTGAAAGAAAGAAATTCCAAGTAACAGGCATCTTGAGTAATGTTCTTTTTAGTCAACTGTGCACAAGCCTGGGTAAGGTGGAGATAATAAGAAATATATGGGGCCGTACGTTTCCTCACATCTTAAGGAGTAGAGGGACCACAGTAAATCTGTAAGAAAAAGAGAAAAAAACTGAGAAAAAAACATGACTGGGAATGTTGGAGGTCACAAGAAGTTTTGGTAGTGAGACAGAAATCCCATATCTAAATTAAGGCCTGTATTTTTAGCATTAAAGCGTGTTATCATTTTCATTTCAAATGTCTTTCTTTCCTGTATGTTTTTAAAATGTTTAAAATGAGTATTCTGATTTTCAGGTTTTGTATGGAATGGTTATTTTGGGTAAAATGTTGTCCAACTAGAGTACAATAATAGTCCTCCTTGTTCTTTCTTATTGGATGTCTGTATAGGTTCAACCTTAGATGCAGTATTTGACTGGTGTATCCAATGTAACAACCTATTTCACACATATTAAATTGTATTATATAAACCACATTGGAGGATGTACATGAACATGACCCTCTGATGTCATACTGTAGCTCTTGTTGTTATGAGTGGCTGTGTCCTCTCTACAGATGTGTTGTCATAGTTTGCAGTGATTTTTATTGCAAGGATTGGTGCCATTATCTCTGTGGTGCTTATCATTGGCCAATCATCTGTTCACCAATGATTGTCTAAATGCAAGAATGGGATGTTTGGGAAATATATGTTTTAATTCTGGGTCCTCTGTTTGTTATGGTTGTACATCTTTAAAATATTTAGGGTATTCTTTTTAGAATACTGGATGGTATGTGGTTACCAGTGGTGTACGTGAAGTTGTTTCTTTAGTTTTGTATTTCCCGGAGGATTCAGATAGTGTGTGCTTTGGGTATCAATGAAGAAAGGTATGGGGAATGAGGGAACACATAGCCATTATAAAGATAACTGGATAAGATTTAAATCTGACAACACTCCCCTTCCCCTTTACTTACCACAAAAAAGAACATTGCATGAAAAGATGCAACCATAACTCTCCAGAGCTGTAAATCTCACACACAGAAAAACAATTTCCACCAAGTATCATGGATTCCTCCAGGGTCCTGCTGAGACATCAAAATGCATTTTGTATAATTACAAATTAGCTGCATGATTTTTGATTATGTTTTTAGTCAGACTTAAAGTTTTCAAACATATGCTTTTCATTGTCCAGTGGCACTTTAAGGAATTTAAGCATGCTTGGAATAAGCTTAAAGGATCAACAGAAGACAGGTTTTATAAAGATAGAATGGACAGATTGTATAGACCTTTTTTTATTGTTATCAGCCTTCATATCTCTGTTTTTTTTGTGGGGTGGGGGGTTTAAATTGGTTTAAATCACCACCAACCCCCACTCACCTTTCAGCTGAAATCCATTCTCAAGGTCAAGATGTCAATGTATTTTAGCTTCCCACACATGATGCCTTCTTAGAGGGTTTGCACATGTCTTGGTAGTGTTAGAATATGTTTACACTCCCCCCCCCCCCCCCCCCCCCCTCCGACTCTGCCTGTGCCAAATCTTGTGGGTGTACAGAAACCAGTAATAAGTGTGTACTGAAACCAGAGAGTATTATGTGGTGAGCCATAATCAGCCCTGGTATATACTGGCACAGACTGTGCTCAGCATGCAGCCCTTCTGGGGCATACTTAATAGATACTACGGGTCTGAGCTGGCTAATGGAGTCCAAAGCTTTGATTTAAACATCTAACACACAGCAGTATTAAATTATGCATTAGGGTCAAAGAGTATTTTACAAGCGATGGAGGATTTAATGCGAAAGTGGCCTGCCAGTTAAAGAGACGCTATGCTCCAATTTTTTCAGTGCTTCATTAAAGGAGTAAATTAAAGGGCTACTGTTGATATAATTCATTAGGGTTTTCTTTGTTTATATAGTTACTAAAAGAAATAAAATAAATACTTAAAGAAAAAATGTAAATGCACTTTTAAAACTGACATTACAAATTAGCATTGTTGTCCTCTGTAGTGTGTGCTTCTCTTTACCCCTTGTTAGGAGATGAGTGAGGATCTGCCCAGAATGTGGTGTAGGTTTGTCTTCAATAGCCACTACAGGGGAGGAGGCAGACAAATAATGTCAGGACAACAGATAAGGATAGTCTCCCTCCTTCCCTCTGGATTCAAGATAGGGGATAGAGAGAAACATGAATATCATAAGACACTTTAATATGTACTAAACAAATGAGACAGTTCAGATTAGACTTGGTTAATGGCCCATCGACTCAGAAGGAGCTCACAGTATCCTATAAGCCCTGATGTTTCCCAACTTATTTGGGCATAAACTTGAAAAGTGACCCTTACCATCACAATATACGTGCACAGGGATGATACGAATAAGGCAATTAACTGTCATCTGAATGTATTCTTAAATATATATGTATTTATGGTATTACAGTTGTTATTGCTTTTTGCACTTTTGGGGTTTTTCTACTTTTTAGAAACAGATGCTGGCATGGGCTCCATTAGACTGGAATGGTGTCTTTAAAAATGGGTAAGATGCATGGCACAGGCTCCATTGTCAGTCAGGAACATAATGGGAACTGCATAGTAGTAGCCCTAGGAAATAATGAGATGCAACATTTAGGCAGCATCCATGTTCAGCCATGATGCATCACCAAGCCAAAGCATATGCCTCTTAAGGTTGGTTTTGTCTAAACTAGCTCACTTTCTTTCACATCGGCAGCTCCAAGGAAGACATGGGCAGCTCTGTACATAAACTATATACACGTGTCCAATACTTTCACGCCTTAAGAATACGTACAGACAAACAAATGGCCATTACACAGACCTTCAAACATGACACTTTCTGATCAAAATAGAATCACACATCACTGATCAAAGCCTTCCTACTTATTTATTTATTAATAGAGCCTCTTAAATAACCCCAACGATCTTCATGAGTACCGAGGCTTGGCCTTTGTCATAGGGAAAGATGATTTTGCTGTCATGGAATTTATTTCTTACTGGACAGATTTAGGCCTCCCCAAATGTACAAATGTTGGGGACAATGTGGGTGGAGGCTTTGACCCGGAGGTGCTACAGGAAACTGTGCTGTGTACTTTGAGGAAAAAAAATATATTTATATTGTATGTCTCCAATTTCAATAGGGTTACAATCCAATACAATGTGTCATGTAGGCTGGCCCTAGTGAAGCCCAGCAGGCAGGGGGCACCATGTTTTCCTCCCCTGTCGTCCTGATGTTTTTTGGCCCACACATCCCTATATATATGTTTAAAAAAATAGGTATTTATTTTTTAATGAATATGTATATGTTCTGTCTGTGGGATAAGTATGCATAATATTATGTTCATTTTAGATGTTTGCCACAGCTTTAATGGCGATGGGGTCGCCTGCTTAGTAGTGGGATGAAGGCTAAGCCTCTCCCAATGGTAGAACGACAATGACAACCCTGGACAGGGTTTAGGGTTAGACAATTCTACTCCTCCCCCGGCAATGGTTTAATGTTGTATACAGTACACAAAAAAAGCTGTGGCCTGTTTTACCCCAAACAGTTTTCGTTTTGTGTAGATAATGGGTTTCATTATGGTCTTAAACGGCCACTTAATTCAGCACAATTTAGAGCACACCACAGTAAAGATCTGGTGAAATAATGAAATACATGCATTTTGCACTGAGAATTCAATAAAGTAAAGTCTGTGTTTACATGAGTCACTGACTGCCCCCTTCCAGACCCGCAGCTACAGCTCTGTGTAGTGAACAAAAAAGAAAAAGAGTTAATCTCAACGAATCAATCTGTGCAGAGCATGAATGCAGGAATCAGCAAAAAAAACATATTGGGTGACTCTACATGGTATAGATCACAGCTTCATTGAGATACACAAGCCCCTTCACCACAACAAGGTAGTGACCCAGAAGGGAATGGTGCTCTCACACTCTCTTATACGAACACTATCACACATGCCGGAAGCACACTAACTCCAACTCTCTCACGTACATACTCTCTGGCATGCACTCATATGCACACTCACACATTCAGGTGTTCTTGCTTTCTAAGCACACACTAGCACTCACTTGACCTAGTAAGACCCAAAGTACCTGACCCCCAGAAAAGACACAACACAACTGTTGGAGGTACAACTGGCCGCAGAAGGCATATGTAAATCCGCTACAATGGGGGAGGAGCCCCGGGCTTGGCAGTAACCCCATCCCTTGAGCCCACGCTCAAGAAGTCAACCTCTGTACCGTTGTCCCACCATCTCAGGGGTAGGGACGGCCCCTTCTCACTATTGGCCCGGGCAACTCCCCCACCCGCCCCAACACAACCATGTAAAACTCTGCTGCGACAAACAACATACACAAACATTTTATATAAACACTTAACAAACTCAAATGCTTTTTTAAGGGAGGGTGGGTGGGTGCCTGCTTCCCTGCCTGCCGCTGAGTGAGGCAAGATGGGGCCCGCACTGACCTAGGGGGCAGAGCAACCGCAACTTCTCGCTCGAGGCCCACCCCACCTCCTCCACCAGTACTTTGTTCCCCCATGTCAAGGGACCCCCACTGCGATCCACAGCTCACTGGTTCCGCCCTGGAAGTCCTTCATTGTCACTCACAGGCAACACTCTCACATAAATGCATCAAGCACATGCACGCTCTTTCTTGTATAAACTATCACTCTCTCGCACATTTCCTTGGTCTAATACACTCTCAAAATCTCAGCTTGATTACACACTCACTCAAACATGTACAATTTTGACATACACTCTTTCTTCTTTACATGTGCACTCTCACAAATGCAATCTCTCATATGCATGAATTATTGTTGTACATCCTCAGGCACACATGCACACAAACAATCCAATGAATGCATGCACTCTCATTCACTTATTGCAAGGGCGTAGTAACTGGGGGGGGATGGGGGAACAATCTGCCTCCCCCAGATTATATGAACAGGGGACACATAAATTAGCAAAATTAAACTTAATCACACAAACAATCCAATGAATGCATGCACTCTCATACACTTATTGCAAGGGCGTAGTAACTGGGGGGGATGGGGGAACAATCCGCCTCCCCCATATTATATTAACAGGGGACACAAAAATTTGCAAAATTAAACTTAATTATGCATTACCAGATTAAGAGGCCACTATGGAACAATATGTCTTTGCTTATACATATACATGATAAGTTAGCATATATAAATGTGTATATATATATATATATGTATATATATTTGAAATACATTGGAAGCAGAGTTGAATTGCACCACTCAGTGACCCAATTTTTTTGTCACTTTAAACGTTATCCCCCCCTCCCCCCCAGATTTTTTTGGGCTCCTAAGCCTATGATTTATTGAATTTATTAATAAATTAATTATAATATTTAAAAATAAAATAATAATTGAAATTGTAACTTTTGCTGCATCTATCTGGGTATGGTGTCACTCATCAAAGGCTCCATTGCTGGACTTCCCTACAACCCCTTCGGGTGATCCAACCCAAAGGTTAGTGACCCATACAAATCCTAAGAGTCACAGATAATATGTACATAAAATGTGCTTTGGATTATTCAGGTACATTTTAATTCTTTCATAAAATATCACCATGGTAATAATCGGCTCCTTCTTAAAAAAAATAAAAACCCCTGAACAGATTTTGATTTAATTTAAATCTGTGTATGTTATTAATATGCAATAATAGATTTACATTTTAACATCCTCTCCGATGACAAGTCTGTCACTCCTGCAGAGATTGCCTTGTGGGAACATAGGGCAGACAGAGCGGGTGCAGGCGAGGCCGCCAGAAATAAGGGGAGTGTTGGCAATGACAGATGATCCACTGACGTGATATTAAATGCAGGTTATATCAGAAAAAATATTCTGTTTTAATTTATGTTAATTTTGTTATTGCAGCTTTTGTAATCACAGTATGTAAAAGTATAAACAGTATGTATATGTATAGTATGGATTCCCCTTCTGGATCACTACCTTGTCGTGGTGAAGTGGCTTGTGTACTTCAATTTGCTAAACCATGCAGGGTCTCCCAAGATGGGCAGGTCATAGCAGAGAGGTCAGACAAATCCACTGGAGAAGGAGCTGGCAAACAATTCCAGTATGTACACAAGAAAACCATATGGATGAGCACAACCAACTTAATGACCAGTGCCTGGGGCGCTGCTGACCATAGGGTCATGGAGAATCAGACACGACTGAATGACTAAACAACAATAGTATGGCCCTGTGTGGCATGTGCAGACACTGCAGGTATTTCTATTATTTATAGCATCAGTGATGTGCAAAGTACTTTGCAGAGACAAAGTGCAAAATAAAGACCTACAGCCTTATTAAATTGCTATTCAGCCAATTGAATAGGGCTCTATATAAGCACATAGCATATTTTTTTACAGAAGTTTTTAGTTAGTGAAGACCTTGCTTTTGGATAGAAGTTCACTAACTAAAAACTTCTGTAAAAAAAAAAAAATGCTATGAGCCTATATAGAGCCCTATTCAATTGGCCAAATTCGCAATTTAATAAGGCTTCTATTCTTTTAGCTTCACCTAAATGCCTCAGACCCATACTTTTGGCTATGGGTGTTTTTTTTTATTATAAATGTTGAGATGTACTTTACTGACTCCAGCATGAAAACTCCAACCGCAAGGCAGAACTTGTAAACCCTGCCTTTTTAAGCCTGATTTCTGGGGGCGTGATCATGTGATCTGACAACATTTAAGCAAGTCCATGATTTACTTCTTAGACACAGCCAATATTAAATGAGACGTCATCATGACATCAGTAAAACATGGAAGTTAGACGTAATCTGCAATCAAAGGCTAAGAATGATTTTGTGCCAATAATAATATTTGCAGACCGGGCTTGAAATCAAGCACTCTATAAAATGCATTAGATCATCTGTTCTAGCCCATGTGGGTTTCATGATATGAATTAACCCCTTGAGTCCTGAGATTGATATCATTCAGAAATAACCTTTAAAAAATATTTTTCAATTGCATATTCATGGGTTTGAGACTGTTGTGCAATTAATTATGTATTTCCATGCCTTCCCATGCTTTTATAGTACAGTACTGTGTGTTTAATTGCTGCTACAGCTCTAATAAGTGATTGAAAAAGCCCTTGTGAGTCGTATTTAGGATATTTTTGACAGAAACGTAATACTTTTTCAGTTGCGATCTAGCTCTACAGGTTTAATAGAATATATATTTTGTAAAACTTTAATTATTTAGAGCTTGTAATATTCAAGCTGTGCTAAAACCAATGGAGTTCTAGGGCCGGTTTTGCATCTTTGGCTGGCCCGTAGGGATTTTGGGCGAGGAACGCATAATCGGATTGTGAGTAGCTAATAGAATATGTGGCAATATTAAGAGTGATTTTAATTGTGTATAAATGTACAAATTGGGCAGTGGAATTCCTGAAGAGTTTACAGTCTAGCTGGGGGTGGGAAAGACACTTTGGACATTTGGACATTGTGATCAATGGTGTATATGAACAGGAGGATGCAACTAACAGCCTTATTAAATTGTTATTTGGCCAATTCTAAAGGGATCTATATAAGCACAGAGCATATTTTTTTACAGAAGTTTTTAGTTAGTGAAGACCTTGCTTTTGGATAGAAGTTCACTAACTAAAAACTTCTTTAAAAAATATGCTCTGTGCTTATATAGAGCCCTTTAGAATTGCCGGAATCTCAATTTAATAAGGCTGTAAGTGTCTAGAAGTAGTTTATTTTTATTATCATTATTATTATTATTAATATGTATTTTTTAAACTGATCTTGAAAGCTGTGAGGTCAGGATTTTTATGATATTGTGCCTTCCAAGCAGGGGTGTAGGAAATGGGGGGGATGGGGAGACAAATCCCTCAGATTATATGAACAGGGGACACAAAATTAAACTTAATCATACATTACCAGATTTGGCCACTAGAGGGTTACTGAGCAGTATGTCTTTCACATGAAAGCTTTGACCCATAATTTATATTATAACACACATATATATATATATATATATATATATATATATATATATATATATATATATATATATACATATCCAGCCCTAGCTTTGCTCAAAGCTGTTTGATAAAGCGGGCATATGCTTAAGGAAGCCATGTTTCATATGGTTATGGATTGCAAGAGTTTATCCTTTATGGGCACATTTGCATGTCCTTGCCAAGGTTCCCAGAATGCAGTGTAATAATTGTATTTCTTGTAACACAAAAGTGTTTTCATTTGTTTTAGACATTCAAATGTGAACACCAATTTACTACTTATTTATTATATATATATATATATATATATATATATATATATATATATATATATATATATATAATGTTTAATTATATTGGAAGGGTAGCCCAGGGGCATTAAGAATTTATAGAAATACATTTTAAAAAAAAGTTTTTGAGGGGCACTGCAGGACTGGGGCGGTAGATCCACCCATGCTTCTTTTCCTGTTGAATAGCACCATTCAGGGTCACAGTTTTTTTTTGTCTCTATAGAATTTCCCCCCCCCCCCCCAGATTTTTTTAAGCTCCTATGCCCATGCTTCCAAGGATGTAGAGCTATAAGAAGTAACTCTGGGCCTGTATGGAACAAACAGTATTTGATAATGTGTCACAGTGTGTTTTCTTTTTTTTTAAACAAAGGTATTTATGTACAAAAACATATTCTTACGTTTTACTGCTCTTAGGGGTGTGGCCTCTGCCAGCCAATGAGATTTACAGACTAAAGTACGCTCTCTGCATTGAGGGTGTAAAGTATCAAAGAATTAATTGATCCATGTATGACAACCAGTGAAAGATCATGTTCTTAATACAAGGCCCTTATCAGCTGAATAACCTCTGGATGTTATTAAAGAGAATCTGTGTAAACAGATCAGCACTATCTGATATCTAACACTATACACAGCAGATAACGCCCATCAGTTTACACTCATTATACATAATCTCCTTACAATGGGCAGACATTGATCGTATGATCACACAGCCTCTAATCCTCTTATGGGTGCTTCTACCATTATAAAGCAAAATAGCAGGAAGATTTATTGTATCTATTTACTTATTATCTTATATTAGTTTAATATTATTATTTTATGTATTTAGTGCAGATTTTAACTATTTGCTTATAATTTTATACTAGTAACTTGTATGTTACTATGTTTAATAGTCTGTCCTGTCTCTGTGAGCCGTCACTCTGTGCGCCCTCTCCCTCTCTCTGTGTGCCCCCTGACTCTCTCTGTGTGCCCTCTCCCTCTCTCTGTGTGCCCCCTGACTCTCTCTGTGTGCCCTCTCCCTCTCTCTCTGTGCTGTCTCTCTCTGTGTGCCCTCTTGGTCTCTCTTTGAGCCCCCTCTCTCTGCACCCTATCTCTCTCTGTGCACCCTTTGTGTGTGTGTGCCCTCTGTCTCTCTCTGTATCCTGTCTCTGCGCTCTGTGTGGTTTCTGTCTCTCTCCCCCCTCTCCACCTCTCCCCTCCTCTCTCCCCCTCCCTCTCTTCCTCCCTGCCTCTTCTCTCTGTCCCCCTCCCTCTCTCTCTCTGCCCTCTCTGTCCCCCTCCCTTTCACTCCCCATTCCTCCCTACCTGCCTCCTGTCTCTCTGTTCCCCTCCCTCTCGCTCCCTGTCCCCCTCCCTCCCTCTCTCTATCCCCCTTCCTGCCGCCGTTGTCTCCCTTCCCCTGCATCCCCCCACCTCTCTCCCTCTGTCTTCCCTCCCTTTGACTCTGACCATCTCTTCCCTCTCGGCTGCCATCACCTGTCTCCCTCCCTCTGTCTCCCCTCCCTTTCACTCCCCATTCCTCCCTACCTGCCTCCTGTCTCTCTGTTCCCCTCCCTCTCACTCCCTGTCCCCCTCCCTCCCTCTCTCTATCCCCCTTCCTGCCGCCGTTGTCTCCCTTCCCCTGCATCCCCCCACCTCTCTCCCTCTGTCTTCCCTCCCTTTGACTCTGACCTTCTCTCCCCTCTCGGCTGCCATCACCTGTCTCCCTCCCTCTGTCTCCCCTCCCTTTCCCTCTTTTTCTCCCCTCTCTGTCCCCTTCCCTGCCGCAGTCACCTGTCTCCCTCCCTCTGTCTACCCTCCCTTTCCCTCTTTCTCTTCCCTCTCTGTCCCCCTCCCTGCCGCCGTCACCTGTCTCCCTCCCTCTGTCTACCCTCCCTTTCCCTCTTTCTCTCCCCTCTCTGTCCCCCTCCTTGCCGCCGTCACCTGTCTCCCTCCCTCTGTCTCCCCTCCCTTTCCCTCTTTCTCTCCTCTCTCTCTTTCCCCCTCCCTGCCGCCGTTACCTGTCTCCCTCCCTCTGTCTAACCTCCTTTTCCCTCTTTCTCTCCCCTCTCTGTCCCCCTCCCTGCCACTGTCGCCTGTCTCCCTCCCTCTGTATCCTCCTCCCTTTCTCCCTCTCTCTTTTTCTCTCTATCCCCCTCCCTGCCGCCATTGCCTGTCCCCTTCCCTCCGTACTCCCTCCATCTGTCTCTCCCTCCCTGACGCCTGTCTCCCTCCCTCTGTACCCCCATTTCCCCCTCCTTCTGTCTCTCTCTTTCTCTCCCCTCTCCCTGCCGCCATCGCCTGTCTCTGTCCCTCCATCTTCCTATCTCGCTTTGTCTCTCCCTCCCTGCCGCCTGTCTCCCTCCCTCTGTACCCTCCTGTCTCCCCCTCCCTCTGTGTCTCTCTTTCTCTCCCCTCTCTGTTCCCGCTCCCTGCCGCCATCGCCTGTCTCCGTCCCTCCGTCTCCCTCTCTCCTTCTGTCCCCCCCTCCCTCTTTCTTTCCCCTCTCGGTCCTCCTCGCCGCCGCCGCTGCTGCCATTTCCAGGCATTTGCAGTTGCAGAATTCCCCCCTTGCGCCTGCAAGTAGATGTAATGCCTGAGCAGAACGCATCACGTTACTCACATCTACTAACTATTATAGTGGATTATTTTAATATTATTATTTTATGTATTTAGTACAGATTTAATTTTAATTATTTGCTTATTATTTTATATTATTATTTTATGTATTTTGTGCAGTTTTCAAATGAACTGAAACTTATGAGAAATCTATTAAATGTTTTTTTTTTTTTTTTCTGTTAGCATAATGATTATAGACCATTTTGTACAGTTTTTTTGCGTCATTCAGTCGTTTCCGGCTCTCCGTGACCTCATGGACCGTAACACACCAGGCGTCATTAACACTGCTCTGCACCATCATGCATATATCAAGTACGTAAATACGGCGAATTCAGGTGTGGCGCATTAGCAGATGATTACTTATGATCTCTGCCGCACATTTTGGTAGACACATATAGCTTTAAATCTAATTATAACATCAACCACAATAAGTCATAAAGGTTAAGTTTTAAGTTGTCATTTCAGTTATTTTTTTATACATTGTTCAGTCGTTTCCGACTCTAAGTGACCTCATGGACCATAACACCCCAGGCACATCTTTATTCTTATCCACTGGGTATTCATGGCAGAGATACTAGAGTGGGTTGCCAGTTTCTTCTCCAGTGGGCCACAGCATATAGCTCCTGGAATTCCTAGGTGGTCTCCCATCTAAGTACTGACCTGGCCCAACCCTGCTCGGCTTCAGGGTGGTGTGACCTCTTGGTCCCCTGAATCAAACCCAGATTGTCAATAGGTGGTTTTGTTGTTGCTGTTTAGTCGTTCAGTCGTGGCCAACTCTGTGACCCTATTCACCGCAGCATGCTAGGCACATCCATCAACAGTTGCCCCTCTGAATTCCCTCAAGTTCATGTTAATTGATTTCATGACCTCATCTATCCATCTCTGCCTCTGTCTTCCCCTTATGCATGTGCCTTCAATCTTTCCCACCATCAGAGTCTTCTCTAGGTTCATGATCAAACCTTCCAGTGAATAGTTTGTCTTCATTTCCTGTAGTTTTGATTGATTGGATCTTCTTGCAGCCCAAGGGACTCTCAGCAGTTTTCGCCAACATCACAATTCTACGGCGCTCAGACTTCTTTATTGTCCAGCTCTCACATCCGTATGTTACTACTGGGAATATCAGAGGTCTAACAATGTAGACCTTTGTTGATAGCGATATATCTTTACCTTTAATAGCTTGTCCAGACTTGCCATAGCTTTCCTCCCCAGACGCAAATGTCTTTGAATTTCATGGCTTCAGTCACCATCAATAATCAATACAGAATATGTCAGAAATGATTTACTGTACAATGTATAGACTGTGTTTTTTTTTTTTTTTTTGCTCTTTAAGATGACCCTTTATGAGCGCTGTACTAGAAGCGGTGTTTCCTGTCACATTAATGCTGCAGTTCCACTTCCCTCTCGTTAACTGATCCTGAATCTTCCTAATTGGGTTCTGGGGAACACTTACTCTGCTTAATTAAAAATTACAACTTCCAAAGGCTGGCGGCATTTATCTGAGCGTCCCCAAACAGGAAAATAATCAATTCCTTACACCAGGGAAGATTGTCAACAAGTGGTAAGGACAGAGCAGGAAACAAAGAGTACGGATATTGGAGAGCGGAGGGTGCCCTCTGGTGGGTGAGATTGAGATGAAAATGTATACAGGTAGCCCCCAGTTTACACCATGGTTCCTGTCCCAAAAGGAAGTGTTGCAAAAAAAGAAAACAAAAAAATCAGTATAAAATAAACCTAATCATATAATGTAAGTATGTTCCAGGCCCCACTAAAACATAAGTAATAAGATAATAGTTAAGGGACCACTAAAGTGCATTTTCTTTAGGGTTCCCTGGTGGTCCAGCAGTTAGGATTCAGTGCTTTCACTCCTGCCACCTTGATTCAATTCCAGTCAGGAACCAGGGGGTCACACCACCCTGAAGCCGAGCAGGGTTGGGCCTGGTCAGTATGTGGCTGGAAGACCACCTAAGAATGCCAGAACCTGGGATTCTTGCTGGGTATAGGTTATTATAGACTGTATGCAGTTTACAATTACCAAAAGTTAAAAAACTTTCTTAGACAATTTTCTCCTCAAGCAGAGCTGTGTATATCTCCTTCTGCCTGTGTCTATCAGGACGTGGCCAGCTCTGCCTGGGTGCTGGACTATCAGAAGCAGGCTGGGCTGATGTCACTGACCCTATCCCATGACATCATTAACTCCACCCCCACCCAGAGGTAACAGCTCTATTGTGACATGCTTGTAGCTGCCCAATAGACACGCCCGGTGTCAATGCATAAACTATCATAGCGCCGCCCACCTTTACTGAGCATGTTCAGTCTGAAGTAGAAACGGACAGGTCAGTTTTTTTTCCGGTTCAGCACACAGGGAGAGCTGGCCACACCCCCAATGACATAGGTAGGAGGAGATACGCAGCTCTGATTGAGGAGAAAACTGACTTAAAATCTAAGAAAAAAAATTAACTTTTATTTATTTTAAATTGAATACAAACCTAACAGCAAACGAATATATGAGACTTAATGTAAGTGCACTACAGTGGCCCTATAAAGCTGTAAAAATAGCATTTTTTATTAATTTAAATCAGTGAAATGTAGCACAGTATATAATAATCATCCACATTTTATCAAATAAAAATACCCTCTTATTCAGGGGTTTGGGCCCCTGCAGGAAACACTCTGACTGCCTTGGCATCTGCACCTGCTGCATCACCACTTGATTTTATGCTGCTGCACTTTGAGATTTAAATGAAATTAATTAATCCTTTAGCCTAATAATGGCTGATCTCCCTCTGCAGCTCATGAAGACACAAACTCTACTGTAGTTTAATACTAACCAATCAGACCACATTCAGTTGTACATAGTCTGTATCAGCATATGCCGCACTGGGCAGACCCATACAGGGACTATTTGTTTGACTTTCAGCAGTACAAACAGAGCTTATAAGCACTTTTTTAATAAAATGAAGTACATAAAAGTAAATTGATATTGATATTATATATGCATTGCAGCATGTTGCTGAGAAATGGTCACTGGTTAGTATGAGACACAGCACAGCAAGTACGGCAGAGTCTGTGTCTTCATGAGCTGCATTGGGCAGATCCATATAGGGATTATTTGTATGATTTTAGACAGCAAAAACAGAGCTTATAAGTACTTCTTAATAAAATATTAGATACATTGGTATATTATAAACCTACTATATTCCAAGAATCTTCCATATCCCCTTAATGTAATCAATATTATTTTTAATTAAAACTCGCAAATTTATAGTTGTGCATTTTTATTTTTGTTTTAACAATTTTTTTCATATTTTTGGCCTTCTGGTTACAAAACCATTGTTATTGAGTTTTGTTGTAAAATGAACTGTTGCAAACTGATGGCTATCTGTATATGGAAAACAATATACTTTATGTATTATTATTATTATGATTTATTTATATAGCCCCAAAATATTCTGTAGCAATAAGTGCAGTGTGTTTGTGTTGTTAAGTTGTGTCTAACTCTCTGTGACCTCATGGACCTCAACAAACCATGCTGAAAACCAAGTCAAAATGTGCCATGCTGATAGACTCTTACCCAAAAAGACTGAGTGCTGTAATAAAATCAAAAGGTGCTTCAACAAAGTATTAGTTTAAGGGTGTGCATACTTATGCAACCATATTGTTTTATTTTTATATTTTTTCTTACCTTTACCTAAAAGATTTCAGTTTGTTTTTCAATTGAGTTGTACAGTTTATAGGTCACATTAAAGGTGGAAAAAGTTCTGAAATGATTTATGTTTGTCTCATTTTTTTACAGCACAGAAACCTGACATTTTAACAGGGGTGTGTAGACTTTTTTATCCACTGTATATACACATAAATAATTCAATGCTTGTGTATGATTCCAAAACACCAAGTGCCATGTAAGTAATTTTACCTGTCATTTTGGAACTTTAATAGGAAATCATGGACATTTTTGAAAACTGGTTTACTACACACTTTTGTCCATGTAAATATTAAAGAGATTAACCCTAAGCAATATTATTGATTGATAATGCTGCACGCCATCCTACCCACTTGTCGACTTAAACTGTTGCATTCCCTTTGAAGTAGTTCTCCTGCCATCCAACACTACGTCTTTAATCTAGCCAATGGACCAGGGAGTCATATCTACTTATTGATAATACAGATGGCAAAAGTAAAGAATCAGTTGTGTAATTTTGGAAGAAATATAACCTCATGGACGCCGTAGACAACATTGAACTTGCTTGGAAAGAAGTTAAGGGGTGTGGAAGAAGATATGGCCGGAGATATCCAACGATTCTCAAAAGAAGATCCCATTGTTGACCAAGTTGTCAGCCTAGTCAATACAGCAGGGTTAGGAGATGCCGATGTGCACGATATGGAGGAGGTTCTGGTGAGAGTCTTGCCAACGATGGCCTACAAGTACTGTCAGAACAAGGGATTTAGGCAAAACCTGAAAATAGTGGTTCTGACAACAAAGAACCCAAAGAACTCGTTCATCCATTTGTAGCAAATTATTCAGATTTTCATAGACGTATCAAAAGCAAGACATTTTGGGGCATTTTGGATGAGATCTCTTGATACCGACATTTACTTAATAAGAGAAAAAGAAAACAAGAAATGTCACTAGACTTTTTTTTGCTGTAGTGTAGGTCCACCAATCAGTCCCATGCCCCCCTGAGACTCCTCCAGGCTCCCCTTGTGCCCTCTCAACCTCACCCCATCCCCCTCTTGAGGGCTTCTTTGTCTCCCATGCCAGTGCATCTTTCGGGATTCCAAACCCGGTGTGAGGACACGCCTGCAGAGGAGTAATCGTAAGCCATCAAGAAGGGGATGAGGTGAGGCACAGGGGGAGCCAGGGGGAGGGTGGGAGACGGCATTAAGGAGGGCCCCAGTGCATTCCTCTGCTTGAATTGGTGGTACAGAAAGTGTAGAGGTCCGTGCTCTCATAAGAACTTACAATCCAACGTTTGTTGTTGTTTAACTGTTTAGTTGTGTCCGACTCTCCGTGACCCCATGGACAAAAACACGCCAGGCACATCTCGTGTTTGGTTGTGCGTGTCCATACAGTTTTCTTGGCAAAGATACAGGAGTCGGTGGCAGTTCCTTCTCCAGTGGACCACAATTTATCTGACCTCTCTGCTATGACCTTCCCATCTTGGGTGGCCCCACATGGTTTAGCTCCCAGCTTCATTGAATACATAAGCCCCTTCACCACCACAAGGTAGCAACCCAGTCTAACCTTATTAGGGTTGTTAGACACAAAATAACTGCTATATGTATTTACACATCAGAAATTCCAGCATTATTTGCAGAAATTATAAATACACTGAAAATGACATAAGAAACTTTGGTGTATGAAGAAAAAATGCAGTTCTGCACAATTTCCCAAAGCTTATTCAGAGACAATTTTATTCCAATTAGATTAAAAAGAAACTATTAACTCACCAGTTATTACAGAAATGCAAAGTACACATAGAAATAAGATTATTAAATTGTTAATTGAGCTTGATATGTTGGTGCATTATAAATACTAGATAACAATAATAATAGCTTTTAAAAGCAATGTGCCACCCCATCCGCAAGTTGATTTTTTTTATGAGCATTATTACCTGGCTGTACATTTGTACTACCAGTTTTCTTCTCTGCAGTAAATCATTCCTGAAATATTTAGAATTGAACTGGTGGCTCCTGTGTGCGAATGTATGGCTCGGTATGCTAATGTGTGGCTTGATAAGGGTGTGAGAGGGGTCTAACTGCCAAATAACATCAAAGATCTTTATTTTGGCCTCTACTGAGACAGACAATCAATCCCCGAGTCCTTGTTCACAACTCACTGTTTTTATCTGCCTGTTGGTTGTTTGTCTTCAATATTCTCTATTGTCACATATGTGACTTCTCCAAAACCATTTTCATTTTTCAACGCTAACAATCCAGACAATGGGGTGGAAAGCAGAATATACATGGAAAACATTTCTAATCTTAGAAGACATTTAAATCTATGGGAAAAACACTTGCATTTCTCCTAAGATTACTCCTTGAAGTGGTAAAAAATAAAAAAATAAAGTCATAAGTAATACAAACAAGAGTAACAGAAGAAAGCGTTGTCAAATTGGGGAAAGGGAAGTGTAAAAAGAAAAGAAAGGTAAAGAGAAACTGTAAAGAAGGTAAAAAATACCTCTCAGTCAGTCAATTAATATTACCTGTTGCCGATAGTGTTGTAGAAAAAGCCATACCCACACACCACTTTTTACTCCGAAACCCAGTCATGATACCCAAAACACTGAGGCCTCTGATTTTGCTTGATTTATTTTGAAAAAAATGAATTAGCAACAGAAGACGAGTTACAATTGTCTCCTGGCTGGCTCGCCAAATGTTTTCGAATATCTATTTTAGTGTTTGAAGCCTGCACCGGAGCCCGGGATCATCCAGCTCTTAAGAAAGTATTTTTGTGAGAGGAGTGTGTTCATTAACTCTTAGGTTATGGAGATAGTATAGGCAAGAATGTGGGTCAGTCTTTTGTAGATCATTATGGTGTTTAATCTATTAATTATTTCCTGCCTATTCAAAACCTGTGTTTTCCAATCTTTAGTTAAGTGATTTTTGCTGCAAGCATAAGGAACTGCAGCCATTTATTTTTTATTTTTGTTTATGTGGGGATTAAAGATGCCAAGCAGTCAAATAACTATTGACGGGCTAATTGTGGTATTTAGGATTTCGGATACCAGTCTGGTAGTACTAGACCACGTGTTTTGAGGTAACGGGTAATCCCACCAGTTGTGGTGAAAAGTTCCAATCTCCTTACAAGATTTGTGGGTTGAGTTTGTGTAATTTGTCTGGGGTGAAATAGATTATAGATAGATTATTGTAAAATTTAAGTGGCCGTTTCCAAATAGCTAAAATAAACAGAGCCTCTTGATAAACCCGAGCACACTCTCCCCCATTTTGGAGGGTCCCCTAGATCTTGCTCCCGCTGTCTGATACATTTTGTTTTTTGATTAACCCAGAATAAGGTTTAGAACGGAGTAGAAATTACCCAATACCCCACTAGTGAGTGGGGCATTACTGTAGATGCTGGAGAGACATGAGGATTGAGGTGTTCCCCAGGTCTGGATCATAGAGGTGATCAGCTGTCTGGTTTTGTTATAGTTAAAGTATTCACCCCAGAGCAAATCAAATGTAGTTTTAAACTGGTCTATTAATCGTCAAGAAGCCATGCATCTAGTCTATATAATTTATTCATTAACCAGGATTCGTCCCCCATGCTATCTAGGATTTGTGGTGAAGTAAGAGTAGGAGTCAGGGGTGAGACTGGAGTTGACCCAAGCCCAATTGTCTAAAGATAATTTGATCATGGGTTTGTTCAGTCTAACTCCCATGGTTGGGGTTGATGGGATCCACAATAATATGGTTTCATTTGAAGTTTCTCAATGAAAACCCAAAGAGATTGGTGTTCCTTAGAGTGTGCCTGAGGGATAAGGGAAATCTGAGCTGCCTTAAAGTATAGCTTAAAGTTGGGGCAGGACAGTCCTCCTGAATTTTTATTTCTATACATGAGGGATTTGTTTATCCCTAAACGATTATTTTGCCAAAAAAATCTAAAAACTTGTTTTGGGAATTTCTCTGGATCTCTCCCATTGACTGGGATGGGTAGAGATCAAAAAAATATGGGATTCTTGGCAAAATGTTTATTCTAATAGTGTTTATACATATGGTCCAGGAGATCTGAAATTGACTCCATTTAGATAGGTCTGCAGAAAGTTCTTTAAGTAAGGGTATGTCATTGGATTTATACAGATTGGATAGTTCCAGGGTTATGTTTAGGCCCAAGTATTTTAAGTATTTTTTCGGCCAAGAGAACGAAAATGTTCCTTTAAGATGGGCAGGTTATAGCAGAGTGACCAGACAATTGCAGTCCATTGGAGCACCCACTCTAGTACCTTTGCCAAGAAAACCTTACAGATGAGAGCATCCAGAGACATAACGATAGATGTGCCTTATGTGCTATGGTTCATAGGGTCATGGAGAGATCGAAGCCACTGAACAATTAAACAACGACACCTATTACACTACTGATATGTTTCCTGCCCCACATTCTAAAAATGGATCCTTGTTGCAATGATTGCTGTTTTTTAAATCTTTTAAGTATCTTTTTTACCTGGTGTATAATAAATCCTTTTGTCTTACTGCACCATTGAGTCTTGACTCTTCCCATGTTCAGCTCACTTGGCTTTGTAAGAAAAATCTAAAAAAAAAAAAGAGAGGAGTGTACTGCTTAGATAAACTTCAGATAATTAGGATCAATAACTAGTGGGACAGAGTTATCCAAGGGGTTTATGTGAGCCACATAGTCTGCAAAGCTCTATTTCCACAGTATATATTATTATTATCCTTTATTTATAACGCACCAACATATTCCGCAGCGCAATACAGGGGTTAGGTACAAGTATAAACAATACCCCACAATGAAAATAATGGAAGACCCTGTTATTGAGCTTTCAATCTGATATACACTGTGCTTTCCCTAAAGCACCTCACAAGATTAAAACTCGCAAACTTACATTCTAAAGGGTATGGGTGAGGTACAGGAGAGTGAGAGATGCATAGTGAATGAAGAGGCTAATGATAATAGGCTTTTTTGAATAGATGTGTTTTTTAAGAGATTTTGAAGGATGTGAGGCAGGAAGATAGTCTGGTGGTGCGAGGTAAAGAGTTCCAAAGAATAGGGGCAGCACTTGGAAAGTCTTGAAGCCGGGAATGAGAGGTGGTGATGAGAGAGGAGAAGAGAAGAAGGTCATTAGCAGAGCGAAGAGGGCGGGTGGGAGTGTATTTTGGGATGAGAGCAGAGATTTAGGAGGGTGCACTATTGTGGAGGGCTTTATATGTTAGGGTCATGATTTTGAATTGTATTCTAGACGCTATGGGAAGCCAGTGGAGTGCCTGACAGAGAGGTGCTGCAGACACTGATCGTTTAGTATGGTAGATGAGTCTAGCGGATGCATTCAAAATGGATTGGAGTGGAGACAGACGGGTGATAGGAAGGCCAGCAAGAAGAGTGTTGCAGTAATCGAGACGAGATATGATGAGAGCGTGAATAAGAATTTTAGTTGTGTCTTGTGTGAGGTAGTGGTGTATTTTGGATATGTTTTTTAGGTGAAAGTGACAAGATTTTGTGAGTGATTGGATGTGGGGAATGAAAGAGAGGGAAGGGTCCAGTAGGACCCCAAGACAGCGGGCCTGAGAGATGGGAGTGATGATGGCATTGTCAACAGTGAGAGATATTTGCGGAGTGAAAGCTGTAGTAGAGGGTGGGAAGATAAGGAGCTCTGTCTTAGACATGTTGAGTTTGAGTTGACGGGCAGACATCCAGGAGGATATGCTCGAGAGGCAATTGGCAACATGAGCTAGAAGAGAGGGGGATAGTTCAGGTGCAGAGATGTAGATTTGGGTGTCATCAGCATATAGATGATACTGAAATCCAAAAGATTGTATAAGGGCACCAAGGGAGGATGTATAGATGGAGAAAAGGAGGGGGCCTAGGACTGAGCCTTGGGGTACACTGACAGTTAGAGGGCGAGGAGATGAAGAGGTGGGGATTAACTTTCCTGCTCAGTTGAATAGCTGCACCTGGGCAGACCGATATAAGACTGCTCATGGAGAATAAGAGCGGCTGCTTATGGACTGACTGTGCGTCTGAAATGGAGAAACACACTCTATGTGTTTAGAGTTAGTGGTTAAGTGTTTAGGGTTAGGGTTCAGGTTGGGGTTACGTGTTTAGGGTTCAGGTTAGGGTTGGGGTTACGTGTTTAGGTTTAGGGTTCAGGTTAGGGGTTACGTGTTTAGTGTTATGGTTCAGGTTAGGGGTTACGTGTTTAGTGTTAGGGTTCACGTTGGGGCTAAGTGTAAGGGGTTAAATGTTTAGGGTTATAGTTCAGGTTAGGGTTAAGTGTTTAGGGTTAGGGTAGTGGCAGATAATACTCTTTACATCGTAAAATAGTGGTGCACACAGTGTAAAGCGTATCATCTGCCACTACCCTAAACCCTAACCTGAACCCTAACACATTGAACAAAGTCTTGCCACAGTACCACCTACTGGCTGTTGCATGCCACTGCTGTATGGGGCAAAACAGGAAAGGTTCCAATGTTGATTATGTCAGGAATGATTCACTTTAACAAGTAAGGGTGCTCTGAATAGAATGTGAGTGAGAGATCACCAGTGAGTTTGGTGGTGCAGCTGTATGATTTGTATGATTCTTTGGTTCCGGGCGGAACCTTTCTCTTGTCCCGGTTTCGGGGGGCGGTATATACATACAGGAGGCGGGTAGTGATGGTTTGTGTTTGAGGAAGAAAAATAAAAAAAGACCAAACAAAACGAAAAAAAAATTGATACCGGGAAACAGTGTGACACCGGCTGTGGGAGACAGGACAGGGGGCTCCGAGAGACAGCTGGGGACAGAGAGGCTGTGACACTGGGGGGACAGATACACGGGGACACCGAGACCTCCAGTGACAGCTCCTGCACCTCATACATACCACAGACACCTCCATAGAGCTGGATACAGGAGCCTACACACCCCAAACACGGCCAGGACCCACATTCCCCCTCACACGCACAGCCATGGCCGCCCCTGGGGAGCCCCTGGACTCCAGCTCCGAGGACGGCTCAGGGGGCTATGGAGACCTGGGGGAGCTGAGCTCAGAGGAGACCGATGACAAGCAGCTACAGGTCAGGTTCGAGCAGGCGGCCCAGCACCTCCCCAACCTCCTGCATGTGGCCAGCTCAGAGCATCTCCTCTACCTGTATGCCAGGTACAAGCAGGTAATGTACACACTGGGATATGAGCTTCATCACTAGGTATAGGTCTGGGTAATGTACACACTGGGGGTGAGCTGCATCACTAGGTATAGGTCTGGGTAATGTACACACTGGGGGTGTGAGCCGCATCATTAGGTATAGGTCTGGGTAATGTACACACTGGGGGGGTGAGCTGCATCACTAGGTATAGAGCTGGGTAATGTACACACTGGGGGGTGAGCTGCATCACTAGGTATAGGTCTGGGTAATGTACACACTGGGGGTGTGAGCTGCATCACTAGGTATAGGTCTGGGTAATGTACATACTGGGGGTGTGATCTGCATCACTAGGTATAGGTCTGGGTAATGTACACACTGGGGGGTGTGAGCCGCATCACTAGGTATAGGTCTGGGTAATGTACACACTGGGGGTGTGAGCTGCATCACTAGGTATAGGTCTGGGTAATGTACACACTGGGGGTGTGAGCCGCATCATTAGGTATAGGTCTGGGTAATGTACACACTGGGGGGGTGAGCTGCATCACTAGGTATAGAGCTGGGTAATGTACACACTGGGGGGGTGAGCTGCATCACTAGGTATAGAGCTGGGTAATGTACACACTGGGGGTGTGAGCCGCATCGCTAGGTATAGGTCTGGGTAATGTACACACTGGGGGTGTGAGCCGCATCACTAGGTATAGGTCTGGGTAATGTACATACTGGGGGTGTGAGCCGCATCACTAGGTATAGGTCTGGGTAATGTACATACTGGGGATGTGAGCTGCATCACTAGGTATAGGTCTGGGTAATGTACATACTGGGGGTGTGAGCCGCATCACTAGGTATAGGTCTGGGTAATGTACACACTGGGGGGGTGAGCTGCATCACTAGGTATAGAGCTGGGTAATGTACACACTGGGGATGTGAGCTGCATTACTAGGTATAGGTCTGGGTAATGTACTCTCTGGGGGTGTGAGCTGCATCACTAGGTATAGGTCTGGGTAATGTACACACTGGGGGTGTGATCTGCATCACTAGGTATAGGTCTGGGTAATGTACACACTGGGGGTGTGAGCTGCATCACTAGGTATAGGTCTGGGTAATGTACTCTCTGGGGGTGTGAGCTGCATCACTAGGTATAGGTCTGGGTAATGTACACACTGGGGGTGTGATCTGCATCACTAGGTATAGGTCTGGGTAATGTACACACTGGGGATGTGAGCTGCATCACTAGGTATAGGTCTGGGTAATGTACTCTCTGGGGGTGTGAGCCGCATCACTAGGTATAGGTCTGGGTAATGTACACACTGGTGGGTGTGAGCTGCATCACTAGGTGTAGGTCTGGGTAATGTACACACTGGGGGTGTGAGCCGCATCACTAGGTATAGGTCTGGGTAATGTACACACTGGGGGTGTGAGCCGCATCACTGGGTATAGGTCTGGGTAATGTACACACTGGGGGGTGAGCCGCATCACTAGGTATAGGTCTGGGTAATGTACACACTGGGGGTGTGAGCCGCATCACTAGGTATAGGTCTGGGTAATGTACACACTGGGGGTGTGAGCTGCATCACTAGGTATAGGTCTGGGTAATGTACACACTGGGGATGTGAGCTACATCACTAGGTATAGGTCTGGGTAATGTACACACTGGGGGTGAGCTGCATCACTAGGTATAGAGCTGGGTAATGTACACACTGGGGTGTGAGCTGCATCACTAGGTATAGGTCTGGGTAATGTACACACTGGGGGTGTGAGCTGCATCACTAGGTATAGGTCTGGGTAATGTACACACTGGGGGTGTGAGCTGCATCACTAGGTATAGGTCTGGGTAATGTACACACTGGGGGTGTGAGCTGCATCACTAGGTATAGGTCTGGGTAATGTACACACTGGGGGTGTGAGCTGCATCACTAGGTATAGGTCTGGGTAATGTACACACTGGGGGTGTGAGCTGCATCACTAGGTATAGGTCTGGGTAATGTACACACTGGGGGGATGAGCTGCATCACTAGGTATAGAGCTGGGTAATGTACACACAGGGGGGTGTGAGCTGCATCACTAGGTATAGGTCTGGGTAATGTACACACAGGGGGGTGAGCCGCATCACTAGGTATAGAGCTGGGTAATGTACACACTGGGGGTGTGAGCCGCATCACTAGGTATAGAGCTGGGTAATGTACACACAGGGGCGTGTGAGCTGCATCACTAGGTATAGAGCTGGGTAATGTACACACTGGGGGTGTGAGCTGCATCACTAGGTATAGGTCTGGGTAATGTACACACTGGGGGTGTGAGCTGCATCACTAGGTATAGGTCTGGGTAATGTACACACAGGGGGGTGAGCCGCATCACTAGGTATAGAGCTGGGTAATGTACACACTGGGGATGTGAGCCGCATCACTAGGTATAGGTCTGGGTAATGTATACACTGGTGGGTGTGAGCCGCATCGCTAGGTATAGAGCTGGGTAATGTACACACTGGGGGTGTGAGCCGCATCACTAGGTATAGGTCTGGGTAATGTACACACTGGTGGGTGTGAGCCGCATCACTAGGTATAGGTCTGGGTAATGTACACACTGGGGGGTGAGCTGCATCACTAGGTATAGGTCTGGGTAATGTGCACACTGGGGATGTGAGCTACATCACTAGGTATAGGTCTGGGTAATGTACACACTGGGGGTGTGAGCCGCATCACTAGGTATAGGTCTGGGTAATGTACACACTTGGGTGTGAGCCGCATCACTAGGTATAGGTCTGGGTAATGTACACACTGGGGGGTGAGCTGCATCACTAGGTATAGGTCTGGGTAATGTGCACACTGGGGATGTGAGCTACATCACTAGGTATAGGTCTGGGTAATGTACACACTGGTGGGTGTGAGCCGCATCGCTAGGTATAGGTCTGGGTAATGTACACACTGGGGGGTGAGCTGCATCACTAGGTATAGAGCTGGGTAATGTACACACTGGGGGTGTGAGCTGCATCACTAGGTATAGGTCTGGGTAATGTACACACTGGGGGTGTGAGCCGCATCACTAGGTATAGGTCTGGGTAATGTACATACTGGGGGTGTGAGCTGCATCACTAGGTATAGAGCTGGGTAATGTACACACTGGGGGGGTGAGCCGCATCACTAGGTATAGGTCTGGGTAATGTACACACTGGGGACGTGAGCCGCATCACTAGGTATAGGTCTGGGTAATGTACACACTGGGGGTGTGAGCCGCATCACTAGGTATAGGTCTGGGTAATGTGCACACTGGGGATGTGAGCTGCATCACTAGGTATAGGTCTGGGTAATGTACACACTGGGGGTGTGAGCTGCATCACTAGGTATAGGTCTGGGTAATGTACACACTGGGGGTGTGAGCCGCATCACTAGGTGTAGGTCTGGGTAATGTGCACACTGGGGATGTGAGCTGCATCACTAGGTATAGGTCTGGGTAATGTACACACTGGTGGGTGTGAGCCACATCGCTAGGTATAGAGCTGGGTAATGTACACACAGGGGGGTGTGAGCCGCATCGCTAGGTATAGGTCTGGGTAATGTACACACTGGGGGTGTGAGCTGCATCACTAGGTATAGGTCTGGGTAATGTACACACTGGGGGGTGAGCTGCATCACTAGGTATAGGTCTGGGTAATGTACACACTGGGGGGTGAGCTGCATCACTAGGTATAGGTCTGGCTAATGTACATACTGGGGGGTGTGAGCCGCATCGCTAGGTATAGGTCTGGGTAATGTACACACTGGGGGTGTGAGCCGCATCACTAGGTATAGGTCTGGGTAATGTACACACTGGGGGTGTGAGCTGCATCACTAGGTATAGGTCTGGGTAATGTACACACTGGGGGTGTGAGCTGCATCACTAGGTATAGAGCTGGGTAATGTACACACTGGGGGTGAGCCGCATCACTAGGTATAGGTCTGGGTAATGTACACACTGGGGGTGTGAGCCGCATCACTAGGTGTAGGTCTGGGTAATGTACACACAGGGGGGTGTGAGCTACATCACTAGGTATAGAGCTGGGTAATGTACACACTGGGGGTGAGCTGCATCACTAGGTATAGAGCTGGGTAATGTGCACACTGGGGGTGTGAGCCGCATCACTAGGTATAGGTCTGGGTAATGTACACTCTGGGGGTGTGAGCCGCATCACTAGGTGTAGGTCTGGGTAATGTACACACTGGGGGGTGTGAGCCGCATCACTAGGTATAGGTCTGGGTAATGTACACACTGGGGGTGAGCTGCATCACTAGGTATAGAGCTGGGTAATGTACACACTGGGGGTGAGCTGCATCACTAGGTATAGAGCTGGGTAATGTACACACTGGGGGGTGTGAGCCGCATCACTAGGTATAGGTCTGGGTAATGTACATACTGGGGGTGTGAGCCGCATCACTAGGTATAGGTCTGGGTAATGTACACTCTGGGGGTGTGAGCCGCATCACTAGGTGTAGGTCTGGGTAATGTACACACTGGGGGGTGTGAGCCATATCACTAGGTATAGAGCTGGGTAATGTACACACTGGGGGGTGTGAGCCGCATCAGTAGGTATAGAGCTGGGTAATGTACACTCTGGGGGTGAGGTATAAGATTGGTTTGTCTAGATCTAGTGCAGAGTGTATGATCTGGGGTTATGTACAGCACCCCAGGTCATACATTATGTGCTAGAATAGTGCACCTGATCTGGGGGTGTGCACACCATCCCTATTCATAAGCTTGGTTCTGTTTCTGGGTATTACCCATTCTCTGTACTGTAAGTGTGCACTGTATCTCATCCATCATGCACATGATCCGCCCTAGTCCTGTGCACAGCAACTCCTAATACTAGTCCTGTATAGTATAATTATTCTGACTTGGTCTGCACTGCATCTCCGCTCCTAAGATTAGCCCACTGTAGGGGTAATCTTCCTGATCTGGAGGTGTGTTCAGTTTATTACATCATAAAACTGGTCTTGTCTAGCAGTAGTGCAACTGATCTGGTGAGAATGTGCACAGTATCTTTATTAATAAACTTTATCTTGATTTAATTCCCACATTATGGGTATGCACAACATCTCCATTTATAAGTCAAGATGTGATGCCCTGGGTGTAGACGGGAGATGTGCACGTCATATTTACAACCTTGTCCTGTCTAGCAATGATCCAGATAATTCTGTGTGTGAACATCTTCTCAAATTATCCTCTTGGCTCTTTAGTTTTATGCACACTATCTTAAAGGAATATGTAAGGTTCATGGATGTTACTAGGTATATAATATTCCAAAGATGTATTTACTGTTATATACTTTATTTTATTAAGAAGTGCTTATTAGCTCTGTTTTTACAGCCTAAAACCATACAATTTTTACCTGTCTGGGTCAACTGTAGCTCATGAATACACCGACTGTGCTGTATTATGAGCCAATCTATGACTTCTATCAAGCAGCACATTGCAGAATGTTGCCACTAATTGGTTATTATGAGACCCTGCACTTTTTTTTTTCTCAATCAACTTTCATTGGCATATGACAACAAAGAAAATCCATTGAAACATTGAATTTATATAACAATGAACATATAATCACATATAATAGTTGTCAAACTGTGAATCGTCGTCATGCGAATCAGTTCGGGCCGCAAATGTGGACCCACGCGAAGCATTTGCGGAGGTGGAGGCTCCAACGTCGGCTGCAGGGTCCACATTTGCGGAGGTGGAAGCTCTACTGCGCCTCACAAGCGGTTACAAACGACCACAGAAGCGGGACTTCGAAAAAAAAACCTATAACACGCAATGACTAAATACGGACTTACACAAAAAAATACGAACCGCAGGACTTATAAGAAAAAAAAAATATTACGGACTTACACAAAAAAATACGAGTTGCGGGACTTATAAGAAAAAAATTACGAATCTTCAAAAATATTAACTTAACGGCCGAACCACGCACAGCGAAAAACATAAAAAAAAGCACAAAATACATACAAAAAAAAAAACATTACACACAGCAAGGGAGGACAGCCAAGATATTTGGGAATCGGGTTGCACGCAAATTTAAGTCCAATTTACAGAGTTTAGACACTCGAAAAAAGTGAGAGACGAAATGGCCGCCGAAAACAAGGCTACACGACCCCTAAACTCGCAAAACACGCCAAGCACATACGACTTTTACACAAACCTGCACTATTCGCAAGGACACTAAATCATCCACACCCGTCTACCACATACACAATCGCCACAATTTTACAACATTAACTTACAGAATGCGGAACTACACAGCTCCACAAACGGCCTCCCCTCGCGCACGCAGCCTATTTACACTACACACTGCACACATAGCTGACACTTACACCTCAGCTCAACAACAGTGCAAATCTACATTGGATGCTGCAGGAACGTCTAAACAGATTGTCAGCTCTACAGCACATTGCTTGCTGCATATATTACAAATAGGTAAAGTATATTAATTTATGATTTCATTAATTCAATAATTATCATGAAAAAATACATATGCAGAAGAAAAAAAAACACCACAGTATCGCAATATATGACAAAGGCCTTAACCGCGCGCCTCACAAGGCGTGCCAACGGTGCTCATAGGACACAAAGTACACCCGTGGAGAGGCTTGCAATAAGCGCCGAAAGGAGATGAGCGCGGACCTTACAGTGAGTGCAAAAGCGGTCTCTGATAACAAAAAATACAACAACCGTGAGGTTCGCAATGAGCGCCGAAGGATCTCAGATGACCAAAACACTTACTGTCTGTGGCAAACCGCATTACCTGTATTACAATTTTATTGCCCCGTAATTTTTGACAGGCAAGTCGCTAATGAACATATAATACTAGCAACTTGCTGACGGCAATAAAATTTGAAGGCTGGCAATGCTGTTTGCCACAAAATGCAAGGCTCCCCTCCTCTAACTTGCAGGCCTTACGATGATTGCTTATTGCAGGCGTCGTCCAACCCGCCAGTTTCGAGCCTCGCCTGGAGCGCTCATCGCAAGCCTCTCCCCACTCTCTGACTCCTTTGTCTGTCCCCCCCCCCCCCCCTTCCATGTGTCTGTTTCCCCCTGTCCCAGCCTTTTTGTTTTTTTTAACCTTATTTCCCTCCCCTGTGTCTCTCCCCCCGCCCCCACCCCTGTGTCTCTTTGCACCCTCTCCCCCTGTGTCTTTCTCCTTCCTCTTCAAGTCTTGCTGGCCTTGCGATGACCGCTTAAGCCCTATGGGCTTTGACCTTGTTGTGAGCTTTTTTTTTATTTTATTTTTTTATTTCAAACCTCCCAAAAACGCCAATTAAACCTCAAATTAGATGAGTGTGAGGTTGTAAGTTTATTTTGCAATTAATTGGCGTCTTTTGGCGGTATTCCGACGGCTTCCGAGTTACGGGTTAAAAAATGTTAGACTTTAAAGCTGTAATTTTTTCAAAGTTTTACGGCCTTCGGCACTGATTGCGGGCATCACCATGAGGGCATTCGGCGCTCATGTCGAGCCTTTTTCAAAGTCTTGCAGGGCTCATTGCAGCCCCCGTCAAACCCATAACTTTCGGGCCTTGCAATGAGCACCGAATGCGCAAGCCTCTAACTTTTAACATAGCGTTACCGTCAAACTTGCAAGTACGACAACTATTATATGTGAGATGGTAGATTTTAATGTATTTTGTCGTTTACATTGTGAAACGGATTTATTGTTATATTCGTATAATAGTGTAATAATTTACTTTAAATAAGAACCAATATTAATGTGCAGACATTGCACTTTTAAATGCAGGGGTTGTACTGTCGTCATGTGCTACAAAGGGGAGAAACCAGTTTGGAACTCTTCTGTATTAATAATCTTTGCCAGTCCGTTGCATGATTATCCATTTGCTATCTTTGCAATTATTCTTCTTTAACACAAGTGGCAGCGAACTGTTCATTAAGTATTGTATACAATTTATTCTTGTATACAAAATATATTCAGTGCCTTGCAAAAGCATTCACCCCCCTTGACTTTTTACCTATTTTGTTACATTACAGAATTAAGTGCAATGTTTTGTTAATCTGAATGTTTTTGTGCGTTGATTCAGAACACAATAGTCTAAGATGGTGAAGTGAAATTAGAAAAATATATACATAAAACTATTTTTTTGAAATAGAAAACAGAAAATTGGCATGTGCGTATGTATTCACTCCCTTTGTTATGAAGTCCATAAAAAAGTTCTGGTGAAGTGATGTCCACTTGTGTGCAATCTAAGTGTCACATGATCTGTCATTACATATACACAGCTTTTTTGAAAGGCCCCAGAGGCTGCAACACCTAAGCAAGAGGCACCACTAACCAAACACTGCCATGAAGACTAAGGAACTCTCCAAACAAGTAAGGGACAATGTTGTTGAGAAGTACAAGTCAGGGTTAGGTTATAAAAAAATATCCAAATCTTTGATGATCCCCATGAGCACCATCAAATCTATAATAACCAAATGGAAAGAACATGGCACAACAGCAAACCTGCCAAGAGACGGCGCCCACCAAAACTCACGAACTGGGCAAGGAGGGCATTAATCAGAGAAGCAGCACAGACATCTAAGGTAACCCTGGAGGAGCTGCAGAGCTCCACAGCAGAGACTGGAGTATCTGTACATAGGACGACAATAAGCCGTACGATCCATAGAGTTGGGCTTTATGGCAGAGTGGCCAGAAGAAAGCCATTACTTTCAGCAAAAAAACAAAATGGCACGTTTTGAGTTTGCAAAAAGGCATGTGGGAGATCCCAAAATGTATGTAGGAAGGTGCTCTGGTCTGATGAGACTAAAATTTAACTTTTCGGCCATCAAAGAAAATGCTATGTCTGGCGGAAACCCAACCCAACACATCACATCACCCAAAGAACACCATCCCCACAGTGAAACATGGTGGTGGCAGCATCATGCTGTTGGGATGTTTTTCAGCAGCCGGGACTCGGAAACTGGTCAGAGTTCAGGGAAAGATGGATAGTGCCAAATACAGGGATATTCTTGAGTAAAACCTGTACCACTCTGTGCGTGATTCGAGGCTAGGATGGAGGTTCACCTTCCAGCAGGACAATGACCCCAAACACACTGCTAAAGCAACACTTGAGTGGTTTAAGGGGAAACATGTAAATGTGTTGGAATGGCCTAGTCAAAGCCCAGACCTCAATCCAATTGAAAATCTGTGGTCAGACTTAAAGATTGTTGTCAAGTGCAAACCATCCAACTTTGCAAGGATGCATGGGCAAAAATCCCAGTGGTAAGATGTGGCAAGCTCATAGAGACTTATCCAAAGTGACTTGGAGCTGTGATTGCCGCAAAAGGTGACTCTACAAAAGGTGACTCTACAAAGTATTGACTTTAGGGGCGTGAATAGTTATGCACATTAACTTTTTCTGTTATTTTGTCCTATTTGTTGTTTGCTTCACAATAAAAAAAATATCTTCAAAGTTGTGGGCATGTTCTGTAAATTAAATGATGCAAATCCTCAAACAATCCATGTTAATTCCAGGTTGTGAGGCAACAAAACACAAAAAATGCCAAGGGGGTGAATACTTTTGCAAGGCAATGTATACACACTAATCTACTAATTAGTTAAATAAACTGTTTTAAATAACTCACTTATTTTTATATATTTGTTTTCTATGCATCCCATTTACTAGAACTAATAATACTCTTCTTTTTTCTACAGGTGAAAGTGGGAAAATGTACAACTAACAAGCCTGGGTTCTTTGATTTTGAAGGCAAAAGAAAATGGTAAGATTATAAGACTGTCGTAAAGAAAAGCTGTGCATTGGAGTGTTTATTAAACTACATAAGTCTTATTCAGCTGGCAATAATATATTTCTCAATGAAGATTTAAATAAGGGAAACATTGCTATTTTAATTAAAAATATTTACTTGGATTTACACAGGCAGAAAGTCTTTAGTAGAATTGTTATTATTTTTATAACTTCGCTCTGCTTGTCTCTAGGGGTCTGCATTGTTGACCTCCTCTCTGATTTGTATGTTTTTGGCGCACTTTGTTTTTCGACGGTTTCCTAGAAAACCTGTGAAATATATAAGCATAATAATTGTGAGTATTTGCATGAAGTCATGTATAGGCTTCTCTGATCTGTTGTGGTTGATGTGAAATCATTATGTGCTTGTTGATCTTTAAAGGGACCCTGTCGCTTGAAAAACATTTTTAAGCTATAATGAAAAAGTTGGCTTGGTGGGTATATAAGGTGACATGTAGGCATTCTGCAAACATATCAATCATTGCTGTCATGTGTAAAATATGTGATTTATACGACTTTGAAAAGGTGATGGTAATTTCGGGCAAGGGTGGCAGTATTTCTGAAACGTCTCAGTTTCTGAACTGTTGCCGTTCTGCTGTGGTTAAAGTGTACTGTAACTGGACAAACATCACCATTGTAAATGAAAAGCATGGAAACTGTGGAGCACCACATGCTATTGATGTCAGGTGAACGTCGGCTGTGAATTTAGATCTGGGTAATGTACACACTGTCACCTCCCAAAGGAACCAGGGGGCCTCCAGACGTGTGTCTTAAACAACAGTACAGTGAACCCTGCTGTGCATGGGGATCAAAAGCAAACTGCTGGTCACAGCACTCGTTCTGATGAGGGTTTATAATCAGAAATAGCTTCAATTTGCACGACCGTACCAATTCTGACAATTCTGATTGGCAAAGGATTGCCTTCTCTGAGTCACGATTTCTGCTCCATCGACTGGACGGACGTTGGCGTGTCAAGCGCGAATCCTCTGAGAACAAACACTCTGCAACCATTGTTGGAAGAACACAAGCTGTCTTGGCATTGTCTGGGTCTACTCATACCTCTGGAAGGCACTCTCAACTGATTGGGTTATCTATCCATTCTTGCCGGATAAGTACACTCATACATGTTGACTTCTTCCTTGGAGCATATGGGATCTTCCAGCAAAACAGTGCAACATGTCATATGGCCAGAATTGTCCGGTATGGTCGGAGGAGCACAACAAAGACTTCCAAGTACTTTCCTGGCCTCCAAATTCCCCGGACTGGAACCACATTGAGCACCTGAGTGACCACCTTGATTGCCATGTTTGTCGTATGGATTCTCCACCACGCACTCTTCAGCAGCTGTTGGATGCATGGCTCCAGATACCCTTGCCAACCTTCCAGTATCGTATTACTCACTACCATGCCGGATAGCTTCTGTCCGTGATATTGGCTGGACCGTGTAGCTATGCATTGTATTAACCATTTATTACTAAAGTAGACCCTTTCTGAAAAATGCCTTATTTGTACTCTATTTCCTTACAAATGAATAGCTCATACTAATTAGATGCTTTGACGTTCTAATTTAGAATCGGTCTGCAGGTCAAAACAAAGACATCCAATTTTGTCATTGTTAGGACCCCCTCCCCAACCTTTATCAAGTATTCTGAGACCAAAAGTAACACATTAGCAGCAAAAATAATGCTGTGTTCTTCAGGAATGACTTACAGTGGAGAGAATTAAAAGGGTAGTGCGATATATAGACAGTCTTTCATGCCCTTTAAGATGAAACGAACTTCCAGTTGGGGTCATGCTGTACCTTTTTTTTAAGGTGCTTTTTTTTTAATGAGAGTTCCGGCTTTGATGTCAAATGTTTAAGGTAGTGCTGGTGATTTAGCTCATAGCCAACATTAATGCTCTCATTTGGTGTGATGTCAGGACTTGATGTTTTTCTCTTGTCTCTTTTCTCTGTTTCAGGGAAGCCTGGAAAGCGTTAGGAGATTACAACCCTCAGCAGGCAATGGAAGAATACATAGATACTGTTAAAAAGCTGGATCCAGAGTGGACCCCAAAGGTACAAAACTAAATGAACACTGATTAGAGAAAGCAACATTATCCAGAAATGTAGCAGATTCTGACTATGTAATACACACCATATCATTTGTTTCCAGTATCATTCCGAAATCCCTGCCAGGATAGATGCACTTCCCACATGTTCTTCAGTGGCTCAATAATTAGTCTGCATAACAGTTTAAATAAAGCCTTCTTTTACAGTATGCTGTTTTAATTAATTGATCTGTTCAGAATGTTAATATGCCCCTTTTTTTTGTTTTATGAAATATTGGGCTATTTCCACTTACCAAATGAAAATAAGTTATTCTGCGTACTTCTCCATATCTCAAGCAGGCTTGATTTGCCACAGAATAATGTTTCAACTGCATCTAATGAATTCTGGGCATGGTATGCAAATGAGGTTTAAGAGGTTTCTCTGTTGTGCCTCTAGCCACTTAACATGGGATCTATTTAGACTTATTTGCTTCTTCTCAAACAACCTTCAGAACATTAAATTTAGGCACAGTTCTAGAAAAACTATTTTGAAGCTAATTTGCATGTAATGCCCAGAATCCTTAGCAGCAGTGGAAGGGGCTGTTTACTAAGTAGTTCTGTCAGAAAACAGGTCTCCTCCCTACCTTGGAACGTGTTAATTTACTCAGAATGATTTCTTTTCATACTGCGAAATATCATTCAATGTTTATAATCACCTTTTTAGCCATTTTAATAAAATGTATACTCTTTTATACCGGTTACAGGTACATCTACATTTTTACCTAAACATTACCCATCATATGTACATATTTCTGATGATTTGTTTTTTAAAACAAAATGGTTTTCAGTTACATTTATAGCTACCCAGATTATTATCAGATCACACCTTCATTGGCGAGATTTCACCTGTTGGCTCATGGAAGCTTAAGAGAAAGCATTGTAAAGTACTCATTAAGCCAATTATCGCTCTGCTTTCTTAGCAAGCTGTGTATTAAATAACATGGTAGTAATTCAGAATTTTGTGTATTTATAATACAATCTAATGTTTCCTGATATTTTGCATCATTTAACAGGTTAGGACAATAGTAGAAGACACTGTAGATAAGTTTTTGTTTTTTTTTCATAAAAGGAAAATAAATAAATAAGACCTTCCTGAGAATCATTTGATCTGCAGTATTTTTTTAAGCACAAACCTTGAGCCGTATTTACTCTGAATAAACCCGCCCCTGTTTGCGCGGGACATGTTCTGGAACCATTTCCTCTCTTATGCCTTTCACTGTCATAGCCATGTGTTACATCATAGGCTTTTCTGGCAGTTAAAGGATTAATCCTCTTATTGTCTGGGAAGTAGAAGTCATTGTAATGCTGGCAAAGTAATGACTGCAGCTGACAAAGCCAGGAGCCTGGTGAAGCATGTGTCGGGAGGCTTATCCAGTCAGCTTGCTAGAGAGCGGATATATGACAAACAAGGGATGTCCTAGCACTGCATAACTGCACTGATAGCCAAGATCTTGCGTTGGTCTGTCATGTCTGCCTATACCTGTAGAGTTCTGCCTGTGCATCTTGTTTTTCTTTAAATATTAGAAATCTGTATAACAAGTCTGCAACTTATGACTCCACAGCTAATTGGGGCTCTGTACAGATCTACACAAAGCTCTTCTATCACCTTCAGATTTGGCTGTTTGAATTAAGAGTATGTATTAAAATCATTATTGGCTGCAAATGCAAGCATTGATGAACGAAAAGCAAAATAGATGGATTCTAAAATACTTTGAACCTCCAAATATATTAATTCATGTGAGTACTGAAGTTATGCAAGTGGTTTAGAGCAGAGGTGGGCAAGTTTGGTCCGGGAGGGCCACACACATGCCTGGATTTGGGGATTTCCTTTCTGTGCACAGGCAAGTTAATCAGGATGACTGAAGAAGTGATCATCTCACTTGTACACAGCAGGTTCATCCTCAAATACTGGCCTGTGCGTGGCCCTCCAGGACCAAACTTGCCCACCCCTGCTCATAGACCACATAGGTAACTTCACTACTCTTGAATTATATATTTAGAAGTTGAAAGTATTTTAGAATCCACCTACAGTGGATATAAAAAGTCTACACACCCCTGTTAAAATGTCAGGTTTCTGTGCTGTAAAAAAATGAGACAAAGATCAATCATTTCAGAACTTTTTCCACCTTTAATGTGACCTATAAACGTTACAACTCAATTGAAAAACAAACTGAAATCTTTTAGGTGGAGGGAAGAAAAAAAGAAAAAGAAAAATAATGTGGTTGCATAAGTCTGCACACCCTCTTATAACTGGGGATGTAGCTGTGTTCAGAATTAAGCAATCACATTCCAAATCGTGTTAAATAGTAGTCAGCATACACCTGCCATCATTTAAAGTGCCTCTGGTTAACCCCAAATAAAGTTCAGCTGCTCTAGTTGGTCTTTCCTGAAATTTTCTTAGTTGCATCCCACAGCAAAAGCCATGGTCCACAGAGAGCTTCCAAAGCATCAGAGGGATCTCATTGTTAAAAGGTATCAGTCAGGAGAAGGGTATAAAAGCATTTCCAAGGCATTAGATATACCATGGAACACAGTGAAGACAGTCATCACTAAGTGGAGAAAATATGGCACAACAGTGACATTACCAAGAGCTGGAGCTCCCTCCAAAATTGATGAAAAGCAGAGAAGAAAACTGGCCTGGGAGTCTACCAAGAGGCCTACAGCAACATTAAAGGAGCTGCAGGAATATCTGGCAAGTACTAGCTGTGTGGTACATGTGACAACAATCTCCCGTATTCTTCATATGTCTGAGCTATGGGGTAGAGTGGCAAGACGAAAGCCTTTTCTTACGAAGAAAAACATCCAAGCCAGGCTACATTTTGCAAAAACACATCTGAAGTCTCCCAAAAGCATGTGGGAAAAGGTGTTCTGGTCTGATGAAACCAAGGTTGAACTTTTTGGCCATAATTCCAAAAGATATGTTTGGCGCAAAAACAACATTGCACATCACCAAAAGAACACCATACCCTCAGTGAAGCATGGTGGTGGCAGCATCATGCTTTGGGGCTGTTTTTCTTCAGCTGGAACTGGGTCCTTAGTTAAGAGGGAATTATGAACAGTTACAAATACTAGTCAATATTGGCACAAAACCTTCAGGCTTCTGCTAGAAAGCTGAACATGAAGAGGAACTTCATCTTTCAGCATGACAACGACCCAAAGCATACATCCAAATCAACAAAGGAATGGCTTCACCAGAAGAAGATTACAGTTTTGGAATGGCCCAGCCAGAGCCCAGACCTGAATCCGATTGAAAATCTGTGGGGTGATCTGAAGAGGGCTGTGCACAGGAGATGCCCTCGCTATCTGACAGATTTGGAGTGTTTTTGCAAAGAGGAGTGGGCAAATCTTGCCAAGTCAAAATGTGCCATGCTGATAGACTCATACCCAAAAAGACTGAGTGCTGTAATAAAATCAAAAGGTGCTTCAACAAAGTATTAGTTTAAGGGTGTGCACACTTATGCAACCATATTATTTTATTATTTTTTCTTCCCTCTACCTAAAAGATTTCAGTTTGTTTTTCAATTGAGTTGTACAGTTTATAGGTTATATATATATATATATATATATATATATATATATATATATATATATATATATATATATATATATATATTTTTTTTTTTTTTTTCGTTTGAGTATAATAGAAATACATAAAGTAATGCACAATTTAAACTGAGTTGAGGAGAGCAAATAGCTGTCCTCCTAAAAACTACGGTGAGGAGCCAGGTATCTTTTCGATACACAGGCGACTTGCCCCCCCCAAAAAAACAACAACAAAACAAAAATAAGAATAGAAAAATATACAAAATGTAACCCCTATGGGACACAACTTTGAAAAACCATTAATATTTAAGTGACTATATCTGTGCAGTTGGAATCTAAGAAGTGGGAAAATTCCATAGCAGACCCTGAGCTAAGCCCATATTCGGCATTTAAAAGAAAAAAACTAAAATATTTCAACCACATATCTAACCTTAACTTAACGGATCCTAAGCTAGTACCGAAATCGGCACAAAAAACTAAAACATTGCTATCATATAGCTAAATTTAAACTGTAACCCTACATGTAAAACACATATTTTTCAGACTCCCTTCTCTAACGTACAGCAGTATCTAACTACATTTGAAAGTGTCTTCTCTCGAATTTTCCACACTCAAAGTATAAAATGTTATTACAGACTTAGGATCTCTGTTGCTGTCTGAAGCGTCGATAAGGTGACACAGAATATTTTCACTTCGTTTTGCACTGATTTAAATGGAGTCTTTTTTTTTTATCTGCAGAAAAGTTAATTAAAAATCTAAACCTATACGTTACAGTTATAGAGAAGTGTTGGGCTCTCCTTATATCACAGGGACAGACACTGGTCCTAAGGGAGATAGTTGAGAACGACTTGTATGAAAGAATACATGACTTTAATAAATATTGTTTTTAGATGACTGAAGGGAAAGGGGTGGTACAATATGAAATCCTTCAATTATATATTTAAAGAATGATAAGGTTCGGGAGGGAAGTATGTTCCAGAAGAATAGGAATGCAAAAAAAAAAAAAATATATATATATATATATATATATATATATATATATATAGGTAAGGGGGGGAGTGGTATATTTAGCAGTAGGAGGAAAAAATATTTTTCTTTTTAAAAATTGTTCTCATATTTCACTGTTTTTATATAACTTGGTTAATACTCAAACAATTCTAGCTAATAGTGGCATGCAGCTTCCCACAGGGCAGCTTCATGAAGCAAAACTAGCAGGTACCCTGCGAATGGCAATATAAGCTACTTGCTGCCACCACAAGACATCTGCTTTTCCCTTTGGGTACTTTAGGTATTATTTCAATAGAAATGTGACAGTTATGGGCAGAAGCTCACATATGTGCAGCTAGCTTCTGCTAAGGCCCAAGGTGAAAAGTGCTTCAAATGAAAAATGGTTTACACATTTTCTACGTTATTTTGGCTGTTCTACATGATGGTGCTAAGCAATATCCATGAGTTTAGGTTGTCTTTTAATTGTATATAAAGGCCCTATGTGGGTGACTACAAATGAGAAGAGGGAAGGGGAAGAGAGAGCGCACAGGTACCTAGTGTAGGTCACTTCATATAGATTGACAACATCCAATCAATATACCCCAATAGTAGTTCAAACTCTCACCTGGAGGAACCTCAAATATATGCAGTATTGAATTTACATATACAGATCTTTTACACTGGGTGGCAAAGAAATTATTGTAGAGTTCTCCTCCCACAATGTACTTCATTCAAATTCTGGGTAGGTGGATGACATAGCAAAACAAAACAAAATGAATATTCTTGTTGTAAAACCACAGCACTTTCAAAATGTCAATTGTGTATCTTCTCCTCCTCTTCTTCTCTACATATTCTTCTATCTCCCTCCTCCCAACCCTATAATTGCAGGATGTTACTGCGAGTGGGTGGGCAGCAAGCTCTGACACTCCATGTTGCAGTTTGTAGTGCGCATTGCATGACAACCTTGGCCGGATTACCCATTAGGCCAACTAGGCAGCCGCCCAGGGGCGTTTCCATGTGAGGGGCGCCACTTCTTAAAAAAACTAATGGTTTCTGGCTTAAAAAAAATGAAATGTTGCAGTTCATAGACTGGCTACTAGGGGGTAACCACCTAGAACAAGAGAGTTACAACAGGAAAGGGAACTTATATGTACAGAAAAGGCAAAAATGGGTCCTTGCATTGCTTGCGTTCTCACTCGCAGGGTCTCCTCCACTTCACTGCCTAGGGGCTCCAAAAAGGTAGATACGGCCCTGATGACAACAGTTTTCCTGTTGGCCCAAATGCTGGTGGGTGGGCACAGCTGTGCTCTTGTACTATAAATCAGATTATGGCATTTGATAGCTTGCTGCTCGCCTTACAATCTTGGAAAATACGTTTTATATTAAGCAACGCTTTTTCAGGCCTTCGTCTTATTTTTTTTTAGATTCTTCTTCTTTAATCAACAGAATCTTCTAGCATCTTAAATAAAGTTAATAGTTGTTCTGATTGTGACCTTTCTGTCATTAGAAGGCAAGACATTGTGTGCTGAGTGTTCCAAGGAAGCTGCTAAGGAGGTACAGCAACCAGATATCCTGAACTGGAATAAACAGAGTAGCTACTGGCACTCAAGATGGGAATCACAGCCAGGAAAGGACTAGGTCTGGATAATATAAGACTGTCAGTCTGCAAATCCTTGTGAGAATGACCAGGGAATAAACTTTCTTCAGTTGTCAAAAAGCCAATGGATGCAGTGTCAGTCTTTTAATATTACCCAGACTGAGTCTTGGCATGTTTGGAGCTGGTGGTGTTTGCTGTTTGTGAACTTATCCTGGTGGTTACTTTCAGATTAACTACTTGAAATGCGAGTGACTCCATACATTAACCTAATTTACTCAGAAAAATCATCTGCAGGTCCATAGAGGCATCATGATACTTAGAATTTGAGTGTGTGAGAGGGCATTTACTATTATGCAGAGCAGGGCCTGCAGTAATTGTTGCAAGCAGCCTTCTTCTATTTATGAATGTGGAAGGGTAGGTGTCAAATTAAAAGATCCAATTGTATTCAAAATCTCCCTTTCTCGGTTGCTACCCTCTTCACCCTTGCATCCACTGGTAGTTTGGTGTACATGGGGTGTGTCTATTAAGTGATAAAACCAGACAAGATGGAAGATTCTATACATACATTGTAGCTTATGTAGGTTCTTTCTGCATTCTGTGAAATGCTTACTGTTATTGACTATGTTTGATCAGCTGTGCTCTAGCAGAGGGAGAGCTCAATATCCTCAACTGTTGGTGGCTTATAGTACCAAGTTGACCACCACTGTTCTAATACCTTTTGGTTCCTGTAGTTTCAATATATACAATATATATAGTCAGGGTCCGCACCCGGTCCAATCTACTGGGCTCGCATGAGTATGATAGTCTTGTACTACTGCTATGTGTTCTAGAGCAGACCTGTCAAAGTACCTCTCCTAGCTTTTGGTGCCATTTCTCCTGATTAGTGGATTTTGTTGTTAAGCCCTCGCCTTTCTATCAGCCAATCGCACCTCTACTGATACTGTTTTATTTCTGTTCCAGCATATTGCTGTGACTGCGAGTTCTTCTGGTTGCTCCATTCTTTTTCCATATTGGTGCTGATCCGGATTGTTCCGACCTGGTTAGATTTCTGCTGCCCCCCCCCCCCCCCTCCCGCCCAGATATTTGACTTGTCTGACCTTCCTTTTCCTTTGCTCTTGGACTTGCTAAACAAAAAGTTAGGAGCCAGAAATAAGATTGTAGGAGCTGTTTTGCCCAGGCATTTTCAAGCCTTAATCTACCTAATGCACATCTGTTAAAGTAATTCTTCATTGTGCCTTTGGAAGCATTCACAAATACAGCTTCTTTATTGGGAAGTTTACAAAATCCATCTACATCCCTAACTAGGCAATAACTGATGTGCTTAACTGGTATATCCCATAAATTAGGAAGCTGCTCTCACCTCCGCCCTACACAGTGAGGTTAGGCAATTCTGTTTCTCCTCCATCTCCATTTTTTTAAAATGCAGATGCCTCAAACCTGGTTAAGTTTACACATTTTGCCTCCGACTCTATCCAACGTATTTCTCTAAATACTATCTATTCCTCAAGACTTTATGAGACCTTAGTGTTCAGTTACCTTTTTATGGACTTGAACCCATTTGTGAGTGAAATTAACAAGCATATTAGTTGATTTCATACTAGGGGATGACTATAAAAATGAATGAGTTTTTTTACCTACGTGGTAGTGCACCCGTCAAATAGACATGAATCGGTCTGCCCAATGCAGCATATGCAGACACAGATTCTGTAAGACTGGTTGTGTAGTGTCTTAAGCTATCAGGGACCATGTCTCAGAATTTTGACGTTATGGTTATGGATTGGTTAGTATGAGACACTGCACAGCCAGTACTACAGATTATGTGTCCTTTAGATTGTAAATCTGGGCATAGCTCTATGGACACTGGATTCTGAGCTCAGGGACAGGGCCCTCCATCCTTTGCAGTGTGTTAACATTGCTATTTTTTTTTTTGCCTTGAACTTAATCCATGTGTAGAGCTACGGAATATGTTGGTGTGTTACAAATAAATAATGATAATAATAATGTGTTACATCACATTGTGAGAGCTGGATGCTGGGGTGTGTGTTTGTAGTTATCAGTGGAGGGAAGTGTGAGGGAGGAGTCAACAGGCAGATATAGACAGCCTTTGCCCAGATGATGGTATAAAATTTGAAAACCCACCCATTTCCTCATAATTGACGAGAAAGAGACCCCTTGCATTATTCAATGCAACCATAGTTCTCCAAAAATAGAAACACCCCTCTCTTACACAACTCTCACCAATGTATCTTGGATCACTTTATATATATATATATATATATATATATATATATATATATATATATATATATATATAAATGTAGTAATTATTAATCAATATATATATATATATATATATATATATAAATGTAGTAATTATTAATCAATATATATATATATATATATATATAGATTAATAATGAGTATTGCAATATAATTTGATACCTTTTGTATTGAACAAAACGTTATATTTATAATGACGAGCTTTCAAGAGGCTCAACCTCCCTTTATCAAGTCTCAAGCAAATATATATTGCTGTGGGGGCAGTGGATGCCCCCCTGATTGCCTTACCTGTATGGATCATAGTTTGTGTGTGTTACTGTGTTTGGCGTTGTGTATTTTCTAACATCTGTCTATATAATATGATTTGCGCAGTCTCTACCCTGTAGTACTGAAATGTTACCACTGAATGGTGCTGCAACATCAGCCAAATGGCTTAGCAATTGATTTGAGTTTATGTGCCGTGTTTCTTTAGTGCGGGACACAGGAGGAGTCTAAACATATTATTCTATATATATATATATATATATATATATATATATATTATATATATATATATATATATATATATATATATATATATATATATATATATATATATATATATATATATATATACACCCGTGGCACATCAATCGTTTCACTGGCTCCCATCTTTGGTTTACTATTGTAAAACCATTTACGAAGACTCGTGTTGACCAATCACATCATTATATCTGAAGTGTATTGCCATCTTCTATTATATCTAAAAACATAAAATAATAAAAAGTGAGAAAAGAGCATGAAGTCATCTAAAGCAGTGGCTCTTAACCTTTTTGATATGAGGACTGGCTGGTTATCATCCAATGCTCCCTGAGATCCAGAACATAATAAAGGTGATACTACATGTGGAACACCAGATTTTAATCTACTTCACTCTGATTTGAATAGAGCACATTTTATCAGTAGTCCACCATTGGCTATGGCTAACAGTAGTGCTGTATTTCTTCATCCCTCTTGAGGAGAGAAGCTCTCCGGGACCATTAGTTGTCCTAGAGCCCACAATCGAGAAAGTAGACTTACCCTGCAGATCAAACATGTCTTTGAGGCAGTTATGCAAGGAATACTCCATCTTATTCTGCGTTTGCAGTTGGTTTAGTAATGGTCTTTTGTTTCTCATTATCTCTGGCCCATGGTATACTGCTGGGAACAAACACTTGTCAAACTAAGGAAGGATATAAATTAAAATCACCAAAAAAAACTTAATTTATAATCTTAAAGTTTTGAAATCTGCTACGAGAAAATAATTTGGATTCTTGAGTGAATATTGGCTTTAAATGGCTTTGATAGTTCAAGAAAAACTGCACACGTGTGTTCATTATAAAGCAAACAGGGAACATTAGCATCTGGCTAAGTCATTAAATAAAAAAATAAAAAAATTTTAGACAACATCATAAATAGCAAATAATCAAGTCATTATTTCTTCCCTTCCTGAGAGCTGCAGCATGAGTGATGTTTAGTTTTTAATTGAGGGAAAGGTGGAGGAGCATAGTATGCAAGACTGCACAGGATTTGTTTGATAATTGCATCTCATTGAATTTGATGCCTCCCCACCCTGCATATGTCCAGAAGCAGACCGGATACATCAGTAAATACAAGTATCATGGATGCCTCCAGGGAGCAGCCAATGCATCCATTTTTTTCTTTTTAAAGAAACTAGCTTTGTGACTCTCCCCTGCCTAATTATCTATACCCAATCAGAGATCCAGTTAATCAGCTAAAGTTTAAACTCTTGCATACTTCTTAGAAAAATTAACTTTTTTTATTAAATACCAATTATATATATATATATATATATATATATATATATATATATATATATATATATATATATATATATATACACTAGGAAATCGCCCATAAACAATGACAGGAAAAAAATTGTAAGGCTGGCAATGCTGTTTACTATAAAATGTGACGCTTTTACTCCTCTGAGCACCTGCGTCCCTGGCGTTGTTAGTGTAAGTGTTACTGTTTTCACTGTTGTGTATTTACTAAGTCCCACATAGTTCATGTGTGTTACTGTGTTTGGCATTGTGTATTTTCTAAGCGTAAATAGTATTTTCTGCGTGCCTGGCGTTGCTGAGCCTCGTTTTCATCCTGTTTCAGAATTCGTCCGACATTTTTTCCCTCGCTTAGTTGATTTTCATTCGACGATAAACCCAAAATATGGCTCCAATTAGTTTGCAACTTCACTCCCAGGCTTCCTGGGTCTCCCTGTGCTGTGTGTGAGTGTTGTTATTATTATTTTTTATTACTATAATTTTTTAGTTTTTTCGTTGTTTTGGAGTTACGCGTTTGAACCAATTGCGTTCCTTAACTGCTCGTCTTTGCACAGCTTGCAGTTCAATGAGCACCTTTGGCGCTCATTGCAGCTTAAGTCATGCGTGCGTCAACGGCTCGCCTCGCAGTCTACTGCTCGCCTTGTGACCAACATCGCAAACGTTCCCCACACTGACAACTATATATATACTAGCGAATTGCCCGTCAAAAAATGACAGGCATGAAATTGTAAGCCAGGGAATGCTGTTTTAGACATAATATAAAAAGGTCGTATTTTTTTACCGTGAGGACCTTCTGAGCTCATTGCGAGGCTTGCGCTGAGTGCCTTTGGCGCTCATCGCATGCTTTGCAATGAGCACCTTTGGCGCTCATTGCGCGGCTGTTGGATGTTTGTTTTTTTGGTTATTACAGGGGCTTTTGCTGTCATTGTGAGGTCGGGCTGATGTGTTTTTTGCGCTTATTACAAGCCTGGTGCATTTTGTGTGGTATGAGCAGCGTTGGCATTGGTTGTGAGGCGCGCGGTGAATGTCTTTTGTGTTTATTGAGATAATTATTTTTTTGGGGTGTATATATATTCTTGGATGCCAACAAAATAATGAATACATTAATAAATTAATATACTTTACCTATTTCTAAGTAATATATGCAGGAAGCATTGTGCTGAAGAGCTGACAATCTGTTTTGATGTTCCTGCAGCATACAATGTAGGTTTGCAGTGTTGTTGAGCTGAGGTGTAAGTGTCAGCAATGTGTGCCGTGTGTAGTGTAAATAGGCTGCGTGTGCGAGGAGAAGCCGTTAGTGTAGCTGTGTACTTCCACATTGTGTAAGTTAGTGTTGTGAAATGGCGGCGAATGTGTATGTGGTACGCGGCTGTGGATGATTTAGCGTCCTTGCTAAAAGTGTATCTTGTACCTCGTACGACTTTTTTTAAAAGCTGTATGTGCTTGGTGGCGTTTTGCGTCTTTAGGGTCCTGTAGCCTCGTTTTCGTTTTTTTCGACGGCCATTTTTTCTCTTGCTTAGGTGATTAACGAGTGTCTAAACTCAGGAATTTGGACTTAAATTGAGGTGTAACTTCACTTGCAGAGGTCATCGGTGCCCCACCCTTGCTGGGAGTAGGCTTTTTATGTAGTTTTTGTGTGTATTTATTGTGTTTTTAATGTTTTCAGGTGCGCACAGTTCGGCCGTTAAGGTCGTATTTTTGCGAGGTCGTAATGGTTTTTATTCTAAGTCCCACGTCTCGTATTTTTGTCTCCTAAGTCCGTAAATTTTCCGTTCTATGTCCCGTGGTTCGTATTTTTTTGTGTAAGTCCGTATATAGTGATTGCGTGTTAGATGTATTTTGGTAAAGTGCCGCTTGTGTGGGTGTTTGTAACCGAGTGTGAGGCGCCGTAGAGCATCCACCTCCGCAAATGGAGCCTCCACTGCATCCCTCGCTTTGCGAGCTCACAAAGCGTGACAACGATTCGTAGTTTGACAACTATAATATGTGATATTTCTTTTTTTAAATGGGATGTGATGCCGTGTTTTTATCAGCCTGCAGGTGGCAGTATAGCACTTTACACCTGCTCCTGTGCCTTAGCTGCGCACTATGAATGAGCCATATCTTGATAAAACAACTCACCTAAGAATCTACATTTTGGTAGGTTTGGAAACAGAATGCAAATTAATTTGTTTTTTGTAGTTCATTAAATGAGTAGTCTGTCTTCCCTGCTGAGACAGTGGTGTTGGACTCCAAACATTGGTGGGAAATGAGCATCCCTTGGAGACTTCCTCTGCAGGCTCGTCCTGTTCTCTAGGATGGAACACCATGTCACTATTTCACAGCGTACCAATTCTTCCACAACTATAATTCCCTTGCTCCGCAAAATCCATTTGTCTCCTTTCACCTCTTGCTATCTTGTTGCCACTTTGGTTTCTGCTGTTTAACTTCAGGAGGAGGGAGGTGATTTTGAATGGGAATGTGGCTGCTAAAAGTTGCATGTGCTTTCATTAGGTATAATGGAAAGCTCACAATGTACTGAAAAAGCAGCAGACACAATCTGGCGGGAAAAGAAAAATGAACCATGCAGTCAAGAATAATTAGATGTAAAAGTTACAAAACATAAAGGTGGGGTTTATTATCAAGTTTAGTTGTTCAAAAGTCCAAAGTATTTGATAAATTGCCCATAGTGGTGCTTTATATTGTGCAACCGCCTGGAGGGCTCAGATTGGTATATTCTATTTGTAGAGCGCCAACAGTGTCCATTGCGTTTGAACATGGTTCTTCGAGTGCTGTTTGTTGTTTATCACCATTCTAGTGAAACCGTTGTATTTTATTCTGCCCAGAAGCTGTGAGCTTTACCATGTAGGGTCATTCAAGATGGTCAGGTCATAGCTGAGAGCTCAGACTTATTGCGGTCCGCTGGAGGAGCAACTGACAACCCACGCCAGCATCTTTGCAATGAAAACCATATTCAGAAACACAGATGTGCCTGCATCCATATAGTCTCAGAGAGTTGGACATGACTGAAGGACTGAATAACAATACTATTCAATAGGGTTACCACCATTCTGATATATATATATATATTTTATATGGGAAGTATACTTTTTATTAAATAATTCATGAAGAAAGGTGTCACAAATGTTAAAACTAATGTTGCTGCCAGGTTAGTACAGAAATGGGACTATTGACAAAATTCCTTGCAGAAAGGAGGGTACACAGATACAGTTTATTTTCCCAGAAGGTCATCAACATATGATTAGGGTCTAAATATGGCCATTCCAATAGCCACAACAAATTGTAAGGATATATCTAGAAGGCATAAACTCAACTTATAGAATCGGAGAGAGATCCATAAGATCTCAATGGGTTCTCCTAACTGAAGGGCAAACCTACGTTCATGCACTAAGTTTGTGCTTATTTAGAGCCCTATTCAATTTGCAAAATTGCAATTGAATGAGGGCCCCTGTGTTTAACATCAGCAGGCCTGTCCTATGGTGGAATACTCTAAAACCCTCATCTATCTTAAGGCTGGCTCTAATGCACTATTTCCCTTCTAATCTGCCCCATATAAAAACAGCAATTTAAAAGCACAAATTACCAATATAAGTGGGACTAGCAATAGCCATAAATAAAAAACAAAAAATATTAGATTCACAATATCCAAAACGGAGGAGATATGGAACTGCCCTATGGGAACCTCCCAGTCCTCCATATTTACTTTCTGTTGAAAATGGCAAAATGTCCCTACTATTAAGCTTGATGGCTCATTTCGCCGCTGCTGCAGCTTTATCAAAGGCAAATAGTCTACGACTTTTTAACTATATATATTTTTTTTATATAAAACAATTGGTGTTCCAGTTTATAATGCTGTGAATGTCCAGTGATCTAGTAATTATTGATATAGATATATCACATATAATAGTTGTCAAACTATGAATCGCGAAGCGAGGGACGCAGTTCGGTCCGCAATTGCGGACCGTCGCGAAGCGAGGGGCCGCATTTGCGGAAGGTGGAGGGTCCCACGTAGGCCGCAAATGCGGACCCTCGCGAAGCGAGGGGTCACGTTTGCGGAGGTGGAGGCTCTACGGCGCCTCACAAGCAGTTCCAAACACCCACACAAGCGGCACTTTGACAAAATCTTGTAAATTGACTTACAATAAACAAAATACGAGCCGCGGGACTTAGAAAAAGACGCATTACAAACTCGCAAAAATATGACCTTAGCGGCCGAACTTGGCGTAGCGGAGAACATTAAAAAAAACAATAAATACATACAAAAATGACGTAAAAAACTTACCCACAGCAAAGGGGAGGCACCCAGGACCTTTG